>JAWNOK010000037.1:0-508446 GCA_035046005.1 Drosophila acutilabella
TAAATAAATAATATAAAACGATTAATTTGTAATTATTGCTGTTGTTCACGTTAAAATGCAAAGTTTAATAAATATAATGACACTATTACCTTAAAAAAGTGTTTGTTGTGTGAGCAACTATAATGGTTGAGAATAATTTTCTCTAGTGAAGCCGTTTATTTTGTGCGTCATCATTGTCTCGTACGTTATTGTTAATACAAACACACATATGTGCAATACTATTGTTGACTAACTATAATATTTGCCGGTGCACTGTACATCACCTTTCGTATTCATATGTTTGATTAGAAAGTCGGCAGTGCTTGTGGGTGTACGAAATCGTGCGGGACGCGGGACGCGGGACGCAATCGAACACCAGCTGAAAATTTCTCATTGTAGTACGCATATGCTTGTATGTGTGCATGTATGTCGCTGTCAAACGGCGCGCTAAAAAAAAAACATAATATAATCATCACTCACGCAGACTACTGCACAAAGCATGCAAAAAAAATTAACGCCAGACACCCGCTAACAGTGACCACTCTCTCTCGCTCGCTCTCCCTTTTTCTCTCGCCCGCTCTGTGACGATGGTTTTGCGTTCAGTGACGAAATGAAGTCGATGTCGGCACGCGTAGTATTTTTCAAAGGTCACGGGCAGATTGCGGGGGACCTGCGGGCGGAATAACGTAGCGCCGTTGTTTGTAATTGTTTAGTATTTTGTTATTGTGACAGAAATAGCGCGAAAATACGAGTAATCTGCGTTGTAGTTAACTCGATTTTCATTTAATCGTTTCAGGCGCCAACATGGATTTCGCCAGCGTATTAAACAAAAGCGAGCCACACCAGCGCACCATAATCCATCTGGACATGGATTACTTCTATGCCCAGGTCGAAGAGATCCGTGATCCCACATTGCGTAATCTTCCGCTGGCCGTGCAGCAGCAAAACTTTGTGGTTACCTGCAACTATGTGGCCCGGGAACAGGGTGTTACCAAGCTAATGCTTATTCCAGAAGCACAACGTATTTGCCCAAATCTAGTGTTGGTAAAGGGCGAAGATCTGGCGCCATATCGTTTCATGTCACAGAAAATATTCGATTTGCTGCTTAACTACACGCCCGATGTGGAGAAACTGGGCTTGGATGAGAATTATATGGATGTAACGGCTCTAGTAGATTTGCGACAAGCTCATGCAGCTGAGGCCCAAAGGAAGCCTGCAGTTGGACACATATATCCCGCTGATGGAACACCGCTTACCGCCTGTAGCTGTGGCTGTGCCCAGCGACTGGCGATTGGCACTCGCATCGCTCAAGAGATTCGGGATGAGCTCCATTTGCGACTGGGAATCACATGCTCTGCCGGCATCGCTTATAACAAACTATTGGCCAAACTCGTGGGCAGTCGCCACAAACCGAATCAACAAACTGTGCTGGTCTCCACCTATGCGGAACAATTCATGCGTGAACTCAACGATCTGCATAGTGTGACGGGCATTGGTCAGAAGACGCAAACACTTTTGATTGAGGCCGGCGTGACCAGCATTGAACAACTGCAGCGATGTGACATGGAATTTATGCGCAAAAAGTTTGGCTTCGAGACGGCCACCAAATTGAGGGATTTGGCCTTAGGCCGGGATGGGAGCACTGTACGTGCTACGGGAAAACCAAAAATCATAAGCGTTGAAAACTCCTGCAAGACCATTTCCGTGCAAACAGATGTGACGGACAAGTTTCGAATGCTTCTCAAACGTCTAATGGAACAGGTAAGAAATAAACTTCATAGTCACAATAACAACACACTCACAACTCATTTCCTCCAAACGCTACAGGTGGCCGAGGATGGTCGCATACCCATTGCCATGAAGGTGGTGCTACGACTGTTTGATTCGCAGAAGAAGAGCAGCCATCGGGAAACCAAACAGGCGAATATACTGCCCTCCTTGTTCAAAACCTCAGTGTGTCCTGGTGAGACGGGAGTCTGTAAAGTGCAGTTGGCAGATGGCGCCCTCGACAAGTTACTAAAGATTATAATGCGGTTATTTGAACGCATTGTGGATTTAAAGAAACCATTTAATATCACATTAATTGGCCTGGCTTTTTCCAAGTTTCAAGAGCGTAAAGTTGGCTCCTCGTCCATAGCCAACTTTCTGATCAAAAAGGCTGATCTGGAAGTCCAGTCAATTACATCACTAACGAACTCGAGTCTCAGCAGTACCAGTCCCACAACTGAAGGCAGTCCCACCGGCTTGAACGCTGATGAAGCCGCCTTCCGCTCCTCACCGACCACATTTAAGCCTAGTGATCAGTTCTATAGACGCCGTGCAACTACTGCATCTCCGGTGCCAATGCTAATGGACAACGGCTCCGAATCAGCAGCAACCAATTCAGACTTTAGTGACTTTTCTGAAACAGAAGTAGAGCCTTCGCCCAAGAAGAGTCGCATTGGTCGTGTTCTGGTTTCGAAGCGAAGTCGTCTAGCTGTAGATGTTTCGGACACTGCAGCGGATGTGGCTTCACCCAGTAAGCTGCGGGTATGCGATTTGCGACTCAATTCACGAGATAGTGAAAAGGATTTTCCAATGAGCCCGATTGCCACCTGTTCACCGTCCACTTCTGGAGCAGCGGCTGCTCCACGTTTTCGCACAATTCAACCGCCAAATACATTGCTCAATCGCATCGATGGGAGTCTTCGCTTTTTGCCCGCACGCACTGCCAGTCGAATGAGTTCTAACGCCAGTTCCACAGCATCGTCACCACTGCCCTCGCCGATGGATGACACAGTAAGTGCACCGTCCACACCAACTATTGCACCAGCTCCGAGCACAGAAGCGGCCACAGGTGATTCACTCTCACACATTGCTTGTCCCGCGGGTGTAGATGCGCAGGTGTTTCAGGAATTGCCCGTGGAGCTGCAGAACGAATTGATTGCGTCGTGGCGCAGTTCTCTGGTGGTGGCCGCTGCTAATGCCGTGGAACAGGCAACCACTAGCAGCGGATCAAGCAGTGGCAGAACAGAACAGAAGAATACCCTATACCGATATTTCCTGAGAAACAAGTGATGTTGATGCGTTCAACGCAGATCGATTTAATTTAAGATTGTATATAATCAATACGATTAAATATATAAACATATATTTTTGTAGGTTTGTGGTATTAGCATAGTTTGAATGAACTGATGAACTGAATCACTGTTTCACATTTCAATACATTTATTTAATCCATAAGTATAGTACACTTCATTAAATACTCGAATTACGATTTACGTGGCTACATAATAATTGTTTAGGTGCCCTACTTAATCTTAAGGGACTATACAAACTATCCACTTCCGGAGATTTGGATGTCCTCCTCTCACAAATCTCACATATATATATATTCGTTATACTATTATTATACCATATATTATATATAAAAGAAAAACATCGCATTTTATTAGTTTTCTTAACAATTTCGTTTTCTAAATTACATTTGACACTCGCTAAGAGAATGGGAGAGTTCTTGTCCCTCTGACTTGATACAAGTTAAATCCAAAATGGGTTAAATAAATACATACAAATTGATGCTTTGTAGTTTACCTCAATGGCAACAACGAAAATATAAAATTCATTTAGGAGCGACCTATTAATATTACTATCTTTTTTATGCTTAAACATATAAACTACATAATAAAAATAAAAATTATATGTAAAGTCTTTGAAGCAGGGTATCTCTTCGATTCGGGAATCGGAACCATGCATATAAGGGTATTCAATGGCTCAGCCAGCCGCATTTGATGAAGAACTTGCGCAGCGATACTTCCATGGGAGTGCCCAGGGACGGAGCACCACTTAAACATACCGTTTTCAGCGACAGATACGTCGTGGGCGAAATATTGAACTTCTTGCACACGTCCAGCTCATTGTGACTAAGCAGATCGCTTCCAAGAGGCTGTGGCAGACGCTTTAGCTCATTAAGTTGGCTGCGCAGTATGTAGCTCATGCTTGTTGACTGCTGATGACTATCGTCTGGACCGCTATGGCTGCCTGCGGCGTGGGATTCGCTTAGTTGCAGCTGCGACTTGACGCCGCTTTGCTGCAGCTGCTGATGTTGTTGGCTGTTGCCCTTCACTGCTGCTGCTGCTGTCGACTGCGGCAGGTTCGCCTGCACTGCCGTCATCGTAGCCGTGGAAGTCGCTGACGTCGCTGTTATTCCCGAATCCATCGTCATGCCTGCTCCCATTCCCATCCCCATCGGCATCTGCATCCCCATCTGCATGGATCCCATCGTCATTGTCGTCGGCAGCATCGTTGTCGTAGCTGCCGACGATGTCCGATAGCTATCCAAGTAGTTTCTGCTGGGCAATAATGCGCCGGAGCAGGTCGGGTCGCCGATGTGGTGCATGCTTCTTGGTGCGATTGAACTTGAACTTGCCTCGGCGCCGCTTAATGGTTCGCTATACACAGAAATCAAATCAGTTTAAACTGGTTAAAATTAAGATTAGCAATAAGCAGACTTACGCCTTTCGGGGGTTCGCTTGAGGGGAGTGCAAGGAAGAGCTTAGCGGCCGAAGACTTCCACTGTAAAGCTGTATGTTGTCCTGTGGTTAAACATTGTCTTATACAACCATTCAAACGCTGCGAGTTGGGTGCGTTGATAATACAAAGGAGCTGAATATCGTGAAAGTAGACAAGAGACAACAATTTCATTGCAGCGAGGTTCTTCCATTTTGGATTGGGTTACATAGCTAAACGCTAGAGCTGGAAAACAATGAAGGTACCTTGTGATTGGACACCAAATGGGTTTTTTTTTTACAATCTTTTTGAACCTTGAGATTATTTCCAGCTCTAGCAGACACGATATTCAACTCGCCATGCATTCAAATATTTGGACAATTCTTAATAACATGGCACACTTACAGTCTTCCCGTGCCCGTATGGACCTGTCGAACGATGCGTGGCCATTGCTGCATGCTGCTCAAAATGACGACAATCATCGATTTTGGTAATGCCATTGTGGCGATATCGATAAAGCTCCGATTGCCGTATCCGCAGTTCCTTCTCACGCTCCAATGAGCCTAGAAGACGTTCATACTCGTTGCTGGAATAAAACTGGGCAAAGACCCGAAAGCGATCACGAAACTCCTTCTGTTCCTTGCTCAAACCGGGATGCAGAGCATAATTCCGGTTGCGGAAGAAATTAGACACAAGTTGGTAATCCCGTACCATTCGCTTCCGACGGGCACGCTCCCGCAATCGACGTGTGTAGATGTCAACATGTGCCAGCTTCAGCATGACATCAATTTCCACATCCTCCGAGCTAAACGTTATCGTAGAGATCAATTGCTCGGCTGTGGGATCGTATTCCCGCTCAAAACTATCACGATTGGGCATGTAGCCCAGTTGCAGAGCTTCCTCGCTGGTTATCTCTAAGGGTGGCAGGCGGGCAAGGGCATTGGCACCCAAAGGTCCCGTATCATCTTCCGTGTGATCAATTAGGATCGGTCTTTGCGATTGTGCTGGCGTCCATGTTGCTTTGCCAATTGTGCCGTTTACAAATTTATTTACATACTCCTCCTTGGCATCCTCAGCGGACTTTGTTTCAATATGTTTGCTAATATCCTCCCAGTTTCCGAAGCCATATTGTTCTATCGCATCGAGCAGACGAATCTCTTCCCGAGCTGTCCATGCTCCTTTACCACGAAAAACGCTCAATATTGTTGTACCGGTATCCATAAATTGATAAGCGTGATTGTTTTGATGAGCGCCAATCTCCGCACCAGTCGCAAAGCACTGAAATGTAACACACACATACATATAGTTGCTATTTTGTTTGACACTTTTTGTTGCTGCGTACACAAAAACAGCTGTTTGTAACATTGTGAAATCGCCCGGCTATATGTACAGTTTTAGATGCGTCAACACCTATACTACAACATATCGTTTGGACTGATATGTGTGTGTGCGTCAAATATAAAGCCACTGTATGGGTGTGGTGAAACACACACATTCACAGCTACACTTACTGCTCTGACAGATACTTACTTGCAAGCACAGGTCGAAATTTTCGCACTCAGCACAATGAACACGTATGCCTTGGATATCATCCTGGCAATTTGTGCAATTATATTTTGTAAATAAATCCGCAATAGTAGTCATTATGACTTTTTTATGCGATTTTTCTTCTTAATTTTACGAATATGCAAAATCGCACTATGCTGCAGTCGCCATCTTGGCCCAAGAATAGAGTTGCCGGACCGATAAAAATATAGAACGTATACTGCACAACAGTGTGACCAGCGATGCGATTTTGGGTGGAACCAAGCGCATATATTTAAATAAAACATTTTCTTGGATTACAATATTATATATTTATTGGATTTGAAAAGTTTAATTCGAGAGTTGCCTTTTTCTTGTTACTAATTTTTTGTTTTACGCTAATATCACAAAAATAATATATATAAACTAAAATATACGAGAAATGTTGCGTAGTAATATCAAACCGAAACCAATGAAATTCATAAATACATATTTATACATAAATAATTATAAATACCAATTGTCAGTGCTTAGCTTATCAAATCAAAAAAAAAGTTAAACAATTAGCTGAATATAAATAAAACGGTGGTTATGGGAGCGAACACTTATAAAATTAAAAATAAAAATAACGATTAAATGTAAATATATGAAATGCAAATGCGTTGAATGATATCCTGATACTTAACTCTAAATAAACGAATTACGCTGGGGCTTCAAACACATGTAGGAGTTACAAAGAAGCTTTCTAAGATAAGAATATATGCATATATTAAAATTGATTATTCATGATTAGTTTTATACGTTGAATATGTTTATAATATTGCTGTGTCCTTCCGAGCAGCAGCCGCTTTGGTATGGGGATTCTCTGGGTGCAGACTAGTTAATGTTGCATGGCATTTGTGGTTACTGTTACTAGTATACTTAGACCAAACAAAGTAAAATAAATAAAAATAAAATAGAGTTTTACACAGTAAAAACAATATCAACTATTAGGAAAGGCTACAGTCGGCCAATCCGACAGTAAAAGACCCTGTACTTATTCTTCAGCAAAACACATAATTATATGAATTCTGCAAAATAATGAGATTAATGAAATATTCAATGTGTATGTTCGTTTAAAATTGTCAATTGTTTTCATTTTTTTGTGCGGGTTTGAAATATATATAAATTTTTTTTATATCAAATTATGATTTAGGTTCATACAACGTTTAGTTTTTAGTTCAAACAGACGGACATGATGTTATTGAATGTTGATGCTTATCAAGAATGAAGGGTCGGAGCTGCCTCCTTCTGTCATTCACTTTTCGTTCGACAAATTTAATAGACCCTGGAACTGTTTTTTAAGTATAGGGTCTAAAACTTTAACATAAACCTTATGGCAAGTCAGTAGTAAAGCTGCGTTTTAAACGCAAACAATACCCACAAAACACTTCAATTCAAATACCTAAAATCATCTAAATAAGTCTATTTGAGCGCCAAATTCGAGTTGAAAGTCTCGCCTGCCTGTGAGAATCATTGACCACAAAACCATCAATAGAATACACTTGTTTTCTGTTCATCAGTTTGGGATTCGATAGCAATTGTGGTATAAGGAACTAAGAAGCGCTACTATTCACACAGTACAGGCGAGACGGCAAGCGTTGTCATGAGCGACAGGCAGCAGCTAGGATTATCCTTGAGCCGCATCCTTGTCACCGATACGAAACTCATAAATAGTTATTGATTATACACCCGCAACACTGGGCGGTATAAAAACAAAAAAATGCAAAAGCGATATCTAAAACATAACTATTAACTAATTTGGTATGTAAAGTCTTTGTGTCTTTGTCCACAATTTGATTATTATAAAAATTCCGTGGCTTACAATAACCAGCAAAGCTAACTACTAACAACAGCAACAACAAATTGCCAGCTAATTCACAAGGGGATGTCTGGATTATTATTATGGGGTCAATCGGTGCGGCTGCTGTCCTACTCCTCCATCTGCTCAAGAAATGTTCTTCTTTTTCGTCTGATTCATGGTGTGCTGATGATATTGGCAAGGAAGCATCTAAACGTTGGCTAAGCATGGCTACAACTGGCGCTAAAGCCAGACACGGGAGGATTTGGGATGTTTTGTATTTGGATTCGGAACTATATCTAGACCCATTCATATGCAGCTTGTGTGCACACAGATTGTGTTCTAAAACATTTTGATCGCATTGATTGCGGATGCTGATAATGCTGCTGCTGCATCTATCAACTTTAAGTGTCGTTGGTGCGGAATTATTAGGTGGTTGTTGGTTAAGTTGCTTCTTGATAAAATACTTGTGGGTTTTGTTCATCTTTAGTTACGGTTGAATTTGCTTCTTGGGTTTTTTTAACTCAGCATCTTCGTCACGCTTGACTTCGGTGTAGCGTTCTCCCTTAAGTGACACTATTTTGTTGTCCCGATAGCGCACAAGCTTACGTGGTTCCATTTTGGGTACCACCGGTTTATACTCACGTTGGGTAGCATTCTTATCCACGTAGGAGTATCTGCAGCAAAACAAAGTTACAATATGTGATGTCATGTTTTTATAATTTTAATTAAATTTTAGTTATACCTGGCAATTATGCGATTCTTAAGCTCATTATCGTCGACAACAACATTTTTCTTGATTAAACAAGTGTGGGACTTGTCGGTTAGGCTCTGGTTTGTCTCCTGGCGATGTAATAGGATTTGTGTAGCCCCGTCGATGTCGCCCTTGGAAATGGCAACGCAATGCTTTATCTGTAAGAATGTATTTAGTACAAAAAAACAAATAATGAATTGCGGTATTTTTTATTTTTAAATTACCTGATGACAAGAAATTTGTAACTAAACAAGCACTTTTTATACTAATTTAAGAAATGATTTTTAACTCATTACAGTTATGACACTCCATGCGGAACTCTGTAAAAAGTTTAGTTCACTGATTTCAATATACTATTTAATAATGTATAGTAGCAAAATGATACTTAATACACATTGTGGGTGATTGGTTAAAAAACATAAACTTTTCGCACTAATAAATTATTTTTTACCGATCGATTCTATGACAGCTACATAATATAATGATTCGATGTTGCCAATGACCGAGATGTAACATGTCATAATGACAGACTAGTTTTCCTAAAAACCATGGCTAAATCGACTTCGCTTTGTTACCAATTATAAAACTAACTGGGAATGGCTTGGCGAAAATGACTTAAGTTATGCTTAAAAGGACTAGAAAGTAATGGTCGTCATTTACTTACCTCAACGTAAGCAGTGTCTGGAAACATTTCCTGCAAGACCTCGGCCTCATCTAAAAAGTATTCACAAGTAGAGCTGGAGCTGTCGGTGGAACCACCATCGCTATTCTCGGACAAATGCTGGGAACGCTTGCTGCTGCATCCGCCGCCGCTGTTGCTGCTGTTATTCGAGGATAGCTCGTCTTTATCGGATATGGATGAATTGCGAGCACGCAATTTGGACTCTGGTATAATATTCGATAGACTCAATGCGCTGCGCCACATAAAATATATTATTTGTTAAACACATTGGAAAAAAAAAGATGTGCAAATAAAATTGACTTACTCGAGTGACAAACTGATCGAATTATGGTTATTGCTTTGATTCTTTTCAGTTTCAGTAAGCTCATTGGCCAGCTTGTAAATCCATTCACAGATGACACCCTGATCGATAGTGGAAAACTCTTCGAAGTAAGCGCCCATCATCTCAACAAATCCCTCGACATCGAAGCATGGATCCTGCGATGCCTCTTCGAGAATCGATATAATATACGAGAGCACAATCTCATCCACTACGCTAAAGTCGGCCCCTGGAATGTGTGCACTGACGAACTGCACCAGACTGCGCTTCACCATTTCGTGTTGCTTTTCCAAGTTTGTCATGGTTCCAGAACGCTCTTTTGCTTGCTTCTTGCCTAATTAATTTTTTTTATTTTCTTGTGTCGTTCGGCAAATGTCAGACGTTTGATTTTGCCTTAAATATACCCTACGCACTATTTGTGTGCAAGTACACAGCTGGCCACACGATATTCAATGCAAATTATGCTGCTCAAATAATTAAAGAGCAAAATGTCAAAAGCAGCAAAATTTTGAGACAAAACTTAAACACAGAATACGATTTAAATAGCGTACTTTTTGCCTGCTGCGCCTTTCTTTCGCTGAATGCTTTTGCTGCTTCTTCTTCTTTCCAATCAATAATACTTTTACAGCGCAATTGACAGATACTTATCGATAACGATAAAAAATACCAAGTTTGTAAGTTATCGGTGTCAGTTTAACAGAGTTGTTAAAATAATCACTTTAATTACACACATAATGAAAACAAGAATATAAAGGGTATTAAATAGTATAGCAAAAAGATTTAAAATAATTTAATTGTAAAATTAAGCAATTGATAAAGTTAAGAAACCACTGAGCTCTGTTAATCTGTTATTGCTATGGTTTTTGGCAGTTTAATATGTTTTTGAACTTGTGAATTTATGCCCAAACAATTAATAACGTACATACATATTAGTAAACAATTTACTATTTAACATATTTGATTTTTAGTTAAAGGTACAAGGTTCTTGAAACTTAATTTAAAATATTATAGCAGAGCATAAGTTATTGAATAACATTAAAGCGATTATCTTAAAAGCCTTCTCCATACAGTTGCTCTGAATGATGAATTATTTCTTAAATTGCAAGCTTCATATCTTCGAATAGTGTTAACAAAATAATTTAACTGTAATATATTTCGTCAGTATTAAATTCATTTGTATTTATTAGTCCGCCCCGAATATTTGAATTTTAAATCAGAGTTGTTCTGAGTTTGATTCTGGTTCAGTTGAACTGAACAACGGCACAAAACCGATAACATAATCAAGAATGTTTAGAATTTTACAACACTATCAAAGAGTTTAAACCTTAAACACTGCATATTTTCTTATTGAATCAATGCAATTAATATGTGAAATTTTAGTATAATATTTGAAATAAATGCCGAAAGCTTAATACTTTGAACTGTCAATGTTCAGTGATTTAAAAATAACTATTTTAATTGACGCACCAGGTAACTAAACCGGGTCAATGATTTAAAGAAACGAAGATATCGTTCTGATAATTTCACGTGAGCTAAACGGTATCACAATCTCGGCCAAGGATTTAAAGTATTTGCTGTTTGGTAGCGGTAACCGTTTATGTATGTATTGTAGATATCACAGTTGCTATCTTTGAAGTTCAGGGTCAAAATCGCACTGCCGCATAAAAGAGAATCACAGAAAAGCAATAAAAGCGAAGCGAAACAAATACCGATGATTAAACACTACTAATTATGTAAATGCAAAGTCAGTTTTGAAACATGCATATGTTTTTAAACGAGTGTAAATACCCGGAAGAATGCTCATCCTCTATATACAGACAATTGGGACAATAGCAAATATTTGTGCAGTTAGTTAACAGGTGGTTTTTGGGAAAGCTTTTGACTGATCGATGGATTGCTTTTCCCATAAACGAAATGTGTTAACTGTCAGATTTGCGTAATTGTTCGTAATGGAACGTATACAATGTCATAAGAGCTGCGTTTTTACTTTTGTTTTGTTTTGCCTGTAGTGTGCAGTATACGGGTTGGCATTATATTTATATGTTTCACCTGACAACGATAATAAATCAATTGAGCTAAGGCTAATTTTACGGCTCTTAAGTAGTTGTGTCTCAGTTCCAGTAGAAATTGTTTTATTCCTTTAGATCTGCTCGACGGTATCTGAGATCTCCACAAGCTGCGCGTGATGCTCTTAAGAGGTTAATAAACCTTTTAACTCAAACGAAAAGTAAAACCCCAAAAACAGAATATTTGCACAAAATGGCAAATTGTAATAATAACAGTTTTTGCTTTCTTTTGGTCCGCTCAACACACTCTTTAATTGCTTCAAACTTGACCTTACTAACAAAAATCGAAAAAAAATTCGATAAATAAGAAAATATAAAAAAAACCCAAAAACGCAACTCAAATCGGCAATTAACGCGGATTTTGACGAGGCTTGGACGCGGCGTAGACTTGCATCAAGTCTTATAACAAAGAAACGGCAAATGGATTGACCAAGAGACCAAGCTTATAGCCAAAAAGCCTAAAAAACCAAAATCGACGGATCTGAAACGCTGTCTCCGCGTTCTGGCCGCAGTCGACGCTGACGTCTCGTCACAGCGCAGCGCAGCGTTGAGCAGAGCAGCACTTGCGACGTCAACGTCTCGGCCGGCGTATGAACGAACAGATTTTGTTTATTTATACAGCCGAGCGTACAGAACTCCGTATTAGTGTCTTCTTGGCGTTTGCCGTTGACGGTTTTCTTCCCTAAAAATAAAAAAATAAATAAAAAATAAAAAGAATTAAAACCGATCCAGCTTCCAGTGTGAGTGTATTAACAGCTAAGTGCTTCGTGTTTCAGTTCAGTGTGTGTGCGAGTGTGAGTGGGTGAGCGAGTGGTGTGTAAGGTGTGTTTGGTAGTGTGCTCGGGATTAAACTGCATCAGTTAATAAGGTGCGGAAGTGTTCAGATTACCGGGGAATATCTATCTAGTGACAGTGACTACCAATAGAACAAAAGATGATTTTTAAAATAAAATTTTAAATTTGATAATATTTTGAACTAGACATGTCGAAACTTTGGGCTTGTGTTTGGCTGCTAAATCATGTCGTCAGACTTAACATAGGCTCAAACAAACCACAAAGTTGGTAATATTTGCACTGACTTTTGACTGCAGTCTATACCAGAGACCCCAGACCCGAGACTCAAAACTCGAGACTCAAGTCGCGAGACTGGAAACTGGAGACTCGACACTCTCTTGACAGCACTTAGTCGTTCAGATCAGCACAGCTTGGCTGCCTTGACTAAATTTTTCGTTAGTTGCCATTTGTTGGTCTTTGCTAATGCTTCTTTATTGGTGCTTGCCGTTTGCCGTTTGACTCGGCCTGTCTGAATGTGCTTTTTTTCTAGTTGACCTTAACCCAATGCAATGCACATAGATTAAGTGCTAAAAAACTTGTCTGAGGAGCTGCTGCTGCTGCTACTATTGCTGCTGCTACAGTTGCTGACTGCAATTTTGCCAGTTAACCAAGGCCAAGACTGACAACTTTTGAGGCGGCCAAAACTAAACGCTTTGAACTTGTAATCAATAAATGGCAATTGCAACTGCAGCTGCACGAAGATCAGCATTGAAAACCTCTCCGCCCACCCCCTGCAAACCCATCGCCAGCGCCACCGACAGCATTACAAGGCAAGCCCCTCCCTCAATTTCAGGGTCAAATTTACAAATGGAGCATTACTTTTGGAAACGAAGCACGTGCAAGATTCACATGAAAACCAAAGTATTTTACTGCTGACAAGCGACAAAATAGCAAACTGACAAACTGTAGAAAAAAAGGCAAAACCGCTTAAACCCCGAAAACCCGAAACCCAATTAACGTTGCAAATATTTACCAAGTAATTAAACACTGGCTCAAAACCTATCTCTAGATGGTAATGTCTGAGCTCTTGTCTATGGTCTACACTGAGCGAAAAGGGTAGTAGCAACTTCAACCTCCATTCCTATAATTACGACAATTAGGAGATTTATGATTAATTAAAAACGTAACCAAAAAACGCTTAAACTGAGTTAAAAATATTTAATCTTTAGTCTAATTGATTTACTTGATTTTTGCTCAGTGTGTCTTTTGCCAACGCAACACATTTTTGGCCACACTTAGTTGGCTGTTAAATTAATTCCGAGGGCTAAGTAACAGTGACTAGCATTGCTAATACACATAGATTTACGACTAACTTAGGCAAAACTAAATGATTAACCTCTGCACCTCACACGATTTATGCAAACAAAATTATTTTGAAATTTACTACATAATGTTGTCTTTGAATGCCAGAATAACACACAATTGTTGGCAGTTATTGAAGTTAACGACTCAATAAAAATATTTATATAAAATAAAAATACGATAAACAAATACAGTATAGGAAAATATATACATATAAAGCATAAATAAGCTCATTAAATTTCCTATTAAAACACAAAGATTGAATTTCCGCAGCTAAAAGTTTGTGTAGTTATTCACGGGATTGAAATATTACAACTTTAACAGATGATTGTAAAAAGCGACATCATTTTTCAATAGAAAAGGGAATATTTAGTAAAGTGAAAACATAAATAATAAGCAAACACTCTATTTTTGAAATATGACATTTATAAATCAGCTTCAGAATAAGTACTGGCAGCTACACAGAGAGAATGAATCATGTGATTTGTATATAAAACTGCATTCAACTCTTCCTTCAATTTAAAGAAAATTTCTTAAGATTTTGTTGAAATTGTTATGCGAGTTTAAGTAAAAGTTTTGTTTATTTGTAATTTCAATTAATTTATTGAACACCCTTTTCGCTCTGTGTAGAAAGTTAGACACTGTGTGGGGATTGTCTATGGACAATTGTTGAATTTTACACAGCACGTATGCGTGTGAAAATCTCGTTACAATGTTTACACACACTAAACATCCGTCCATCCGTCCGCCTGTCTGTCCCTTCCACTGTCCCGTTTTCAGATCAGGTGTTGGAAGTACCTAGTTGTAGGTTTTTTATTTTATTTTTTTGTTTTGGGGGTCACATGTCTATCAGTGTGAGAAAAACACGAGAAGAAAAATGCACAAAACACATTTGTCGCGCGATTGGCATGCAATTATTTGCCAAGTGTAATTATCTAGGTGCAAGTTGCAGCTGCGCTTAAGATCATTAATTGCAGCATTAAAAATCGTGTGAACATTATGAAGAAGAACTTAGAATGACCTTAACTCGATTTTGTTGAAATTAGCATCAATTTTTTTGCACACATCACTCAATGTGGGTGATTTACCCACAACAGTTGGAACTGAAGTGATTCTGTCAAATATTTGTGAAATGCACTAAAAGAAAAAATAGAGTATTTCTAACTTAAAATTTAAATGTTCTCTTAAATATAATGACTTTATATGACTGAAGTATCGAAAATATAAAAGTTATTTGTTGGTCACTGCTTTGACTTGTAAAATGATCATTTTCTTTCTGTGTATATGAATCTCTCAGTGTGTGTGTTTATATTCTACTCTGGGCAATTCCGATTCTGAAAACGCTGTGACTTCAGACAGACAGTACAGCACAGCAACAATAATGAGAGACAAATACATGCTGTTAAAGGCAACAATATTCGCAAAATCAATTATGCATACAAATCAATTTAGTGTTGCGTACGCCGATCTATTCATTCTTGTTTTTTATTTGTATTTGTTTTATTTTTAACATTTCTTTTTGCTAATGAGGCGCACGAACCGCTGGGGCGGGCCATGCGGAAGAGACAAAGTAGCGTTTAAAGCTTAAGTTGACAACTGGAGGACGACCCTTGAGCTACAAATTGTTGGCAAAGTGTAGCAAACAGTGTAAAGGTGATCACCGGTGTCCAAAACGGGGCAAGGGCAAGGGCAGTTGTATAGAGGAAGGCAACGTCAGTCACTGGAACTGTAAAGCTGTCTCTCTCTCTCTCTGTCGGGCTGTCCGCTTCTACATTGGCGTCACATTTTTGGTCGTGATAATGCCGCACAGCTCATTTTCCTGTCTCCAGTGTCAATCCAACTCTGACGCTAGCAGCTCGACCAGCTGATGTCTTGCATATAAATTAGAACGCGGGGTATGTGCATAGATTGGCAACGCCACAACGTTTGCAACGCTCACCATTTAAGGGGTATCGGACTGTGTGTACCTACGTGTGTGTGCTACCTGAAACTGAATACTGAGCTGCTGAAATTGATTGAGTTGCCAAAGTGGCACAGTCAGTATCAGCAGTGGATCAGTGTGAGATCAGTAATAAAGTGATCAAATCTTCAACAGCGAGGTGTTCAAAGTGATTCTTTGCTGCCCCTCTATCAATCTCATTTGCTTTCCTTGCGTATCGAGTATACGACATGTGTACGCTGCACACGCCATTATGTTTTGCATAGGAATATGAAACTAGAGCATCAACATTTTAATTTAGTTCTGTTAGAAGGCTATGAATTGAACGTTTTTGGGCTTGAATCTATTCAATGTGTCAAGTATTTAAAAAGCTCAAATTTTTAATTTACATCAAGTTTATATATTTCAATAAATTCGTATTGAACTGCGATTTGGCGGTTTGAATTCGCTTAAATTTCATTCAATAACTGGAACTCTTAAAATAAAAGTATATATATATAGACAGGAAAAAAAACTGTGGCCCTTGCGAGGCCAACAACCGGAAGTGTTCACTGTAATACGGATCTAGACACAAGCTAGTAGATGAAATTCAAGTTAACCAACAACAGCCGACCAAAAACAAAGCCAAAAGCGCCACAAAAAAAAAGCTGCATACGTAAAGTAATTGAAAATTAATGTCTCTTAATTATTTAAATATATATATATACAAAGATTTAGTTGTTAAAGAATTGTATATACATTTAGATAGTTTAACATGCAGACAGACCCCCAAAATAGGCAAGTAATGTGCTCAATGTTGTTCCGTGTGCAATTTAAATAACAAAAGGAATTCGAATACGTTAACGATTACGAATAAGAATACGAATACGATTACGATTAAGAATACGACTACAAATACGAATACACAAATAAATTTTAAATGAGTGAATTGTATCGGAGCTGATCGGATCACAAGCGAGCATGTTTATCCAAGCAGCAAAATATTTCAAATCTCTTTATCGTGTTCTAAACATGATATATATGTATGTGTGTGTGCGCCATCTTGAATGCTAAAACACACACACACATGCTTAGAGATAATACACTTGGCATCTGCAAGATGAATGCCAAAGTTATATGACTTTAGTGCCAAGGCGAAAAATTCAAATCTTGCCTTGAATAATGCCACACACTCACACTCACACACTCACCACACACGCAGGCACTCATACTTATACTAGCTGATCAGGTCTTTTAGCCACTAAATTGTGGCTGAAACCGCAGAACCACAACAAGCACCAAGAAGCCAGCCGCGACTCATAAGTTTTTTTTTAATTATGTGAATTCTCTTGTTATTGATTTTAACTTTTTTTTTTGCTGGTTTTTTATATAAATTTATTTGTATTTTTTGATAGCAACTATATGTCGCTGCGACTGCATTTGGTAGCTGACATTGATCATTGAATCATTACTGTTCTAACGTTGCAATTACTCGCGCTAACTTGCTGGCGTCATTCAGTTAAATTTTTTTGCATTAATTTTTTGGCGTCACAACGTCAACTTTTCATATGGGGATAAGCATTTTCTTTTTCTTATTTCTTAGACTTACTTTTTTGAATTAAATAAAATATCTGCGTGCTTTGTTGGCTGCATTCCTATGCCGCTCACGCTCAGCAGGCGAGCATAATCAAGCAACCGGCTACAGTTTTAGCTTTAAAAAAGCGAACGTGCGTGGTTTCTCTAAGCAGCAGCAACTGGGCTTAGAATATTTCATTCATTCAATAATTTTTTGGCAAATCGGCGCACGGACAAAACAGACGTCAAGCAGCCCAAAAAAAAAGGCTAAAAAAAACCCAAAAACTTTAATCGGCTAGCAACTACTCAATAAAACAAAATTTCTAAAATTTAATCAATTTTTTTGTGTCATTGCAGTCGCAGACAAAATGACGACCTACATGAAGATATTCAACGAGCGCATCTCGGGCCTCGCCAAGGGTGTGGGTAAGTGTTACTATCACATCAAATAAGTCCTAAACTTTAAATGCAACCCTCTTGTGTTTAGACGAAACTGTGGACAGTTGGTTTCTGATGAGTTCCCCAGGGCCTGTGGTCGCTGTGGTGCTCGTTTACCTGGCGTTTGTGCTCAAAATTGGACCCGAGTACATGAAGAATCGCAAACCGATGGATTTGAAACGCATTATGGTTTTCTATAATGCCTTTCAAGTCTGTTACTCCATTTGGATGTGTCGCACGGTAAGCAAACGGGACGTATACTTAACGTGGGCTGTATAACTAAATGTGGTTTGGGTTTTCTTTCTTTTTACAGTCCATCCAGGAGAGTAATGTCATCTCATCAATATTTTCGAAGAAGTGTGAAATAAATCGCACACGTGCACAGACTTTAACACTGTACTCAGGTGCCTGGTTCTATTTCTTCTCGAAAATCATCGATCTGCTGGACACTACGTTCTTCGTGCTGCGCAAGAAGAACAATCAAGTGTCATTCCTTCATGTCTACCATCATACAATCACCGTGCTTTTCTCCTGGGGCTATCTGAAGTATGCACCTGGTGAACAAGGCGTCATCATTGGAATTCTTAACTCTGGTGTGCACATCATCATGTACTTCTACTACATGGTCGCTGCCATGGGACCACAATATCAAAAGTATCTGTGGTGGAAGAAGTACATGACAAGCATTCAATTGATCCAATTTGTACTCATTTTGGGCTACATGCTTGCCGTTGGCGCTAAGGGCTGCAATATGCCTAAAACTCTGACGTTCTTCTTTGTCGGCAACACGATCATCTTCCTGTATCTGTTTGGCAACTTCTATCGCAAGACATACAAGAAGTCCAAGAGTGTGGATGCTAATGGAACAGTCCGAAATGGAGGTAGAAGTATGAATTTTGCTCAGTCTGCCCTCCGTGCTGCTGGTGGTATGGGCTGTATGCCAATCCAGGCAACAACAACTACAAAGAACAACAATGATGCCAGTGAATTTAAGCCCTATATCGATCTGAACAATAACAGTGTGAAGCCCATGAAACTGGAATGAGCTAATGAGTGTTTTATCTCTCTAAACTTGTTTCCGTTTTTAGCCGTTTTTCTGGGGTCTGGTTGGGTTTTGTCTTTTAGTTTAGCTTTAAATTTTTTTAGAGCAGCGGGGCTTTTAGTCTAGATTTTAATTTACGTACGTGTATCCTTAACCCTAATTGTATATGAAAAAAAAAAAGAAAAAGAAATGAAAACAAACTAATGATTAATTCTGAATAATGAACTTGTATAATGTATAATGTATAACGTTTATGCCAAACAGCAGAAGATTACAATCCAAATACCTAGGCGTGTAAGTGTTAAGAGTGAGTGTGTGAGTACGACTTTATGTGTGTATGTTAGTGTCTGTGTGTGACTGTCTGCGTCAATGTCTGAGTCTGTAAACCTTAATTCTTAAGTATTAAAAAATTGAAGCAATTCGTGTAGTAATGAACTGTTTATGAACATAATAAAATAAAATAAATATTTTAACTTTTTTAATGAACTCATTCTAGTTTTCTTTATAAAAATAAATACAAAAGTTATTTGATTTGATCGGCCGGTTCGTGAAGGTTCTACTTCTGAACAAATCAAACCAGTTAGAGAATTAGTTGTATATATCTATACATAATATGTATTACATATATATTAAAACCTATATATATTTTTGGATATCCCATGGATTCCCCAGTGATTGAATTTAAGCGCGTGTATGACAAGAATCTTAAAAAAATTATACAGATTTCAACTGGTGAATTTCTTTTATTGCTATGATTAATGCCGGGGTCATTAATACATATGAAACCCCCGGGGCCTTGGGGTCTTCGGGCCGGACTTGACTCGCGTGCCTTATAGTTATATCATAAGAGTTACCAATTAGCAGACGAGCCGGTTCATCGCATCCATGAGACATTATGGCGACAAAACGAATAACAAGGCGAAAAGAATCGCCGGATTTAAGCCAGAAAAATTAGAAATTCAAATTTTTTGTGATACCCGTTTTTGTGCTGGAGCAAAGGGCAGAAGTATTATGAAATAATACATGCGAAATACACGCTTTAGTATATACAATATAGTAGAGTATATAGTATATTTAAGCGATCTATGTATTGGCCTGACGCATAAATACTACACTTCTTTGTGGCCGTAGTGTTGTCCCGAAACTTGAAGTGGAGTCAAGATCAAGTTTGCGGCATACGAGTTATTCCTGAATTTGGGAAAGCGTTGGACTTAACATAGTCAAGAATACCCTTGACTCGTTTTTTTTTCGAACCGAGATAATATCTCATTAATCACAATATATGCTAATGAATTTAGAACGTTGCTCAACGACCCGTTTCTTCCAGAGATCAAATGAACAGCGCAACGGTCTTAAGAACAGATGATTAATTTTTATATACTATATACTAGTTGGACTTTTCGTAAAAAACATATATTTCTTTGCAGATTGTCAATTGGTTTGCCGTTTAAGTATTCAAAATCTGTTTAAAATTTATTACATAAATGTTTTGTGTACTGTAAACAAAACCTTGCATATTTTGCGGCGGCCACAAAATTTTATGTTATGAAGGAAAATCTCTGGGAAATTGGAAAAAATATTTTTAATTTAATTAAGTTCAGGAAAGAAACACCAAATGACTGCATGACTGCTTTGCATTTCCGATAGTTGTAAATTAGTTTGACAAGTGTTAATCGAATGCCAATTAGCATCATAAATCGTTTAGACGACCCCCAATGTGTTGACCCTGCGCTGAAATCTATTATAAATGATACCAAATGAAACTATGATGGAGCCACCCAATCAGACGATTAAACTTTGAGACGATGAGACGTTCCGACGATAACACACTTGGTGTTTGTGGTCAAGATCAAGGTCAGATGCGAACCGGCTTAAATGCTACTGTTCAGAGTTGTTGCTCTTGCTGTTGCGTCAAAGACTCTTCAATGATGGCTTTCTGCTTCTGCTTCCGCTTTAGTTATTTTTTTGGGTTCCGTTTTGAATGATTGATCAATAAAAGGTCTCTATAGATTATTTTGTTTTTATTTAATGTTGGAAAATCCATAATTGTTTTGAGATTTGAGATCTGAACATACTGGCATCTTCAAGGTGAGCGTGAAGTCCAATGATTATCCGATTGTGTGTTTTGGTTCTAGCCCGAGACTCGTGGTGGCTAACAATGGCTACATCTATTCTGCAACAATATATTAATATTCATGAACTGGACACACCACTGCATGGCTGACAACGATCGGATCATGGACCTGTTCTGACACTCCCAGCTAACCGATCGGATCGGATCGCATCGGCTGATTTAGCCAACATTTAATGACCAATCGTTTTGGCCATGTCTTAGGTACCATTTTGATGTCGTTACTGTTGCTGTTTCTGTTTCCGTTGCTTTGTGCGACTGTCAAATACACACGCTCAATAAAAATCGCAAATCATTAAATACCAGAAATTAAGTATACGCAATGTATTTATAATTTTTATGATTTTTTCTATTTTGTATAAAAATTCTTTAAATTTAATTTGTAAATATAATTGTATTTGTATTTGTATTTGTATTTGTATTTGTGATTTTGTGTATGTGTTGGTGTTTTTTTTTCTTTATAACTAAGTACTTTACATACCAATATGAATATTATTATTATACATTTTGGATATTGCCAATGTGTAGCTTAACTTATTTAAACAACTAATTCCTCTTTGTCATTTCCTCGTTCACTTAACTAAATTCGGCTTGACTTTTTTTTGGGCCGAATAAACATAAAACTTCTTTCATTTTTCTATTTCTGTGTCTGTTCATAACGAAACACAAACATAACACACACATCAAACGAAGCGATGGCTGCGAAAAAAGCATTGAACTGTTTGTCTATTAACTCAAACCTGAACTTCTTCTTAAATCTTTTACAATTCTTTGTTAAATTTTTTTTTTTTGTTTCATTCATTTGAATTTTTGTTTTGTTTTTTATCTTTTGGCGGCGTCAGATTACTTAAGAAATTAGTCAACAAAGTTGTACATAGAACAACGTGCCGTTCAATCTTTCGACTCCGAAATGTGCGTTGTTCCCGTGTTTGTCCCGCTTTGTACGAGTATTTGGAATAGAGAACAGGGGAATGGGGTGGAGTGGATTTTGGGAATGGGAATGGGTTTTCAGGAATGGGAATTAAAGATAAAACTGCAATTTATAGCACTTTTTTGGATGCTTGGATGGCGGCATTGTGATTCTTGGCACAGCTATCGTTGTTGTTGTTATTGTCCTTGTCGGCCTTGGCCTTGGCTGCTGCCTGTTTCTTCTTGTATGACTTCTGGTAGAAATCATTGAACAAAAAGTAGAAGAAGACGGCATTGGGCAGCGTGAAGCAGACCGACCACCGGGGATAACCGCAGTCTGTGTACAACAATTGTGTTTGATGTATGAAAGCGCAGCAGAATTGGATCTAAATTACAAATATATAATTAATTTTAAATCAAACTTAAATTAGCTTTAAGTACAACTTACCATTTGCAGGTTGGTGATGTACTTCTTCCACCACAGATACTTCTGCATTTGTGGACCAAAGGCAGACAGGAAGTAGTACGAGTACATGATAATGTGCACAAAGGAGTTGATCATGCCAATGAAGGTGCCATGGCCGCCTGGGTAGTATTTGGAAGTGCCCCAGCTGATCATGGGCATAACAGTGTGATGATACACATGCAGGAATGTCACCTGACGATCATTCTTTCTCAGCACAAAGAATATGGTGTCCAGCAACTCAGTGATCTTGGCCATATAGTAAACATAGACGACACGTGCCTCACGATAAGCCTTTGGTGTGCGCGACCAATCCACAGGTTGGCAACGCCAACTATAATTACGCCAAATGTCCACGCCCTCGTAGACCATCCAGATGCTCAGAACCACCTGAAAGAAGTTATAGACGAGCAGGGTGCGTTCCAGCTTAAAGGGTTTGCGATCGCGCATAAACTTGGGGCCCCATGAGAGCACAAAGTACAGGTAAAAGCCCAGAATGGTCAGCAAGGGCAGCGGGGATTTGATTAGAAACCAATCATTTGTGCGAGGATCTTAGACAAGAAAATGTAATTAATTAGATCGAATTCACTATGGTAGTAGAAATGCTAATACTTACCAGCCAATTCAATGAACAGAAAGTTCCAATAATCCGTTTGTGTTGCGTTAACGGCCGCCATTTTTAAATTCTTTTGAACTTCCTCTGATCGTTTTATTTACTGGCGTAGAGGGACGCAAGAGGGACGGTGGGGGGTGTGGTTTGGAAGATCAAAATTAAAAATCTGCTAAGCTCGAACCGAACGAGTTTTGTCCAATGTTCTGCTGTCGGGAATTGAAATAGAAATTAAGTTGAGAAAATACTTAAAACTTGTGCTTCTTTTTATTAGTATTATTTCTTTGCAAGTTCATAAATATTTGAGAACATGTTAATTCTGCATAAACAAAAAGAAGAAGAGGAAGAAGAAGTGGCATCAGATGTTGAAGAAGAAGAAGATATTGAAGAGCTGATTATCAATTCGATCTATTGTTATTTGCTGTTGCCGAGTGATCATGACTCGTTCGAATCTGAAAACTGGAAAGCAGTTTACTTCTTTCATGCAAATCGCGACAGAGAGTTTTATTTTCTGTATTTCTGTTTTTATTTCTTTTCTTGGACCAACTCAATGTGAATGCTGTTGAGGGCCCAAAAGAAATCCCATTTTGTTGCGCTATATTGTTAGTGTTATGTAATCTCGCGACTGAATTATTGTCATTACAATGAATTAAAATAGGAGAAAAGCAGACGTAATTTTAAGAGCAGTTGGGAGACTTCACGTGTGTGGAACCACACGGTATATGAATTTTCAAACTTTGCCACACAGCTTTAATTGTATCAAAAACAATGAGAAATCCGCTAATAACTGTAAACACGCTGACCAGTAACGGCTGCAGCAAGTGGCTACTTGAACTTCATAAAGGCCATTTGTGGCTCAAACCACATAACAAGCGGCTATTAGTCAAGAGTTGTGTGTCTGTGCTTTGCTTTTTTTTGTTTTTGCTTTTTGTTTCTTGTCTCAATCGATTTTGGTGCTTGGATCTTGGCCATTTCCATTTCCGATGCTAATTCTAGTTTCTGGGTTATGTTTTTGTTAATGTTTCGATTTCTTAATCTTTTTCACACCACACTCGTAATTCTGGGCAGCTTCTTGTGCGTTTTTTCCACGCTTTGTTGTTGTTATTTTTCATTTCGACCAAATAAATATTTTGAAGGGCAAGTTGGCAACTGGTTTGCTTTGACTTGGCTCATTTCCTGCACTCGGCTGTTGTTTTAAGTTATTATTATTGTTGTTAGTTATGAGTATTTGCTGCAATCATAAATGCAAAATGAACCAGAAAACAAGCGTCGACAAATAAAAGGTGCTAAGAGCTGTCAAAAAAAATACAGTTTTGGACCAGAAAACAAGACTTTGCCGCACAGAATCGAGTTTTCGTAATTATCAAATTTTTAGACTGACGCATAGATAAAAATCAAAAGTAAACAAAAATTTATTATTAAATATTGTGTTTGCTTTAAAGGCAATTAATGCCTCAAAGGGCCTTGTGGGCCGTTCAATATTGGTCAGTTCTGGGCTTAGCGTGGCCAAGTTGGACAGTGAAAAGCAGGCGTAACCATTGTGGGAACCATGCAACTAGCCAGAGTCACATAATTCGCGCTTCGCTGCGGCAATATGTCACTAACTAAATCATAATTAGATTTGGTTTTAGCCGCATTCACACTTGGTTAGTCATTTGTTAATATGGGTTTTGAGACATGAATTTTGAATCTTGAATCTCGAATTTTGGATTGTGTATCTTAAATAAGACCTTGGTTACGCCTTAGCTGAGCATGCAAATAAATTGCCAAATATGAATTAAAAGGCCAGAAGCCCAAGTTGACTGGGCCCAGACGAAAGTTGAATGACCTTGACGCAAAAACCTTATGACACTTGGGTTTAGATCGTACTTTTGCATATAATTTGCATAATAATTGACAGTGCTTGGTTCAGAGTTCTACAATTAGAATGAACAGCAGCAGAAACAACACAAAAAATAATAGCAATAACAACACTCAAAGCACTTGTATAAATGATGACATGGGGCGTATACTTAATAAAGCAGCGCTCATCCTTGTGCGCACAAACACACACAGAAACACACACATAAAGTCTTTTAAGACCTGCGCTGTCAATAGTATACAAATGTATACGACTTAAGGCACTAGCACCTGTTGCAATCGTCACTTAATTTACAGCAACAGCAACAGCAACAACAACAACAGTGACTGCTCTTAATGCTAACACCATGACAACTGTTTCTTCAGCTTCAGCTCCTCTTCTGCTGCCACTTCTTCCTCTTCTTCTTTTAGTGCTGCTGGTTCGTTATTGGTAGTAAGAGTGTTTTAAGGGAGTGGAGTGAGAGAGAGACCTCTGCTGGCATCCGCTACACACGAGACTTGTACGCGTACTGAACTGCTACGTCGATTTGTGCGCTGCTATGTATAAAAATTTCGTCAATAAGTTTTGACTTTAGCTTCCCTTCCATATCCACTTCCACTTCTACTACCTCTGCCAATACCTCTGCCACCGGCACTACCTCTGCCCCAACCCAGCGTCTGCTCCCCAGACTAGGTGTCTTCTTTATAAGCTTCACCTGTTGCTGTTGTTGTTGCTCATCTGCTTATGTTCTTTTTGGTTAATGTTGGGATGCTGCGATCGCATTGATTCGTATTGCTTCGTACTGGTTCGTATTGGTTCGTAATGCTCGTATAGTCTCGTTTTTCTATTGATAATTATAATGACAACAACTTTTTTAAGTTGTTATTGTTGCTGTTGTTGTTGCTGTTATTATCTTGTTGGCTGTCTTGTTTGCCGGTTATTTTATTTCAAATAGTTGTTGGCTGAATTTTAATTGTTTTGTCGCGTTACGTTTTCGGCATTTGTATATAATGTTTATCCATATTGATTATTATTGATTGGAAATTATGGTATTGCCTCCAAGAGAGCATTAAATAATTAAGTATAAATAAATACTCTTCATTCTTAATTTCAACTGTTAGCAAACAATTGTTTACTAATTTATTTTATTTATTATTTTATTGTTTTGGAACGGTATCACTCTCACTTTCTTTATGCATTAAATATACAAAAATTTTGTTTAGTTAAAATAAACTGGATTCTATTTAGGCCATAAAGCCTTAACAGTTATACAACTTGTGCTGCGTAACAAGTACAACTCGGGCAATTAAGTGACTATCTTGTGGCCGCCAAGGTTACAATTTGGCTGCTTTGAGTTCCGTTAATTTTGTCTCGTTTCAAGGAGACAACACTTGTCCGGTAAAGTAACAAAAAAATAGAAATAAAAAAAAAATAAATAAAGAAGCCAAACGAGTTGAAAATTATTTGATCATTTTGTTCATTTACATATGAATTCTAAAGGCCCAGGGCTCGATTCTTAAGCGATCGCAAGGCGATTCAATGCCACTTCCGGGTCAAGTTTGAGGCTATCATTGTATCGATTTAAATTGATTGTTTGGCCGACTGTTACCTAGCTGGATCTGGGGCTGGGGTCACTTGAGGTTCAACGCTAAAATAACTGTGTCACCGGCGTATTGAACTTGACCCACGCTTTATTAAGCAGTCGCTTTATTTTTTGCTACTTTTATTTTTTTCAAAAATAAACTCGTTCAGTTTTGTTATGAGCATGGGATTTTTTTTGATTTTGTCTGACCACGACTAATAAATGTGATAAGGTTGCAGAAATGGTGGTCAAGTATTGTTAAGCGATGCGCCAAAAGACGCTACACTTATCAGCAGCTTCAATAACTGACTTCAATGAATACACATCACTCATACGCAGCATATGCTCAAACATTTCCGGTTCAAAAACGTTTTGATACGATTTAATTTTGTTGACAGCCTTTGTTTCCTTTTGTCGCACAGCTCGTTCACACACACACACTCGCACTATCTATGATCATATGCTAACGATTGACTATTGATTTGCTTTATTATTATCTCGCTGCAAATGCCACGACTTAGCCCGCAGGGCAGACAGAAAAGAAAAGACCACGTACTGCGAATCGCAATTCGCTGGTCGCGCGAGCCGCTGCATATTATGCAAATTTCTTCCGCAAATATTTACATAGCAACAAATACAATTGGTTTTGACGAAACCGTTAACAATTGATTAATTTTTGATTGATTACTCGTGTGTTTCATTTTGTGATTCTAATGCGTTCACGCGACTTATGCGCAAAGTTTGCACTTAATTGAATTTTCTGTCCAAAATATACGAAAGACCACTCATTTGTCAATGCAAAGTTCTGAATTCCCAAATACTTAGTTTAGCATTTAGAATCAATTGTTAAGCAGTTCCCCACAAGCAAACAGTTTAAAATTAATTTGCTTCTAACTAACAAAGTGACAAATTTTACAATATATTTTAATTTGTTCACATAATAGTCTAATTAACATTTTAGGCAATTAATAATGTAAAGCTTTCTGTTGAGTAGCGCTATTAAAGTTTTAAGTAGCCAACATTAAGTTTCGTCGCTTGCTTGGTGCTGCCATTAGCGCCATCTATTGCTTATTTGCATAGAAGCTAAGCTAAAGCTACTGCTAGCGTTGCCAGACTAGTGAAAAGTTAAGCTTGAATTTGGTTTAGTTGGCTTAGGCAAAAGCTAGCAGCTTTGCAAAGTTTCAAATAAAATTCCGTTGTTTTAATTATAATTAATTATTTACGCTCAATTTGAGTTTTTTACCTTGGATTAAAATATGTATATTTAATTAGAACATTTTTGTAGATTTATATACAAGTTTAAATAAAATTTAGACATTTTGTTTAATTAAAACAATATAAACTAAACGATTTAGAAATGTTGTCTCTGGAGAATAGTAGCCTGCTTTTCATATTTATTTAAAGGCTTAAAACTTTTAAGCATTTAAGTAGTGTTATAAAAATATTTTAACAAAATTTCAAAAATTGAGTTTTTTGTAAAGTAAAAATAAAAAATAAACGATTTCTAAATTTTGTCTCAGAAAAATAATTTTTTGCTTTCATATTTACCTACAGACTTAAAACTTTTAAATTAATTTAAAACTTCAAATTTTTTAACTATCGTTTTGTTTACCTCTACAGTTCTAACAAAAACATAATTTTTTGAAGTCATTGCACTACGGTTTGTTTTGTAATCCTCCCCACAGTCGGAACTTGTTTCCCGCGATGTAACTATGGCGCAAATTAAACGTGTTTCATAGCACGGAAATGCTGAAATCAAAGACTGAAGAAAATGATATCAAACACCGTTTAATAATTTAGCGCCTAAAAACCTCAGCACTTTTGCGGCTAATCGAAGCCAGCGAAATACCGTTGAGGCTGTGTGCCCTTGTCGGAAACTTGTTTAACGCTTTCGAAATAAAAGTATGTATGTATATAAGATTAGTATACGGCAACAGCGGCAATAGCAACAACAACAACTAGAAGAACAGCTACACTGAAATTTACTTCCGTTTCCTGATCGCCGCTAAGAGTTAAGAAGCCGATAAACCTACAAACAGTTAGATGCTTCACGTATATCACCGAATTGTGTACCGCTCTAGCAACACATGTGATAAATTAATAACGAACAGTTTCTTCTAGAATGTAGTAGTATACGCTTAATTAAAAAGTCAACGAAAGAGTGAAGAAGATGCCAAAGAAGATATACAACGCTAAACTTCGCATTTTCAGTATGTCAAGTTCAAGCAGAAACATTTAAATTGCTGAAGACGCGCTCCGCAAACTCTGACGATTTATTCTTGGGCCAATTATAATTTCGAGCATATTTAATTCATAAGCTAAAGAAAAAATATATTTTTTTATATACATATAGTTATATAATATTTTTTCAAGTTCAGCTTAAGATGGCCAAGAACGTTTGGCGGCTTTGGTGTTTCGTTACCAATCGTAAACAATGTTTATGATTCTGTTTTCAGTCGAGGGGATTTTTTTTCGTTGTGTTGATTTTTGCAGCTTGTCCGGTTGTTGCTCCGTCATGAATCTTAGACTTAGTACTTTGGTCTGACCTCAAAAAGCCAATTGCTACACAAATATGACGTATACTATATACATATCTCTACACACCTATTTATAGCATTTACCTGGAGACCAGAAATTGTAGGCTCTGCAGGGATATTTGGCCAACTGATTAGCAGTTTTGGGCTTGCACATGGCCATTGGCATTTAGCCAAATAGTTAAGTGTCGGGAGTTTGGGAGCAGTTTTTGGAAACGTGGTACGGTCTTTACAGAACCTGTACTTAAGAAAATTAGAGAGGGGTATACTAAACTGTAAACAAATGTGTCTGTCTGCTCTTGATCAAGATCTCTGCACCTATTAGAGTTCATGCTACGTAATTGATATTTACTGCCAGCAAATTTAGCTTACTTGCAATCCTTTCTAAACATTAAATATCGATCAAAATTCCTAAAGGTTTCAGCTCAACGGAACTTGTTTAAAATTTGCAAAATATATCTTTGGGCTTCTATAGATTGTAAAATCAATTCAATTTAATAAAAGTAAGTTCGCTAAACTATATTATTAAAAACACATTTATTGCCTTAGAATAATTACAGGGTCTTTTGCCGTCGTCACCTGACAGTCTCCTGTACGCTGTTTCTTGAATTATTGCCACATTGCTACCGATTCTTTTGAGCCAGCACCATCGCCTCGGGAATTGCCCAACAAAACTTATTCGCTTACACTTTCAATTAGTAGCAAAGCACCAAACGTGAATTTGAATGCCCTCAAGACTGACAGATACCCTATTTTGGAGGTGTTATAAATTAGCATTTTCAGCTTTAGTGAGCGCAAGTGACTGTTCGGTCTCAACTATTGTATTTAAATTAATGTTTAAGTTTGAATTTGGCATAAAATACAATCTCTTTTCTTACTATTATTCAGTAAATAATAAACACTTTGATTATTTGTCTGTCAGTGGTCACTCAAGATGACAAATTGAGATTTTTATGCTCAAAGTTTAGCTCATCATTTGTCGGTTTATCATGTTGTGACAATACTGTCTTATACTCTTTGTTTACTCAATTGTTTAATTATTAAAAAGACATTTTACACATCAACAAAAAGAACGAGTAAACACTTCATTGTTAATTCTTTACTCAGAGAGTCATAAAATCACTGCTCCGGAAATAAATCAAACTCGACTAACCGATGCCCTGCAAGCAAGTCTAGATTAACACATTTTAAAGAGAACACAGCGGTTTTGCCATTTTAGCTGATTTATAGCTAGATCTACTGAGAAGTAAGTAAGCAGTAAGCTAGAAGTCTTACAAGTTTTATAAGTGTCCAATAAAATGTATATATAAACACATGAATATACTGCGATTAAAGAATTATAATAAATTAAAATGAACATTTATTAAGTCTAATAAAAAAGGATTTAGTGTTTAATTAGCAGTTTTCTTTTGCTATAGCGTCATCAACCTTTAGGGTTTGAAGCAACTCAATTCTAGCAATTTTCTTTTGAACAACCTTATATTTGAGCCCATGAAAATGCGTTAATACTGGAATATTAGGCACTAAAAAACACCTAATGTTATTGTTATAAACTTAATATACCCATTTTAGCTGGCACAGAATATTCCGGATTATATATATATATATATTCATTGACGTCATTATCAAGTTGAGAGTACTTTGTCATCAACTTGGATCAGGCTCATGTAGTTGTTTAATTATTAGAGTGATCAGATGACTGGCCTAATAACGGATAATTAATTTCAACTTATTAACTAACTGGCTTTCGGAAAAGTTTCCGTTATCAATGATAAACAACAACTCTCAGATGTCAGCGGTCAACAGTTTAGACCATTTCGAAAGCAGTTAGTTCAGTTTTGGAATCCCCGTTTTTGACCCACGCCTCTGACACGTAGTGCTAATTTAATTAATTAAAAAACTTAATGAGTTTGAGTGTGCTTGCTAATTAAAATGATTGCATTCTTTTTCGCTCTTTACTTTTATGGCATATTTCATAGATCGGCAACTTATTCGACTGTCTAATGACTCTGCAGATATGGGGGAGCATGACTTTTTATTTTACAACAGAAAACGAGTAGTAGTATTCATTATATTCATCACTTTGGCAAAATGAATACAAATTGTATTAATTGTATTAACAGATTTTAACAACTGCCAAAAATACAATGCTCATAGCTATCCATCAAAATATGCATAAAATTAAATTTGGTTTTTTGAGTTTCTGTTATGACTCAAAGCGTTTTGCCATTGGCCAACTGGAGCTTACTAAGCGACGACTTAATCGGTTGCCAATATGCATATATTCATCATCAAACTTGGTCAGCTGTTTTGTCCCATGATTGACTTCCGACTACCGGCATCTCTCACCTAGACCTAGACCTAGACCGTGAAATACCACGCTGACTTCAGGCTTTTGGGTGAAGTTAACGTCAATAGCTTACCAAACAGTTAGTAACAATTACAAATGCAATGTCATCCTGACGTCATTGAGCACAACCAGAAAAGAGTGGTAGTTGTAGTCATTGCTACTACTGCACACGATGTTAACATGGTCAACATAATCAACTCAGAGGTCGAGAGCACTTTAAAGAACAATTTGTGTCCAGATCGTGGTCAAAACAGAGCGCTCTATTAAACTGATTCTCTGTAATGTCCATTCTGGTTTCCATGCTCATTTCAATGGCATAATTAATGTTTTTTTGTATTTAACATAAAATAACAACCAATTTCAACCTCGTCGATGTTATTGCCGTTTGTTTGCCACGCGAAGGGTTTTTGGGTTTTAAACGATGACACGTTTAAGAGACTCGAAACTCCGGCTCTAAATTTGGCTATAAGTGTGGCTCAATGCCTGGCATCTGCCTTGTTGCCAACTAGTTTTTTTAAGCCAGATCTATCCAGTAAAACTAGTGACATGGACTATTCTAAACGTAATCCATTCAAATTCAAATAACTTACTCGAAGTGTGACTAGAATCTGGTTTAGAAATATCAAAAGTGTGTGGATCGCATGAATGGACAGAGAAATATATTTAAAATTAGCCTAAAGCTTGAAGATGGGCAGAAAAAAATTTAAAATTAGATTTGAGCTAAGATTTTGGGATCGTGTGATTTTATGCGAAAATCGAGTTTTTTCCTTTTATTTATTTCACTGCTCAGTTTAACAAAATCAAATAGTTCGTACATCAGAACTTCAATTCTGTTTTAATAGAGTTATTAAATTCAACAACTTATACTTAAGTTTTCAGCGATAAACAAATTATTTTTAATTCTTAACTGAGGTGAACCCACAGTGCGCTGCTTAAATATTAAATCTGAACCTGTTTTACCCACTTTCAGGAGTATATACAGTATTTTTATTGGAGAGCAAATCATCAATTTGTTGAACAAAAATTAGCACAGATACATTGCGGCAAAAAACCCGAAAAAGATAATGTATAAACCAGTCAAAAGTCTGAACTCAAACACTTAATACAACCTCTCAATTTTTAAACAATTCAATAATTCTTCAAGCAATTTTAGTGCTATGTATTTAATTGTTAAATCACCAAAAATATTATACGCTTAAGGGTATAAAAAATGCCTAAAGTAAGGTATTTAATTAGCATTTAGGCAGTGACTTTCGAATATTTTGCAGGGAATAACAATAAAACGAGTATTTCTAAAAATTTACATGTGTAAACAATACGAGTCTTGAAGCAACCTTCATATGTGGAATAATATCTACATAAGTACACAATCATTTGTCGCGAAAGTACTTATATTTCGTACTCCATCGAAGTCATCGACACATATAAATAGATCACATCATTATAAAGTAATTAATATTCAAATTATGTCATAAACTATGGCTTTAATCAGAGTACAATCAATTGATCGGCTATTAAAACGAAGCAATAAAATCTTTTAATTTGCTAGACGTTTGCAATAAAGTTTAACCTTCTTCTGTCTAACTATTGATAGTGCGTCGACCTAAAAAAAAACTGCAATCTGTTGAGTGATAACATCATCGGCGAAGAAACCGCAGCAGAAGTAACACGAGTTGAATGCCATTCGGAACTTGCTAAATAAGCCAAAAGCGAAGCGTGTGCTCAGTGGGCCAAAGCAAGCAGCGAACACAAACGCATACAAGCAAAACACACACGCAGACGTTAGCAAAAACACGCACACATACACTCACACAGAGACATCGTTAAACTGAAGTCAACGAAACTTCCGCCGTTCTGTGTGGTGGTTGCTTCAAATGTTCGTTAAGTTTTGCCTACCAGTCTGGCCAATCTAAAGGTGTCCCTCAGTGTGTGTGTGTGTGTGTGGGTTGTGTATACTGTAGTGTCTGTGTGTGTGTACTCGTACTTGTTGCAAAGCGCCGTCTGCGTCGCTGCTGCCGTTGCCGCCGCCGCCGCCGCTGCTGCTAAAAAAACTTACTTTATCTTGTGATTGCTGAGAAGTTTTAGATTCAGTTGAGCATAAACATTTCTACGGTGCGGTGGTTGACTTGGTGGCTAAAATTTTCAAATGCGTTAAGCGCGTGCTAACCAAATGAGACTAATAAACTAGATCACTTCTAAATAAACATAAAAAAAATTTTTAAAACTAAAAAAAAAAATATTTTAATTTTGAACGAAAATTTGTGAACTTTGCGTGTGCTAAGCAAATTGTGGTCAGAACTTAACGAAACAGCATGAAGTATCCTGTGAGCAGCTAACATTGGCAGCACAACCAACGTTTAATCGCAATTAACAAGAGGAATTACTAAAAAAACATAAAAAAAATAATAAATAAAATATTAAAATTAATTGAAATAGTTAAACGAAGATAAACAAGGTTGTAAGCAGCAAAATGGCTATGAATTATCACAATTACAACAGCAGCACGCGGTATGAGATGGTCGTGGAGATAGCCAACATAGCGCTCGACGAGTTCAAGACCCATCATATAACTCGCAACTATACGGGTCTGGTGCAGCGCTACTACCAGCTCGTGGAGGAGGATTACGGCGGTAGGTCTATGACGGCAAATGCAAAAATTTGCATTCGATTGGTGCCGCAGCCATATCAAATCCGGAGTAATAAAAAAAATTCGCTTTAAAAAGTGTCGCTTTAAGTCGTACTCGCTCAATTCAATACCATTAATTATACGGGAAGTTTTAAAAACATGTCGCTTAAGTGTACGGCAAAACGGCAGCTACTTGACTACTTGTTGTAAACAAATCATATCATAACATTAACGTTTAACTACGTCGCAGGGCATAAACTTGAGCATAACAAATAACGCAGACAACAAAAATTGGCAAGCTACAAAAAAAATAAAGAAAAATGCAAAATAAAGCCCAAAAAAAATGTATAAAAATAACTTCTAGGACAATTAAAACAAAAAGACTCCAAAAAAGGTTTCTTTATATTAAGTGCGGCCTTGGCAATGCCAATTGTATTTTTGACAATTATTAACGTAATTAAAATGTATTTACATAGTTTATCTTAAAGCATTTTTCTTACGCAGCCAACGTCGCTTGTTGTGTGCAGCTGAGCATGTACTACAGTAGAGTACACACACACACACACACACACACACACACATCAACTTAATAATATTTTACTGAAGATGATGCATAGTATGTCATGTACTCGCAGTTTGTTTATTTCTTTTATTTCGTTTCAAAAGCGTGTTTACATACCAATCTACAGACATACACAGGTAGCATATTGACATTCTTGACTGCTACGCGCGGGTGAAAAGGTCAATGGAAGGTAGCAGCAATTAAAAGCAATGCAAATTTCAGTATGTGTATGTGAACAAACGTGAGCAATGCTTAACTTTAACTATAAATATCAAATTCGAATGCCAAATCTTAACAAAGAAAAGCAAAAGACACAAAAAGACAAAATTAAATCAAAACAAAACAAAAGACTTAGAGCACGAACTTGACATATTCTATGCCAAAATTTAAAACTCTAAGAAATTCCACTCAATTAAATACCCTAGAAAGTAATGCCTAATAGTGTCAGTTAGTGCCAAGTCATTCATAAACAACAAATTGTAAAAGCTTAATTATGTACAGGTTAATGACAACTTAATTATTTCTCCAGAACAAATTACTTAATCGAGCACGTTTAAGGAGCTGCTCTACAATTAATTCTAATAAGCGTGGAAAGTTTCCTTAGAACACAAGTATTTCCGTTGGAAACGTATTTGTTTTTCAACGGATCACATTAAACAATAAATAAATGGGGTTCACTTTATGTCAAATTATTTAGTCATAATACTCCCCATGATGTCTACACGCTGTCTGAATAATATATGCAATTGATTTTCACATTTCAATTACGATTTCAATTTGAACTAGAAAATCCGGTTAAAATTGAGCTGCAATTGATTGTGCTTGTGGTTGTGTGGTTGTGGTTTCACTGTACCTAAACCTAAGTAGCAGTAAATGTAGTAAACACGTAAATAATTGACTAGCTACTTGTGGTCCAGCCGATATAATCAAAACAAATAAACAAACACACAATCAGCCGGCAAAATAACTAACGTATTTTTGTCAATTTTTTCAATTTTTTTTCTGCTTAATTTAGCCACGATTTCATTCATCGTGCAAATCGGCGTTTAGATTAAATGGCTAGATAAATTAACGTAAAACGATATGTACATAAATTGTGTGTGTGTGCCATTGACTCGACAATGTTTAAAGAATTTACTTACTACATCGCACAGCTGTTAATTAAGTGTTGAAATCTATTTATCTTATAACTAATAGATCCACGAGCCAAACGGTTTCCCCTCATGGAGCATCCCATGTTTACATTCGGTCTGGTAGCCATTTATCTCTCCTGGGTCTTGGTGCTGGGACCTTTGTTTATGCGGGATCGCAAACCTTTTCAACTGCGTCGCACCCTCGTCATCTACAACGCCTTCCAGGTGCTACTCAGCGGCTATATGTTCTACGAGGTGAGTCCCAAGTAAACTCACTTAATACTCCCATTTCTTAATATAACTTCTTTCTGATTTGTGTGGCTTACAGCACTTAATGGCTGGCTGGTTGAATTACTACAACTTGAAGTGCCAACCGGTTGATTATTCGGATGGTCCCATGTCGAAACGGGTAAGTTTCAAGACCGGTCCCTTTTTCAAGTTCAAGGCTTACTTAATTTATATTCAATTTGAATTTTATTGTTATTTATTAATTTTCAAAATATTTTGAAGTCTGTCTGTGAAAGTTCATTGCCTTTGGGGTGTAATAAATAAATTACGCATTTTTCAAAGACGAGTTTGCCACCTCAGAGTTCATATTATAATTTTCTACATAATTGTGTGCCATGTCGAAGTTCAAAGGTCAATTGAAAGTGCGTTTAAGTTTCTTTTTTAGCTGAACTTCTAACAATTTTATTGTTTACCTTCAAAAGCTCTCAGCGATTCAATTTGTCTGCTCACTTAATAACCAAGAAAAGGCAAAAAAAACAATTAAATACACATACATAATTATGGATCTTATTATTATAGTTAAGCGTTAGGCATTTAAAATTAAATACACAAATTTTGTGTCGATTTGACGCGCTTTTTAAATCGTAAAACTAACTCAGACAAACGTGTTGTAAAAAGTGCAAGAAACCAAGAAAACCAAATCGAAATTAAAGTTAGAAACACACAAGGTCATGTGTTTATTGTCGAACAGTCAAATTAACAACATTTACAATGCAATGCAATCAAAACATTTTGTCGGTCATTTGTTCATATTCGAGATGCAGAGATCAATGTGTTTTGGCCCTCGTCCAAATGCCAAGTAAACCATCAAACAGGTGTAGAGGCATTTGCCCAATAAACAAACCAAAGTAAACTTAAAAAACCAAAAAAATAAAGCTATAATCCTCTCAAAACTGAACACTCTACCCTCGCTGCCCATCGATGATGATGGCTTTAACATCCGCCCGAAAGTGTCAACTAAAAAAGTCGAAAAGGCGACAAGTCAATAAACCAAGCCAACCGATTGAAGGTCAGTCGGTAATTTGGCATCATGAAACAAGCGTTTCCATGCTTTGACACCTTTGTTCAGTATTGTTGACATTGCGCATACGCAGCGTGGCCAGCACTCAAAGTGACAACACAGCGAGTTTCACTTACAACCGCGACGACGCTACAAAATTCTTCTTGCTGTTCAAATATAATAAAAAATAGTGTTGCCAATGTCATTAATGTTCGTTGCGGTCTAAGAACCGCCAGCTAAAATGAACTGACCTTACAAATAAAGGGTATTAGTACGCACATCCGGTTTGTAGAAAAGAATACATAAAACCCAACAGTGAATCATGTAAAAACTATAATGGATTGCACAAGAGTAGCAGCTTCAAAATTATCGATTGAAAACTGAAACTGTTTTGCCATTTGGAGAACACAAAGCTTGAAAGATTTCACAAGACTTTAAACAAATTAATGAGCCGTTAAAATATAAACTTTTAAGCTCTTTTAACTCTTCCAACTTTTATTATTTTTGTTTTGTATTTTATAGATGCTCAATCTTTGTTATATCTATTATCTGTCCAAACTGACGGAGTTCGCTGACACCATGTTCTTTGTGCTGCGCAAAAAGTCTTCCCAAATAACGTGGCTGCATGTCTATCACCATTCCGTAACGCCACTGGAGACCTGGGTGTTGGTCAAGTTTTTGGCAGGTAAGTAAATTAATCACACACACACTGTGTCTTTTCCCCTTCGCCTTCCCTTTGGAGACTATAATTAAGACGACTATTTGCAGGCGGCAATGCGACATTCCCCAATCTGTTGAACAACTTTGTGCACGTTTGCATGTATTTCTACTATATGATGTCGGCCATGGGTCCCGAGTACGCCAAGTTCCTGTGGTGGAAGAAATACATGACCGAGCTGCAAATCGTAAGTGACGCTGCCCATTAACAAATCGGTTCGAATTTGGAAAAAAATCAGACATATAAATCGAAATAGAAGTTGAAACTTGTTTAGAAGCTTTTTTGGCATAGCCGAAATATTTTGTCGCCGTATTGAAAATGCAAACCAGTTAGACCTGCCCAGTGCCTGTACCTGTACCTTAAGTACACACAGCATAATTAAACGCTATATAATACACGTTATAGCTATTGCCAAAATACAACAACTGCAATAACAATGGCCAAAACGCTTCTAACTGTGTCTCTTTGTGCAACTGGCCAAGCAAATGACACAGAGATTTGGCTGCAAGTGTAAGAGGTTTTTTTTTTGGCTAATGTTTGGCTTAAGCACACACTCACATACCCACACGTACTCTAAGCGAGTCGTGTATTAGTTAAAGGCCAAGTTGGATTGCATAAACTACATTTGTTGTAATCATCGCAGAGTCTTTTGGTTTTTTGGGTTCATTGCTCGGCGACTTCGTCACTTTCGTCAATCGACGCCCAAGAAAAAAAAACGAAAAGCCTAAGAAAAATAGAAGTGAATTCTACGACCTGCTTATTAACTGTTAGACAACTATTAACTAGCATATCTAACCAAGTAAATCTATGCTGACCAGTCAAGTGGGTTTTTTTTTTGTTTTTCTGTTGTTTTGCTGTTGTTATAATTTGTTGTAATTTTGTGCTTTACTTTCAGCTTTGATTTAGTTTCTGATTTCAATTGGTTTCGGTTTTGTCTTTCCGTTCTCTTGCCTGCGATGGCATTTTGCGCCACTCCACTGATTTTTCAGGTAGTCTTCTAATGTGTGGATATCAGTAATTGACAGACCAATATCTGTGCAAACCCATACCGACACACACGCGAAACACACACACACACACACACACACACACATACATGACATTCATCGGTGAATAAGTTTCATTGCAATTTGAGTTGTGTTTTTTTTTACTTCTCTCTTTTAAGTTACGAAATTCTTAAAACGCATAAAAATTTGCTAGTAGTGTTGCTATAACAGCTTAATTATAGCTAGAGTTGGCAGTTGTGGAGGCAGAATAGTTGGCGTGCTTCTGGGAATTCAAACAAATTTAGCTATGTTGGTTAGCAATGTACACTATTAAATAAAGCTAGAAAAGTAATGGCTAAATTCAGCTGTTTAAACTTAAGGTGTTTGAAAGGGTGAAAACTGCTGACGCAAAAAAATTGTAGCTAGGAAATAAACACAAATAAAAGTTCAGAACATATATTAAAAAGTTAAAAACTTTAAATTAAATTTTAATCTTTCGGCTAGCTAAAATTGTCCTAAAATAGGGCCAGAAAAAGGCATGACCCACCACTTAAAGTGACTGAGTCTATATAAAGGCTGGAAAAAAACAATTTTAGAAAGTAATTGAAAACCCTTTGGATTAATGACACACCTTCTAATTACTAAACTGCCTTTTCAAAGCTTTGGCTTTAAACATAGTGACACAATTTGCTCAACATTGACCCAGTTTTTCAATAACTCAACTTCTTTGCTTTCATACTGTAGTCCTCCAAGAAACTACAGGGTCTTTAAGAGTCTTGCCACTCGACTGTATATTTGGCTGTCAATATTCATATTATTCAGCTACCTCTAGCTGTTTCCAGCTACTTTTTGTTATCAAATTGGCTAGTTCAGCCTAGGAAATTCCAGCAGCACTAAACATAACCAAGTTTAGTTAGTTCTGCTTCTGTTGCTAGTCTTGAATAGTTGTTGTTGTTGTTAGTACTGCTGGCCTGCTTATATATTTATATATGTATGTGTAGCAAGTTGTAGCTGTGTTGGTGCATGTGTGTGCTTTGCCTTGAGGGGCACTCAACTCTACAGTTGACTTGTCAAATGTTCGCCATGCATACATCGTTGACGTCTATATACGATAGCAACATATATATATATGCATGATATATTTTGAGTGATGTTGTTGTTGCTGTGTTGTTGTTTTATTCTCTCAACGTTGACATTTTTAATGAGACCACATAGTCTATGTACTAGACGACAATCAAATGCTAAGTGGATAAACACATAAACATGGGCGCATCTTGCGTATAATTTGACAGCAATATGTTGTTGCTACAGCAGCAACAGTTGCTATTGCTTGTTCCTATTGAGCAGCTAAGCCACTGAGCATTCTGGCTAAACAAACCACAAACTGTTTGTTAACATATATGATCCAATTTGCCAAGAAACGAACAAGTTTAAGTTCCTATTTGGTAATCATTTAACCAACGAAGCAGCGAATCAACGTCAATTTCTGCTCTACCGCTGGTCACTGTCGTGCTACCGTTTGTCTATATATATATATATATAGTATATTACTTTAGTTTTTGTTGTTTTTTTGTTGCAACATCCTTGCAGCTTAGGCCGGTGCGCCAATTCCACAAATTGCCACACTTTAGCGCGCCGATCCGACCAGTTTCGATTACATTATCTTTGGCCTGGCATTCGCCATTTGCTTTTGCTTTTGTTTTTGTTTTTGGAAGTGGTATTGGTATTGGTATTGGTTTTGCTGTTGCTTTTGCTGTTCCGTTTTGCGGCAATGAATGTTGTCCGCTCGCTAAGCGGCACGGCGTTCACTTTTGTCTATGCCGCTACGTGACGCGTCGCTGCAACATTGCCGAACTTGCCACACAACGCGTGAGTGTCTATGTCGACGTCCAAACAAAACTAGTAGGAAGGGTCTGGAAGTCGGACAGCTGGACCGCTTCAAAAGACCCTGTACCAGTCTCTTTACTCACGCTTCTCGAAGAGGTGTTGGAATTGCTGTTCTAAATTCAGTTTTACATCAATAAAAGTCATTGGAATGCCGACCTAGAATCAATCAATCGAACGATGTCAGAAACAGATTAATTACAAAAAACTTGCTTCAACTAAAAATCGACTACTAGATTAAAGTTGAAATGTTTTAAGCAAATATTTATTTTGCCACGTTCACTATCATAAATTCCTACATAAATCAAACACTTCAACATCGATTTTTTATTAACATAGAATTGTTATTGAGCTATTGACAACTCAATTAAACACTCAATTCACAGCTAAAGTGCATTGATAAAATCTAGAATATTTTTTGGCTTTTTTATACAGTCCCCTTTGGCAACATGTGCATAAGGAAAGCAAAGGTAAATCTGCCACACAAATTTAAAATTCACACCCAACTCTTAGAAGTACAGGGTTTTTAATGACTAGCAAAACCACTAGCTAACCAAACATTTAAGCCAGCTAACCAACTAGTCAGCCAAATCCAGTATGTTGTCAGTGCAAGTGCTTTGAGGCTAAGAGTAAAAGTCCGACACTTTCAGCTTCCAGACTCCAAATGAATACTCGTATTCGTACTCGTATTCGTATTCGTAGTTGTTGCTGTATTTATAATCGTTGTCTTAGTCGTGTCTAATTTGGACAAGTCCAAGCATTAGTTCATATTGCAAGTGCAACAGCATTTTTTTATTAGTAGTTGTTTTTGTGTTTTTGAATATTTTTTTGTTGTTCGACGACGACTTCTGCCCCAGAGAGTCTCACACAGCCGTTGAGCAACCACTTGACTCAGATGGCGCCTGTGGCCTGTGGCTGGTGGGGCACAGCTGTGTGGCACAGTGGTCACAATTGTTAACACCAATTACTTAAATCAAACTGAGATAAATTTAGTTTGATTTTATTATTAAGCAATTTAGAATCGACCAAAGGCGAGCGAACTTGTGTTTATGGATTCAATGTAATACCATTAAAATAATAACTCGATTTCGAATTGATTTCCTAAAGCGATACATAAATCAAACGCTTTAGAGCCAATAAAGGCTAGATAGAATTATGCAGCTGATTTTATTGCGCCACTGATATGATTTATTAATTTTGAGTCAATTAACCAAAACATTTTAATTGAATTACTTTTCTTAGACTAAGTAGTTCGATCATATTTTTGGACATGTCCAATTACTCATTCTCTATCTGTTTACTGCCATTTTAAAAGATTTGTACAGTTTTCACTATTTTCGCTAGCTTAGAGAATTCACTTTGAGGGCTCAGATTTCAATGCCTACAAAAAGTCACGCAATGTCATTTGTCAACTAATTTGATGGCTTTGCTAAAAAGAAAATTATTGTACTTTGTTTACCTAAGAGGCGTTTATTTTTTAAGTTTCTAAAAAGGTTTTCCTTTGTTTATTTTCTGGTAACTATAAAATTACTTGCCTTTAATCAAATGTTGTTTCCTTTATAAGCAAAATATTAGTTACATTTTATTCCCTGAAAGTAACAGATATTTCAGTTTTTATGCATTCAAATAGATCATTAAATTTTTTTTCATTTCGAAAACATTTATCTAATATATTACTCTAAATTAGGAAAACAAACTAGCTAGTGAGATATAATTGGCTGCTAACATACTGCCAAAAATTCATTTATAGACTTATGTGTTTGCTATTTGCAATATTTGCCAAATAGTCTTTAAATTAATTAAGCCATTTTAAGCTAGAAATGTCGCAGTTTATTTATTTACTTTTTTATGGTATCTTATGACAGAAATAAATGTTCAGTAAAACTTTGAATATTTGCGCAACTTTTTCTTAAATGTATTTAAATTGGCATATTTATTATTATTTATATATTCTTATATTTATATATAAATTTGAAATTATTTTTTAATTCATTTCCTTATATTTGCGAAAGAAATCGAATCTGTCAAACGCTTTATTTATTGCCCATTTTTTAATAAGCTACAGATAAGATCAACTGTCAATTAAGGTAGCAGAAATAAAGTCTATTTGTCAGTTAATATTTTCAAAGATTTATGACCAAAACAATATTTGTGCAGTCAGAGTTAAAGCCAATTTTTCCATTGTTCTCTTAAAATGCTGCTTACAATAGACCACTTCTTCAATGAAATATGCAATCACTTGTAGTCACAATGAACACACACACCCACACTAACACATACGCACAGTCACAATGTACTTGAGCAGTCGAGTGTGTGTGTGTGTGTGTCTAATGTAGCGTATAAGCGACTCTCGCAGTTTAAACAAAAGTTGGCCCAAAGCGATTGAATTTTTCGTCCAGTTTAAATTTTTGGCCACTGTGTTAGCTGTTGTAAGTTGTTGTTGGTATGTTGTTGTTGTCATGTTGCTGTCATGTTTCACTGTTGTTATTGCTGTTGTTGTTGTTGTTGGCTTTGCATTGCAGTGTTAATGGAAACTTGCAGCGCTTGGTTGACCAACATTTGGCTCTGCATGTTTGTAGGTCACAATAAAGTCAGCAAACAATGAGGAAAATAGGTATATCAAAAGGTAAACAATTAACAGAAAAACCCAAAAATACAGTAGCAACAGCAGAACAAATATGTGGGCGGTTGGCGATGGGCGGTGGGCGGTAACTGTGCGAGAAATGGGCGTGTCTATTGCATTAGATGCGGAGATTTTTCCGATTAATGAATTAAAAATTCAAATAAAATTGTTTGCTATCTTTAATCAATAACAAGCTTAATTGATAGGTTCTGACAACTGCAATAAAAACGTTAAGCATTGAGTGTTGAGTGGTGGGCGGTGCGGGGGGAGGTCTGGCGTCAAAAAGGTCAATGGAAGCCACAAAACGAAAGACTTAAGCAGCGAACTTGTTAAATGCTAGCAATGGGGCAACTACTCAGTCTGTCGCTCAGTTAATCAAGTAGCCAGTTATTCAGTCAAACAGACAGCAAGACAGACAAGTAGTCAAAGTCATAACGATAGCGATACCTATACCTGTAGCTGTAGCTGTAGCTATAGATACAGGTAAAGCTTCAGCTAAAGCTAAAGCCAGACAAGCAGGCATCAGATTATTGAGGTCTCTATAGTAATATTTGCATGGCATAACAGTTATTACGGCAAATTGTTATATTTGAACTAAACATACATATGTTTATATTTATATGAACATATATTTATCTATAATCATATACATACATGCTTGTAAATTGGTTTTGTAAACGCTTTTTTTTATTACCCTTGATATGCTCAAGGGTGATTGCCACTCATACCACATATGCACATATATATATAGCCATATAGTCTGACATTTGATTCTGTGTTATTGACCAAACACTACGAACTACCGCACACCCTTTACTATACACTATAGTAAGCAAAACTGAGCATATCTTCCCGTATCCTCCTATATATATGCCCAATTTGTTTCCCTAGACACTTTCTCAGCATTCAAGTCGTACAATTCCCAGCTATTATTAATTTTTATCATATTTACTGTTATTCTAGAGGCGATTTTTATTTTAAGGGTTCGTAGGAATCACAAATTTAGTTGACATCGAAATAAAATGAACTGTTTAGTCTGTAATTAGGGCTTAAAAATAGTATTTAAACTAATGTGAACAATGCAGCTTTCCAGCACTTGTCGCTTGAGATATTTGTTGTGTATTTTATTAAATTAACTAAAAACAGTTAGATTATTATGGAATGGAGAAAAAAAGCCGTTCTAAAAGCACGTCCAATTGACCTCGCATAAAGTTTTTAAGTGCTAATTAAGTATTTAATACTTTAGACAAGTGTAGTTAATTTTATTATAAAAGCGTCTAAGCTCAAATAAAATAAATTACTTGGGAGACTTAATAGAGAAAACAGTCGAACTTTAAGCATATATTAGATATAGAAATCTATTGCATTTTTAGACTCAAGATAGTTTACTTTGGAAGAGTGATATTTCAAAGGAATTAATTGATTTTGTCCACTTTCCAAAAGGGAATCAAGATAAAGATTAAGACGAAGTTGTTCATGAAGATCCGACTGATCCCATAATTTGAAAAATTCTGAAATTAAGTACTTTTAAGTTTAAAGCCACTTTTACATTTTCTTTTAAAACTAAATCCCAGTATATTAATTCCAAAACCTTTACTTTGTAAATACTTCTCTCCCACAGGCGCAGTTCGTGCTCTGCATTGTGCACACGATGAGAGCTCTCTTCAGCAACCAGTGTCAGTTCTCCAAGTTCATATCGGCGCTGCTGCTGCTCAACTCGACCATCTTTTTCTGTCTCTTCATGAACTTTTATATGCAGAGCTACAGGAAGTCCAAGGCGCAGCAGCTGAGCTTAGCGGCAGCGACGCCAGCAGTGACGTCAGCAGCGACATCTATCGACAGCAACAACAACAAGAGCGACTGCAAAGCACTGAAACATGGAGAGGAAGAGATTTTAGCACTGAAACTAAAAGCGCTTTAAATCGATGGCAATAAAAACTAGAGCACAAATGAAAAAAGAATAGTAAAGCACAAAGAGCACACAATATGTAGAAACAAGAAACAAAGACAGAAAACAAAAAATAAGAGAGAATAGGAGATAATAAGAATTCTTCCTGAGAGCTGCTCGCGTGCAAGAATGTTTAGAAAAAATTTACGTGATTGATTGAAATTGGTGTTGGTTTTTTTAGAATGCAGCTACTAAAACGAGGAAAATGAAGAAAAACGAAAATCGAATAAATTTGGAAGTAGTTTGGTACAAAGGTTTTAATTAAGCTTAAAATGGGGAGCCATACAATGATTAGCTAGAACTGCGAAAATTCACAGAATTTTCAACACGAGCTTAGACCTAAAAAATATTGAATATTATTTTCTTTGCAAACTAAGTACACCTATACTTTATTGAGTAATTGATTGAATTACCGAAAGTTTTGCTTGATCGCTTGTCATTTGAATACACACAAATATATAAAAATAGCTAAGTAAGATATATACAAGATACTGGGTCAATTTTAACGATCTGCTTAAGTGTAAGTCATTTAATTTTAGAACCTCCAAAAAATGCGCGTTATACTACATATTTAATATTTTACTCAGCTGGCAATCGTAGAACTTAAGTGTTAATTGTAATTGTGTATAGACGAGTTTTGTAAATATAGATTTTGTTAAATATTTGTAGCCGTTAAGCATAGCCTAAGCTAACTAGTCTTAGTTACAAAATGCGAGCGAACAAACAGATCAATATGCAGAGTTAAGACAAATAAATAATAATATCAACACAACGATTACTTGAACTTATTACTTGCTTAAATAATTATGCCGAATTTCAAAATGTTTGCAAACAAACGATATTTGCTTTTGGTTTGTGTCTTTACTGGGTGTGTGTACACGGAGGAACTTTTTGGCAGCCAACTTCATGTGACTCTAAAATAAATTAAAACTCTACAAACAAACTTCGGATCGTAAATACTTGTTGTTTCCCCTCGATAGATGGCGACAAAATAGACCTGCCAACTTAGTCTCCAAAAAGTTTATGTTGCCAACAGTAGTGATAGGTGGCGCTCTTAATCTGCCGACAGCCTTACTTTAATAACAGATATTTTTGGACTAAGACACTTCATTACATTTCCGCCAGATGTCCATGTATTTGGCAGCTAGCTTCTAATTTCCAACGTAAAAATGCATTCAAACTGTGGCGGCATCCAGCGCGATAAAGCATTTTTTAAACTTACCTGTTGTATGGTAATTTGTACATAAGTTAACTATCTAATAAATATATTCAAAAAGTATACCATTATAAACTAAAATGGCTCGGAATAATTTTGTGTTTTACTTTATTTCTTTGTAATTTGCGTTATTAGCGTCGCTATGTTAACTCAACAGTCTGTATGTTAAGTCAAAACAAACTTTTAAAAGTCCCAGTATTTTGACGGTACCCGTATTTCAGCTCTGTGAATCTGCTTTAACAGCTGGCTGTTAGTCTTTTTGGACAGCTGCGCGAGTGCGGTTGGGAGAGTGCGCTCTCTGCGGTTAAAATTGCGAAAAATAAGAAAAAAAGAAAAGAAAACGAAATTAACCAAATTGAATCGAAAGGCGAGACGAAGCAATTGCAAGAATATTATTTATTAGGGTACATCAGCAGAATATCTTTAACGACAGAAACCCAGCGACCGCTAATTTGTATTGATTTTCGTGAATGCAACAACTTTCTTTAACTTGGAGCATTGAATAAAGGCAAAGATTATCACTTTATCTGGTTGGACTATTTGCCAATTCCGCATTGGACGCTACAACAACAAAAGTAACCACATCTACAAGAACAACAATGTAGATAACTGTAAAACGCGTCTGTTGTTGCTTCTAGTTAGTGTTATTAACCAAGTCAAGTGTCTTTTGTGTCGCGACCGAGCAATAACAACAAAAACAAACGCAAACGCAAAAAATACTCAACACAGTCAGTGAGAGTGTGCTTATGTTTGTGTGCGCGCGTGCTAGTGTTTGTAAGTGTATGTGTGAGCTAGTGCATGTGTTTGGCGTTTTGTGTATTTAAGAAGATGCAAAAAGAGAACAACAAAATGTTTGAAGCAAACTCAAATTGTCATTGAAAGTTTTAAGTCGGTAAATCAAAAGCGCGAATCAGCAGCCGGCAGGACGGCACAGTTTTTGGGAGTGGCCTTGGACTGCGTTTGAGACATATTCCAATTGGATTTCGACAGTAAAATATGTGGATATCATCCAACAACAAATACGGCGTCGGTGAGTAAAACTCTTCAATAATTTGCGTCCCTCCGGTGAGTGTGTGTTGGTCTGTCTATGCCGAAGTGTATACGAGCGAGTGTGTGTATATGTGGCTGTTCACATCCCCTGGTTTTTTTTTACTTTTTGGCTAAAGCCCAACAACACCCCTTGAGCCGCCCACTGTTGTTGGCTGGGTGGTTGCGGCGGGTGGGGAGTGCCGTGATGCGTCACGTGCACGGTCATTGTTGTTGCCTTTGTATGTACGTGTGTGTATGTAGTTGTATCCAATGCGTTGATTCACAGATTTTTCCGCGAAATACCGTGCAGCATCGCCGCAGACAGTTGAGAGCAACAACAACCACCCACTGTGGCGGCCTGCCGGAAAGGCGGAAAAGCGATTTTTTCTACTCATTTTTATAGCATGTGCCACCGTTCTCCTACCAACCCCCAACCCGCCTTCCTGCCCCATGAACACTGTCGTCTTCGTTACTTTTCATTCAAAAGGCAGAAAGACGCAAACTCAAAGAGATTTGTGTTTGTTGTTGTTACTGCTGCGATTTGATGTGTTTATGTTTTCATTTTAGCACCCCGTCCCATTCCCCGCTACACTCCACGTCTTGTATACAACGCGTTGCCAATTGCTGTGCTTGTGCCAGGTGTTGCCAATTTAAATGCTTCTGTAATTACCTACAACAACTGGCAACGCTATTGTGGCCACTACTGTAACTGCGCTTGTGCCTGTGTAAAAGTGTATGTGCATGTGAGTGTGACACTTGAAGCAGCGTTAAACTAAACTTGTTTTGATAAGACTCTCTTTTGAATGAAGAGTGTGGAAGGGGGCAGGGGAGAATGGCGAAGCAGGGAATGCGGAGAGAGGCAAGCAAATAAAAATGGATCTCTGTCATTTATAAATCTTTATTGTAAGTTAGTTTTTGCTATCGTAGTTGCTTGTTGTTGTTATTGGTGTGATTATTACTGTTGCTGCGTTTTCTCTGTTGTCCATTTGTGTGTGTTTTATGTACATAAATACATATTTTCACATTATCTGCGCATTCGTCACACTTTTCGCTTCAATGGCAACGCTTAACAAATGACAATTGAGACTAAAGCGTCGACTTCTCTGCTCTTCGTAGCAGCAGCTTCACTTCCGTCTCTGCCTTCCGAGTTGTGCCACATTAACTGCTGGGCAAGGCAAGGCTACAGTCCATCTAGCGACCCGACTGCAGACGACCCTGTAAAATCGCTGACATGCATATTAAACTTGCGATATGAGGATTTTCATGAAATATTAAAAAAAAATTCCAAGATTTTAAATACCCATTAATTTTTACGCGATTGCTTCTATGTCAACTATAAAACAAAATAAAAATGGAGTTTATAAATCTATCAAAATTAAAAGTTTCCTATAAAGATGGAAGAATTAAATTCAGTGCTTGCAACCAATAATTTAAAAATATTTTATAGAAGTATATGAATCAAAAAAGGAACTTGAATATATACTTTAAGTCTGTCAGTTAAGTCCCTTTTTGTTTGATAAGCATAACCAATCTTTGTGTTCTTTTACAGGGTCTAAAAACCTAGTCGTCATTTGTTATTATTATTGCTGTTTTCTTGCTCCACTTATGCAGTGCTTTGTGTCTCCAGTTTTCCCAGTCTTCCCGCTTTTAATGCCAGCGATGATTAGTGACATGACAGGCGGTCAAAGTTTACACAAATCAATCAGTCAGTTGTCATCAGAGGGCTGAAATCGGCTTAGATCGCGTTGGGTTGAGAGTCCATATTAAAACCATTAGCGGATGTCATTGTCCTAACCTTGCACAATGTGCACTGACAGAGACGCAAAGAACTTTCCTCTCTCTCTCTGTCTCTCTCATTCCCCTCTTTTGGTCGACACGTGCTGTGTGTCTGTCTGGCTGCAGCTTTTCACTCTGGCCAATGACTTCATTAACATCCGCATACCAGTCCAGTCCAGATACACGAACACAAGCACACACACTCCTTTTGTCTCATTGTATTTTGGACCCTGTACCTACAAATTTAATAAGGGTCTGTTGGCAATAAATTGCGTGTGGTAGTCAGCAGCTGGCGACATTAAGGAGTGTACAAATCTATAAAAGTTGTACATACTATGTACATGTTTCCATGTTTCACTTTTAATCGGTCTTACTATCGGTGTATATAGCTAGGAATACGATACTTTAAAATCGATAACCAATTGATAACGCAGATCAAGCTTATTTCACAGCTTTCCCAAAACTATTACTTAGTTTGTATCTATGTATATCCCAACCAAAGTGGATCGGAGGAAAATTGAACTAAATAATTTAATAAACATGTCACCGATGGAATAAAAGTATTGAGACCTATTAAGCACCCCAAATAATCAAGCTGCCCCAAAAGAAGCAATGGCAAAAGCTCATATCTTTTCGCAGTGTATCCAACTCCTTTCAGGGTATTTCACAGTCATTTCATTCTTGGAATGTATCCTACTAGTTTTGTTATTTTTCTTTGTTGGCTAGTCGCTCTCAATTACGCAGTTAGTGCAACGACAGTTTTTGGTGGTTACATGCAATGCCAGCTGAAATTGCCGCTAAAGTTGAAGCTGCTGGCGATGCTGCTTTTGGAGGCATACGGGCTGGGCGTAAATGTGGGTATATTGGCACAGCCAGAACACAGAGCACACTTTGCCAAAAAAACAAGAAAAAAACAAAAAAAATTAAAGACAGAAAACAGAAAAAGTTTTCGTAGAGAGGCGCAAACCGGATGTTGCCGATGCCTTTTCCAGTGAATTCCGCTTTTTGTTGTTGCTGGCGTTGCTGCTGTTGTTGTTGGCTTTTGGTGGCGTTCTTGTTGGACTTGGGGGCAAATATTTAACGTTTTCAACTTTAATTTAATATTCATTTTATGCATTTGGCCGCCAGTGGCAAACAGTGAGCAACTGTGAAGTCAGCACACAAATTTGTGCAGCGTTTCCTTTTTGTTATGCAAACACACACACATACACTCACACTTATCACTCATACACACACACTCTCTCACTTTGTATATAAGTATGCTAAATTGATTCATATCCATTGTTTAATATGCTTGGCGGCAAAACTTTGTGAGTCCAACTTGAATTCTCCGTCCATCCAGCTATCCATCCCTTTGTCCCTTCCTCCGTACGTCAATTCGGCAATTGTACTTCCATAATTCTTCTTTAACGATGTATTTATGATTTGTGCCCTGGCACTACATAATGCTCATGATTATCTACGACTATTAGTGCTGGAAAAACATCGATGTTTCACTCGATTATATCGAAACAAAAAAGAATCTTTAAGGAGCGTTTTTATGCGGTGAATACTCTTATATCATAAAAGGGGTTGCAAACCTGTAATACTGTTTTCATAATGTATCGCTAGCACGAACTCATCTCTAATGCCCACGCACATAGGTAAAATTTATCGGACTTCCGATTTGAGTGCGTTATCTGTCACTTAACCGGATGAAGCACGTTTCTGCCTGCATGTAAATGCAATCAAATGAGCTGAGGTGCACTGCCCAAGTACATATCGACTGCTGGTCTATGTTTGTTCAAGTACCAGCCCCATTAACAATGACGACCCCACGCCGTCTGGCCACAGCTAGGTGATAAGATGGCAGCGATAATTTACCGAAAATTCCCATCGAATACTAAATACTACATATTCGAGTACTTATTCATGTAGTAAAATCATTACCGTTATGATATTATAAACAATTTGTTTATACTCACCTGACTGTTATCACATTTACCTGCATTGTTTACACGTGACAGCGTATAAACAAATAGTGCAAATAATATTTGATTAAACACACATATATTTATCTAACGTTGTTTTGTTTTCTGGTTACATTCTTTTTGTTTAAATAAATTGTCAGGAGAAAAAAGTAAATATGTAGACACGCTATCAGTTAGAAATATACATATATTTTAAATATATTTAAGGTAAATAATTAGAGTAAAATAATAAATAAATATTTATGTGGGCTTGCTTGATGTATATACCCCATTTGTATAGGGTAATAACAGTGCAAATTGCATATTTCAGCAACGTGCTTACACGTTCTACCAAGTGTATATATTTCCCTCTCCCTCTCTCTATCCTACTCTCGCTCTCAGTCTGTCTGTCTCTGTGGAAATATGATGTCAGTGGCAATAATGAAAAGCTGCTCTTCAAATGGAGAACACGAAACAATGAATGAGAACTTTACAATAGGTATATGTATATGTAGATATATGTGTATGTATGTATGTATATACTTGATATTTGCCAATCTCCAGAAGAGCAAATATCTCGCAACTGGTTTGAAAAAAAAGTATTGTGCTTTTAGTTTTCCAACTCTATTATTTAGTATAATGACATATGATTGACATTGAGGCCACATTTCCTGCGTATGTGTGTGTGTGTAGATGCTTAAAGCAAACTTTAGTTTTCTCACATCCAACTTTAACTAATAGTATTAAAAGATTTGCATAACTAATTTGGTATTGTATTAAAAATTCTAAAACATTAGCACAAAACAAATTTTAATCCTTTTCTTCCTCGGCTTGACCCATTTTCCAAACACCTGCATAATTAAATACCTGTGTGTGAAACAAAGCAATTTAATTAATTAAATTCTTGTGCCCCAAAACGCCCATTTGGGGTCAAGTGTGTAGTTACTCCTTTGTGGCTTAAAAGCACGCCCAAGACTGGTTTTACCTCTAACTACTACTCTAACCACACCATTTGTATTTGTGGAAACTTTAGACAACTCTACTTCAATAATTAATCAGGTCTCCAGCTATTTGTCACTGTTTAATTGAGTAATATTTTATATGAAACGTTTGTTTGGTTTTCCTAGTTTCGTGTTTTGTTTGCTTTCCATTTACTAATTTAGCAGCTGAATTTATTAAGTACAAAAATAAATAATTTATACACAGTCAGAAAAGAATGTTGTATATCGTACCAAAGCTTGACTATTTAAACCCAGTCTTTGACTTTAATTAAAATTAATTAAGACAAGCCGTTTATTGTTTGTTTATTAACATTTTACACTAAGTTTAAGTAATTGTTGGCTTATTTCAGCCTATTTTTTAACTAAAATACTTAATATAAAGCTCCATAGTCTAATCTTAAAAGCATTTTGATCCTAGTTTAGAAAAACAATGCCTAGAATTTTGTAAAAGCTTTCACATGACGAAAACTGACTTAGTTTGCGTCTTAATCCGTTTGTTTAACAGATCCCATTTTCGCCTTTGTTATAAAAGGCTGCACACATTTGTACACGTGAAAAAAATGCTTGAACTGAGTTTAAGTTCTTAAAATAAAGAAAAGTTCAATAAGATCTGCTAGTTCAAGTATTAAGTGACAAAATATATAAATTGCTTAGTAAAATTTAAGTAGATCAAAGTACGAATTATTTCTATAATAAATTTTTCTCTGTGTACGTAAGTTCATCCCTACACGGCTGTTAAGTGTGCGCATATTTCCTTGAGAGCATGTAATCATATAAATTCTCATGCCTTGAGTAAGTGGTTTATATCATTGCACTCGTTGCACTAATGCAGCATTTCTCTCATTTAATTTAAAATTATTTTATATTTTTTTCTGACTGCCTTCTGTTTTTTCTACAATGCTTTTGTTGTTGTCTTTTCTGCTTTCTGTTTCTGTTTTTGGTTCTGCATCCACTTGGCTTAACGACTTTTATATTTTAATACGTTTGTTGACATTGTCGACTTGTTGGACTGTCGTCTCTGAGAGTTGCTTTCTTTTTTATTTTATTTGTTTCTCTTGGTCTTTCCAGCGAAACTGTAAAAAGTCATTTGTTTTTAGTCTGTGCTGGGACTTGGTAGTCTTTGAAAAGCGCAATTAAAAGTGCTACGTAATTATCTTTAGCCACTTCCACTATCTCCCCTTATTTAGCTCACTTGCGCTCCTGGCGCCAATCAACAACTATTTCATGGAATAAAATATTAAATTTCCTAAACTGCTAAAAAAAAGAGTAGAAAAAACTGAAATGCTCATTAGAATTATGCTCATGCATTACGCCGGATGGATGTGGGTGGAATAGGCTTAGTTTCAGTGGCGGAGGGGCAATCAAGGGAGGGGGAACTAGGTGGGTATGGGTATATGCAGAGACGTAGGGCGTTGGTTTGCTTGCCAGCTCGACGCCTGCCTAATGTGACTGACCTAAATAGTGCAAAACGGTTGGTTGGCATTCTGCCTACTCCGCATTCGCCCTCTTCCTCTTTCCGCCCTTTTCTGACCCCTCTTTACTGCCTACTGTCTGTTCTATGTGTGCTCATTTGTTTGAGTGTCGTTTGGGAAAGGGATTTTGGGGAGTGTGGAGATGAGCCAGTATAAAGTGCCTCCAAGTCTTCAAAATCCCCACTCCAGTGTCACTTAAATTATGAAATTTCAGCTATTTAACAGCTTGAAATCCATTTAAAACATCAGCGTCTTTAGCTCCGTTTGCAAACTTGCAATTTGCGTTTCTTTGTTTTAAATACTAAGCAGTACGGTAATAAACATTACAAAGTTTAGTATTTTATTTTTAAAGCATTTAAGGGAATTGGTTGACTTTTTAAATCTTATTAGTCTAGACAAACAATATGTTTCTTTAATATACAACTGAAAGTCAGATGTTTGGAATTTTCTTTTACGTAATTTGTCTAAGAGTCTGCAAAATTTTGTTCGTTTTATAACTAGTTTTAGACATATTTTAGTAATTATAAATATTTAACTTTCGTGCCCAGGCTAAGACTCAACCAAAATTTAAAGATTTCTTTAAAGTATTTGCGAATAATTTCATGTTTATGTCTAAATTAGACTTAATGTACAGATAGAAAAAAATGTAAATGTGTGAAACTTTAAAGACAATTGTCTTAATTAAAGTTATCTGTAAACTAAGCTACTTTAAAGGAATAATACAGCTTTCTTTACATAGTGCAGAGTAAGCTGTAGCAGTAGCAACATCAACAAGTAAGAAAAGTACAGTCGAGCACGCCCGACCGTAAAATACTCTCTGCATTTTTTCGCGATTTAATTATTAAAATCGGTCTAAAGATATTACAATGTGTAGTACTTGCATTAAAACACGTTGAAACAAAAACAATCTAAACATAATCAAACATACATCTGTTTGTCTGTATGCGAATACACATACGAAAGACAATATATGTTGCATATACTTGTATGTATGTATGTGTGTATTCAGCGCGACCAGCGACTGCGGGCAGCGCTGCCGCCACGAAAGCAAACATGTGCTTGTATGTTTCTGTCTCGCTTGCACTCAAACATTGATATGAATGCGGCAGCGCTGCCGTCACATGTGCTTGTATGTTTCTGTCTCACTTGTACTCATACATGATATTGCATTCGGTTATCAATATTGCAACGCTTCTAGTTTTCTTGTTTATAGTGCGATTTCAATGCGCCTTTCAGGATAGTTTGATATAGTTAGTCTGCACACGAATTATAAATTACAATACTGTACTATATTAAAGAATGCCTAAAAACAGAGCGATTTATTTTTATTAATTGTGGGAAAACGGGGCGTGGCAGTCCAAAAATTTAAATGGCAATGCATTTACGCTGTCGCTAGGAACCTCCATACCAAAATTGGTGATCCTAGGTGCAATAGTTATTGAGATATTCGCCTAAAACACCATTTTTTTCCGAGGTGTGTCTAGTTTTTTGCTCATTGTGGGCGAATGGGGCGTGGCATCGAAAAAAAAAAGATTCTTGTATTGACTGACTAAATATGTGATCGATTGAGACCAAGCTCGAACTTGTAGCTCTTACCATCTCTGAAATCTGTTTGTTCATACGGACAGACAGACAGACGGACAGACGGACAGACAGACAGACGGACAGACGGACATGGCTATATCGACTCGGCTTGTGATGCGGATCAAGAATATATATACTTTATGGGGTCGGCCACGCCTCCTTCTGCCTGTTACATACATTTTCACAAACCCAATATACTCTTGCAGAGAGTATAAAAACAGGAAGCAGTTTGCCCATTTTCATCGCAATGAAGCATTTCATTTGACAGACAGTCAGACAAACATATATATTCACACAGACACACACATACACTTATACACTTTTACATTTCTCACCCCACACCTCCATCTAAAGTCGTCTCTTCTTGAAGTTGAGTTGTCTGTTGTCTGCTTCTCTGTTTTATTAGCTCCTTTCGTTGATATGCTCACGCCGTGCTCGCTCGTTTGTCTTTCAGCACAACGCACACAAGCACACACCCTAGGCACACCTACACACTTCCCCCGCTCTCTTAGTATATCGCACGCTTTCTTTCTCTCTTCTACTCACTCACTCAACGTGGTCTCTCGGCGCCTGTTGGGCTCCAATGCGTGCCTTGCATTTGTAATTGGCAGCCACATTGCGGATTTATACATACTACTTATCAGCAGCAGTAGCAGCAGCAGAGTAGCAGCAGCAGCTTCCCGAACTGCAGCTGGAGTGGGAGTGAGAGGAGCTGCAGCTCTTTATTGTTCTTGTTGCTCGAAAGCCAAGTGTTCAATTGCCGCTTGTTGCTGCCTCCCCTTTCTCCCCATCCCTCTCCAACTCATGTGTGTACATATTTTGTTTCCAAAGCCATTTGCCTATTTATAGTTGAAGTATTTATTGTTGTTGTGCCACTCGTGGCATGCTCAAGTGGCCACTCATGTGGGCCACTTTAATTGCAGCTAGCAGCAGGAGTGGAAAGCTAGGCGTCTTTCCAATCCATTGCAATGTCATGGCCAAAACGTAACTGGTTAAGATTTATCCCAAATCCTTTCAACTTATTTCTTGTCTTCTTTTCGATTCCTTTTCAGCCATACACAATTGGCATGGCGATGTGCGATTTGGTTTGCCGCTGGATGTCGGCGACTCTGTGGATATTGTGGAGGAGTGCAAATATTGGTATCGCGGCTCCTGTCCACGCAAATCCCGTGCCGTTGGACTCTTTCCCAAAACCTATATACACATCAAGGATCTATCCAAAATCGATCCGGTTGTCGCCGAGTGTACACAGGTGTTGCGCGAATGGTCAGAGATCTGGAAACGGCTCTATGTGGTAGGTTTAACTACTTCGATAAGTTTTTAAGTTTTTATGCTATAACTTGTGGTTTCTTTACAGGATCGGGAGTCGTATAAATTTCAAACTCTACGTAAGGTTATGTTCTCCATATTGGAGAGTCGTCGGGAATTGCTGAGTGCTACAATGACACAGGATCAGACCGTAGAGCTACAAATGGTTGTGGTATCGAAAATCGATTGGGGAAATCGGTAAGTTATAGACCCTCATCAATGACAAAATGCCATTTATTGTATCTAATCTAGCTCAAGGGTAGTTATAACCTTGAGAACTCTGTAATGTATTTATCGCATGTCCGGAAGTCCATAAATTCCGTTCTGAAAAATGTTATTTCTTTGCTTCTACGACGTCGTAGAGGTCGCTCTATCAGGAAATTCATAAATCTTACACCAAATAATATTTTTGTATTTCGTTTTTATTACAATTTAAAACTTAGATAGTTTCTTCGTTTTTTCTTATTTAGTTTTGTTTTGTTTTGTTTTTATATAAAATGTGTTCTTTTCTAGCAATAATCACAATAATTTTGTTATAAACAAAATTGCTTAAAATTACATACATTTGTATACTAAAGTTTAAGACAAAAATAGCGAGAGCATTATAAAAATTACTCATGATCATATAATTCGATTACTACAGTTTACAGTTATAGATGTAAGCCTGTCTCGTGTCTATATGTATATAAAGTAGATATAAAGATCAACGTGAGCGTGCGTGATCGTGCGTGCTTGTGCTTGTTCGTAATCATTCGTGCTTGTGCCGAACTCATCGTACACGCAACGCCTCAATGAGCAAACTATAGAGCTACATAAGTGATAAACTAAATTGTATATATTTAAATGGCGCATCATTGTTAACGTTACTACAAATATTGGCTGTATTATGTAGTATATATGTAGTATATAGTATAAGCATATCGGATAATTTATCTTTCACATTCACAATCCAACCTACAAATTGCACGGTCTGCCTGTGTTGTTCTTACTTCTCTCTCTTTCTCTCACTCTATAAATCGATATATATATTCGATATATTTTTTACATCCTTTGACTGTCTTTTATGTGTTCATACATATGTGTTTGTGTGTGTATGGGTCTTACGTCTTTTGCCTAGGACCAAAATGTTAACAAATTTGCTTTTAAATATGCGAAAAATTTTGCTAAAGAATTTGTTGCTGATGTTTCAAATATATAAATTCAAAATACAGTCTTAAATCTGATGGGTAAAAAGCCTAGAACGCTGCTATAAAAAAAGACCTACAAAACATCCCTCTACATATACATATACAAATACATATATCTCTATACATATATATGTCTGGTCACATCTCTATCTGTTTACAAATAGTATTATTGAGAAATCATTGAAATCATTGAATTAGCGCCACATTATATTCTGGGCCTATGTCTCGGTCTCCTTGCCTCCAAATTGCTCAACTGGCGGGTATCGGGGATGGCTAATGGGGTTCATTTCAAGCGTCGAGGGGGCTGAGGGGGTACGCGATGCACCCAATTGACTGCAAAGCTGATGCAGCATATCGCTGTAGGACCGTGTGCTAAGATTCTGGCTTAAAAAGTGCAAAATCAAAAAGTCACCAATCTAGAAAAATAAAAAACTTGATTGGTTGTTGGCTTAAACGAAAAAACTTTTATATGCAACTCACCTCCAAACGTCTAACCAATCCGGCGATTTCCTTGCGCTGACCTGAGCGATAGGAGCGCTTAATGATCGTCTCACGTGTGGTTGGCATCATTATAATCACCAGGGAATAGAGCACGGCTACGCCCGAAATTGTAGCCAATATGATGAACCAGAACCTGCAGAAACCAAATCAGTTAAAGAACTTAAATGCGGTCTAAAAGTTGTTACTCACCATAGGAAAATGTAGATCTTTTCGTTGAGAATGTTGAGGGCTAAGACACAGAGTGTATCGTGCTTCTGTACGCTTCCCGATGGACCGTATTTGTGGAACGTACACTTGGTGAGTCTGGGAAAGACCTCAATCATTGGATCATAGCGCAAATTCTGATCCATATTCGAGAATTTAACGACATCCGTGCCATAGGACATGAAAGCACCGCCCAGAAATTTATCCACCATGAAAATGTTCACAATCACATTGATAAAGTTCAGGAGTTCGCAAAAGAAATATGCGAATGAGTAGCCATTGTGCGAGTTAAGACTGTCCTTAACGTATTTAATGATACGATCCAGACGATCCTTGCGATAATCTTCCGGCACAGTGACCATACCTCTTAAACCATCGGTTATCATGCGAATCTTATTATCCTCCATATTCTTCCAGATCCAATGGGGTACATAGAACATTAGACCCTACAAATACAATGTATATTAATTAGTGTGTGAGTTAATCAATTTGTTATCAGAGTAGCTTAAAAACACACCTGGAAGAACAGCACAAAGGGCACCCACTGATAGTAGCTGTGATAACGCTTATCTTCGCCGTATTCATTGCCTAAGCCGGGTGCAGCCACATCTGTTCCAATTTGTCGATGCTGTTGTCCAGGTATCGTGAAGGTGTACGATATCCAGCAGAATGTGTTGATCACGTGCATCGGTATAGAGCCATCATTGATACAGCTGATCGGATCACCTGTGGAAATTCCAAATAAATAATGTAGAATAAATCAAGCGTTGGATAGGAAACTAGGAACTAATAAATACATGTATCAGACTACAAACTATATTATGAAGAGCACTTAAATCATTTTCCAGCTTTATCTTGTTTATGCGTTGTGATTTATATCATACTAAACTTTACTATATGTATGTATATATAACTGAGGTATTTGCATAATTTGTGCAATTTAAATGGGTTTGACCCCGTCTGTCTGAAGCTTAGGTCGAAATCAAATGACTCGAGTGCACTCAAATGTCGTTCATCATCAACGATAAAGTGGCATTAAGCCAATTCACAATCAGAACAACAAAATTGGATGAACAAATTGTCTTCATATTGCTTTAGTGGGCGCGCCCAGTTGTTTTTCGGGTGTGCCGCCCAAGCAGAATATCTCAAACTTGACTGATTGTTTTCTCGCTCTCACTGTTGTCTAAACAACTGGTTTTTTCATGTGAGCGGGGGAATTGAAAGGGAAGAGGGAAAAAAGTGTATGAAGTTTCCTAGAACTCAATTGTCAATATTTATAGAAGACTGTAGACTTTTAGAGTGATTCTTAAATGCACAAACATTGAAGCATTGTGCTTTTGTCCCTTTTCATCCTGACTTTATGCTCGAACTTTAAATTGTAGCCAGCAAAGTGAGTTTCTTTTTTTTATATTATTTTGGTAAAAAACACGCGTCGTCAGCTGTGTTTTAGATGACTCATGTGTTTCTGCTTTGTATTATTTTTTTTTTTTTAATTTTTTTCCACTGAAATCTGATGAATGTGTCTCAGATTGTGAATGTGATTGAATTTTCTTTTCGTTTTTGGATTGAGAAAGCGCAAATTGGTTTCGAAATTCACTTGGTTAGTATTTATTTTGTGCTGCATTTACAAATTAACGGGTATTGTGTAGACACAGACACACAAACAAGCACAAACACGTATTCATGCTTTATTCATTTGCATGCACTGCACTAAATTCTCACGTTTCAAATTCGAGTTCGATTTCGAGTCGTGCTGAGCTAAGTAGGTGTTAAATACTTTGCTTTGTACTTACCAATTAGATTGTTGGCGGTTAAAATGATGCAACAGGTAAACAAAATGGCTGTCGTAATCCTGTAATGGCATCGAAATACCATGTTATCGATAACAGCCTTGTCCAGCAGATATCGTATCTTTACGAAGCTGGACACAGCCGAGACCATGCCAAAGACCGCCATTTTGTATGATTTATTGTTGTTGTTCTCGTGTTGTCTCTTTGTTGTTGCTGCTGTTAATTGTTGATGTTTGGACTAGCTAAACTAACTGTAAATTGAAAAAAAAGGAGCGGTAAAGAGAGATGAAATTAAATTGAGTACATTTGATGATTATGCAATTACAGTGAGCTAGACGCCAGACGGCGCTGTTCGTAATCTGGCAAAGTACAGTGAAGCACTCGAAAAACAAATATGCCCTGACTATGTCGTTGAATTTTTGTAAAAATAAACTGTCTGCTGTGCTGCGTCGTAGCGATGCTTCACTGTCCTGTGTGTTTATAGTATTTGTATGCGTTATGCGTTATCTGGCACAGTACAAGACGTGACATATTTCAAATGCCCGTAGCAAGTACATATTTCCGCTTCTCTGCCTTCTTATCACACAACACAAGCCGCACTTACAATTAAGTAAGTGCTCCGAGGCCAAATGCCGAAAACTCTGAGTTCTCTCTCTCTCTCTATTTACGAAACAAAAAACACAAGATCTGTCGTTTACAATCTAATCTAATCTGTGTCTTTAGACATACAAACATACATGGATTCATACATATGTATATGTAGGTTGAATGGCCTCAATGTCCACTCTTGAGTCTTGGCTCTGGAGCTCAGAACCGGTAAATGAGTTAAAAGCTAAAGCTTTTGTCAACCCACGCATAAATTTCACTTTGCCGATGCTCCCCCGGTGCCAAGGGGAACATACACACACATATACAAGCATACAAACATATATGGGCATATGTTTGTATGTATGTTCACTTTTTGTTTGAAAGTCAAAGCTTTTGTAGTCCTCTATTTATACACACAAACACACACACGTTTCGAACGATTCGAATTCAAATTCGATCAGAAGATTGAGATCAGGTTCTTTTTGGCTTTGTTTTCTTTTTCGAATGGTCTGAGCCATGAAATTCTTTGGCGCTGCTTTTGTTTATATGCAAATTTGACATGTTTGTTGCTGTTGTTTTAATTTCAATGTGTGTATTTCATTTCGGCACAGCATATATCGTATACAACTCCACACAACCACACAAGCACTAGCCATCGCACGCGCAAACACATACACACGCACACACATTAATAGCTAGAGTCATCTCTGTCGCACTCGCTGCAATTAAAGTCAAAATGTGTCTGCATCTGCGCAGCGGCGACGGCAGCGACAGCGACGGCTACTCCTTTTCCAAACTGCAGCAGCAGCAGCAGCTTCTGCCTTCAGCGCAGTGCATTGAAAGTTACACATAATGTTTTATGCCCTGCACACAAGCATATACAAACACACACACACGTGCTCACACAACTTAAACAGATACAGCGAGAGAGAGTGGAGGGAGTGGAGTGAGTGAGAGAGCGAGAGCAGCACTTCATTTCAACTTCAATTCTTTGCGTTCGCTTCAACTGCGGCTGCCTTTTTTCTTTTTCAATAAATTTTTCAAAAAACTGGTTTTAAGGTATTTTCTTTTATTTTTCGTTGTATGGGCGAGTGTGTGTGTGTGTGTGTGAAAGAGCAGAGCCCCAAATGGTATACGGGTCGGGAACTGTGTTGCCACTGTTGCGCTTTGCTGCCGTTTTTCTCCTTTTTCGTGCTACCAAGATTAGCAGCAACCTGGCCTGCATGCGCCCCCTCCCCGCTGATCACACTGTCGCTCTCTTGTTCGCTCGCTTTTAAGTGATTCTTTTGCTCCTGCCAATTTGGCATTTCGCATACAAATTTATAGCCACTTTGACACTTTGAAAACTTGTTTTAGTTGAGCTGCTTGAGTTGCGGCCCATTAATTTGCTAGCTTGTTTCGTCGGTTTGCTGTTTTAACTTTGTTGTTTTTGTTTTAATTTTTTTTTCGTGTTTCACTTTGTTGCAAATATTTGTTTGCTCTGTTCAAGATTTCTACAACACACACACAGTCACAGACGCACACAGTCACCACAGCTGTAAAATGCATTTGTATGTGCATCTGTATGTATCTGTGTCTGTTTTTAGCATCATACAACTGCAGATTGAAATACACTCGATGGTGATGGTGGTGTTAGTGTATTTTCTTTTGTTGCTGTAATTACCGTTTTCGACAAATGTGCAGCTGCGCTCAGCGGCGTTCCAAAACCTACTGACTCTGATGCGAGTCGCTGTCAAGCTTGGCACACAGGTAGCGATTCACACACACATACGCACTCACACAAACACACCACTTACTCTCATGCTCAGTCTCGCTCAACGTCATACGCTCACTGCCTCTCTGGCTCTCAGGGAACCAGTTGAATGATCGCAATCTCAACTGGTTCCAGCTCACGACTTGAAATTACGCTCAGATTGCATTTGCTGGTTACATTTTACTATCTATCGCATGTTACCTGGGCGCAGTCCTAACCTTGCTACTTACAGGTAGGCCACTACGCAATCCATTAGTGATCAGGCAAATGTTGATTTAGTTGCTTAACCCCAACCCATGAAAACATACAAATACCCACAGCCATATAAATGTATCTGGATCAGTAAGAAACAATCTTTTCTTCGCTCGCTACACATTGTCAGTGCAAGCGTTGGAAAATTTATTACTTTATTTGAAAGTTTCATCTGATGTTCGAGATTCTATACAACTCTATTGATGGTTTATGTTCTGTGTCCCGGCTTGTTTCTGTTCTGTTCTCAAGTCGCTGTTGCCTGAAATTCCACACGCAGACACTTTCTGAGTCACAAAATGATGTCCAAAATTCGAAAGAGGATGGCAGTAACTACTTTAGAATACCCTGTTATATGCACCTGTCCTTTGACCATGCACAATTAAGTTATTAAATTAATACAGCATTAAATTTATTGCTGAAATAGTATATATTTCCAGTATACAAATTAGTTGATAAATGAATATCTTTTTTGGGTATTTCTCAAAATCATTTTCAGGAATTTCTCATGTTTAGGAAAGATGGGGATTTCCTTGTATTACGCGGACATTTTTGTATGTCTCTAAATATTTCTGAGAAAGTGAAATTAAAGGCGACTTTTGCAAAAACTTAATGCGCTTAGATGGCTTGGGTCTACAATTGTAATACGATAATGTTGAGAAATAAATATATAGTGTAATTAAAAATGTAATTTTATGACACAATAAATGACTTGAGAAAGATTAACAGATTAAACATCTCCATTTAAATGGAAATTGTCTGCTATGTGACAATTAAAAATGATTTTTGGATTGCAAATACAGTCTAGTAAATACATTTTAGTAAGCTTAAACTTTCTTTACGAATTGTTTATTTATTTAAATGCTCTTAAGTATAAAGTAATTAAGGGCTGATAAATCATTATAATTTACGGACTAAAACGAGGATTCTTCAGATTTGTTGTACAGAAATATCCCGCTGAAGTTATCTGGCCGCAAGTGGTTCTGAGTGACGCGTCTCTTTTCAGGGTTAAAGTGCGTCACTGAGTTATCGATTATAGCAGCGGTCAGAATGCAGATACATAATTATTCATAGATCAATTTGCAAGCAAAAAACTTAAGGAATTGTCTAGAGAGGCAAGCGTTAAGTTGTTGCCAACATCGTTACCAGAACTTATTCATCTTCATCGGCAACTGCAACTGCAGCTTCGTTACGAACTTCTGTTGCTGCAAGTCGAGATACAAGTTGAGATGACTCAGCTTATGTTGGGTCTACTGGCAACTCTTTGGTTGTGTGGGGCACATAATGAAATGGCATTTTCTGAAATGACTGCTGCATGTCCTGCTCCCTTTGAGATACTTTTGTTGCTGTTGTTGTTATTGTCTGTGGTTGAGATGCTTGCTGTGACTCGGGGACGCTGCTTGAAATGTATCTTAGAGCTACACCTTTTATAAAGACATTAAATGCAAGATATATGGCATGTGTGATTGTGATAAAAATGTATCTGTTGCCGCTGTCGCTGCCGCTGCCTCGACCTGCAGATACAGATATAGCACCTACGACGCGTTGTTGTTGTGGCCGTTGTCGTTGCTGTTTGTGGTTGACACAACCACAGCAGCAACAACAACAACAACAAACCTTTGCTTATCGAAGTGTAAATAATTAATTTTTTCTTCTGTTTTTGTTCTTTTTCTGCTGCCTTTTGCTTGTGTATCTCGTATCTTCTATCACATCTTTATAGATTTTCAACACTTTAAATTGGATGTTGAAGCAAGAAAAAAATTAAATTTGAGTATTTTTCGTCAGTTGATATTATAAATCATGCTGTCACACACACACACAACAAAAACACACACGCAGAATCATTGCGGTAGATACTTTTTGTGTGGTTAGCGCGTTTTTGGCCTGTTGAGCTCGGTCCGGGACTTAATTAAAAACGATTTAAAGGGTTCATTACGAGCGTTGCTACCGTGTGTGCGTATGTTTGTCTGTTGTGCCAACAGTTGGCACCAGCCACCAGTCAAAAGCAAAGGCATTCGCGCACGCGCGTTCCTCTCACATATATACATTTCTTGTATCCATAAGATACATTTTGTGGCACAGGCATTTCTTTTGGTCACGTCAACTCCACCAGCTTCCAGTTGCCCAGTTTAAGGCGTAACAGAGGTGGCTTTAAGCGCGCTCACACACACACACTCATTAAATGTCTCTCTCTCTCTCTCTGCCAGGCGAACAAAAGAGTGTTCGCTCACATTTTGCCTGCTCTTTACAAGTTCCAGTTCCAAAAATGTAGCGCTCTCACAACGCAGCTCTCTTGGATTTGCTCTCACTCTCTCTCTTTTTTGCGCTCTCAGTTTGTAGCGCTCTCCAAGCGACAAGAGGTAGAAGAAGCACAACAAAGCCGTTTAGGCCTCGTTAACAACAAAACGGCTTCTTGGAGCTGCTCTGGCCAACGCGTTCGCAGTGACTTGTAAGACGCTAGTTCAAATTGCCATCTCGCTTGCATTCGCAGTAGCAAAGCAGAGCAGCTGCCATCTCGCTCGCTGCGTAAGCCAGGTAGAAAAACTCAAGCGTAGCCGAGGTAGCAACATCAACGACGACGGCAGCGACGACGACGTCGGCAACATATTGCTGATGACGTTGAATCGGTCGATCGGTTGGTTGGTCGGTGCGGCTGCCAGGTTAACTCTCGTATGCGCCACCGGAATGCCGTGAACCCATTTACCTGTGCGCTTTACCTTCGTCTTTGAGCCTCTTTCTCTCTCTATCTATATTTGATTTTTCTGTCTCTGTCTCAGTGTCAGTCTGACACTGCCTCGTTGGCTGGGCTGGCAACGAATAAATTCAAGTCGAAATTCTGGCTAAATCTGTGAGCCAAAATTTATGCGTCATATCATGCGAATCCAATGGCAATACCAGAGAACCTTTGATGTTCATTAACGCTTTGTTAATAACACTGTTTTGTTGTTGTTGTTGTTTAACCTTTTGGCGGCTTCTTATTTACACAATTTTTCGTTAAAACTTAATTTAGTTATCACTTAATTCAAAACATTTACTTAGATTAAAATTCATTAAATACTTTATTTTAAGAGCTGTTTAGATAGGTAGTAGCTCTCTACCACTGACGGATCATGACACAGACGAAGCTATAGCTTGTGCGAGATTGTAATTCTCATTCAATAGAATCTATAAATACTTTGTTTAAAAGCCTTTTTGTTAATTATTAAAATATTATTTTTAGTAAAGACAGTCGGAAATCTTTTATAGCTTTACTTTAACAACAATAATAAATAATAATAATTACATGCTGACTACATTATAAGGGCTATTGTCACAACTGTGTTTATTTGTAGAAAAAAACAAGTAATTTTTTGTATTATTGTCCTCTCGTGTTTATTATTATTGTTTTTATTAAATATTCTAGAAATTTATTATATTTATTTCTACAAGTATTTAACCGAAATATTTATTTGTAGAATGTGTATATTTTTATAAAAGTCTATAAGAGTTTATATTTCAATTAAAAGATTTAATATTCAGCTAAAATACCCAACTTAGTTTGGGTAGCTAGAAACAGCAAACCTGAGTTCACTTTTAATCAATTTTCTGCACAGTTTTCTGTCTTAACAGTTAATATCTTTTTAATAAACTTACATTAGTACCAACATTATGGCCAGTTTAGGAATACAGCTCGCACTCCCCTTAGGTTTCCAGTCACTTTAAATGTATCTTTTTGGTATGGCCTGTCTATGTGAATGTGGTCTCTTGTGCTTTATTTTTGGTAAACCCAAGTGATTAATGATCTTCCCGAAATGCCTGGCGCTGAGTGAGCAAATTGAATGAAAGATGTTCTTGGCGCACCACTTAAACTGGTCTCCACTGTACCACTCCAGCACTGCTCCAATGTGGCAATCAATAACATTTAAGCACTGATAGTTTACCCTAAATAAACGCAGCTGGATCGGTCCGAGCATTCCTAATCTCAATTTGTACCTTGAGTTGAATCATTTGTACGTGACTAAGTGGCAAATAGTTATTTTAGCTGTTCTCCAATTCATTGCTTTTTTCCCCCTCACTCTGATATTAGTAATTACTCAACCAAACGATCTTTGATCTTTGCAGCAAACTGGGTCTGGATCTGGTGCCACGCGTGGGTCCCTTGGCCGTGGATCCACATGGCATTGGCATTGTGAAGCTCTACAATGTGCATGTGAGCAGTGCTGATAACGCCAAGGCCTCGTCGGTAAGAATTGATTTCCATAAGGAAAACACGACACTCTTTTCATACTCAACCTTTATCACCCTTTTCTAGAGTCGCGGCACGCTGCGCAGAAAGACACAAAGAAAGATTCTAAGTCATCATTTGTACTTTTGTATGCGGGACTTTGGACATCGTATTGGTGGTGATGATGCGGAGGTTTACTTCTTCCTCTACGACGGCAATCGCATGCGTCCGGTTTCAGAGCGATTCCTCGTGAAGATCTCTAAGGATGGTTTCTCCAACTACATTGAGAAGCTGCACAGCAATTGCTCTGTCTTTACAGATCTTGGTAACTAAAACTTAACTCAATTAGTTAAACATTTAATATAATTAATTGAAATCATTCTTTCTTAGGTGCCGCTGATCTCAATGAGGAGCTGCACCTGGTGGCCGTAGTCATGCGTGTGGGTAAAATTATACAATCGGATTCGATTAAGAAGATTGAGAAGAACAGCACTAGTAGTGCTGGTGGCGCCACCTATCGTCGACCCTTTGGCGTGGGCGTACTCTCATTGGGCGACATCTGTCAGCTGGACACGAGTCTGGAGCAGCAATCGTCGGAGGAGCGCGAATACAGCTTCAAATTGTACCAAAGCGAGGAGAAAGACTTTCATTTACTGCCCGAGTTGATCATTAAGAAATCCAGTGGAAAATTCTCACCCATTCAGCCGGGTAATCAAAGCACCCAAGGCATTGTAGTGTCTCTGAAGCTGCTGCACGGTGGCCTGGGTCAGGCGCGTCAGGAGCAGCCGCTGCTCTTCCAGGGCACCACAATTACCCGTAAAATGGGCTTCCCCGATGTCATTATGCCTGGCGATGTGCGCAATGATTTGTTTTTGACACTGGAACGTGCTGAATTCGAGCGTGGAGGCAAAAATACGGGCAAGAATATTCTGGTCACCGTTGTGGTGTTGGATGTGGCGGGCAATGTACTCACTGATTGTCTGTGGGGCGCCTCTGGAATGGATGCATTGCCTCAATACCGCTCCATGATCCTGTATCACCAAAATGCACCCAGTTGGAATGAAATGCTGCGCTTGAGTGTGCCCATCGATAAGTTTGCCACTGCTCACGTGCGCTTTGAGTTCCGACATTGCTCGACAAGAGAGAAATCGGAGCCAAAACTGTTTGCCTTTAGCTTTGCCCGGCTAATGGACACAAGTGGCGCCACGCTAGGCGATGGCCAGCATGAGCTGTATGTCTACAAGTGCGAGGATCCCGCCAAGCTGCAAGCAGCCAACTATCTGCGCCTGCAGTGTCGACCCAGAGATGCACAGGCCAAGATGGATTGCAGTGGTGGTTTCAGTCGCAGCTCCAAGGAGGTATTCGTGTTGCGATCCCTGCTCTGCTCCACCAAGCTGACACAGAATGCAGATCTATTGTCACTGCTGCAGTGGCGCGCACATCCCGAGACTATTCAGGACTCGCTAACTGGTGTGCTGCGGCTGAACGACGAGGAGTTGGTTAAATTCCTACAAGACGTGCTAGATGCACTCTTCGCCATGTTCTCCAACGAGGAGGGGAACAGCACCCTCCACTCAGGACTTGTTTTCCACGTTCTTGTGAGCATCTTTAGCCTGCTTCAAAGCAACAAATTCCAACACTTTCGTCCTGTGATGAACGAGTATATTGAGAATCATTTTGCCGCCGCTCTGGTCTACAAGGGTCTCATCACATCCGTTGAGCACATGGCCGTCTTTATGACCAAAGCCGAACACCCAGATCCGTTTCAAAAGTGCTTTGGCTCCTTGGAGTACATCTTCAAGTTGTTGATTCAATCGCGTCGTTTATTTGCACGTGCCACTGGAGGACAGTACGAGGACTCCTTTAGACGTGATCTCCACTCGCTTTTTACGGCTCTAAATGGCATGCTGGCGGTGCCATCGTATGAAGTCATCATACCCACTCAGGAGGCGTTACTTAACTCAACGGGTGTGGTACTGGAGCAACTTAAGGACACTCTACCAGCTCCTGAGCTGGGAATGCTCGCTCGCAATATGTTGGATGCCATACCTCGTGGTGCTCCCAATCGTCTGATCCAGGCCAAGTTGCAGGCTGTTAAGGATCTGGTATCCGGCGAGCTCTTTCACGAGGACGGTAAGTACTGAATAGTTAACGAATTGTACCTAAAAGTGTTTATTTAATCATTTTTGGTTGCTTCTCTTGCAGATTCCCGTACCGTTGTCCTTTCGGTGGCCTGCAAGCACCTGCGCATGCACCTAAGTCGCCGCGATGAGCTACGTTTGTGCGCCGAGATTCTCTCGGAGATTCTCACACAGTTGTACGAGTTGCAGCGGGAACAGCGGGACAAGGTGACAAATACTTTGCAGCACGATCTTGATTCGTTGTGTAAAAATATACTCGGGATATTGATACGGACTATAAGTATTATAATGGAGGGTTCGAATGCGGTGCTGCCACAGTTGGTGGCATGTCTGTTGGGACTGTTGCAACTCCTCGACGAGACACACTATAAGCGCTTCTGGGACGAGCTGACGCCCAACAAGGATCCACGAGATCTTAAGGATTTCCTGAGTAAATCACTGCTGGTCTATGAGGAGTTACTCACTCAGGATTGGCTTGTGTATCCCAATGATTGGCTGGTCATGAAACTGGCCGCTAATGATGTGCTACGTAAATCTCTTGAGGAATTTGCCAAGCCACTTGTCTATCGCTTCCTTGGACCACAAGCCTTTGACTCGCAGCTTTGGTGGAGCTACTTCAGCCTGGCGGTCACTTTTCTTACCCAGCCCTCACTGCAGCTGGAGCAGTACCGGGAGCCCAAGCGTCTCAAGATACTACACTCTCATGGCGATATGCGTGTGCTGATGGGCTTTCAAATACTCAGCATGTGGTCGCAATTGGGTGAACAGAAGCTACACTTTATACCCTCAATGGTTGGTCCTTTTCTGGAAGTAACTCTCGTTCCCGAACCAGCGCTACGCAAGGCCACACTCTCCGTCTTCTACGACATGATGCAATGCGAACAGGTGAGAATTTATACATATATTAACCTAATTATCCATTTAAAACTTTGTTTAACTCTTCCACAGGCTGCTCGTGGTTCCTTCCGTCTGGTGGAGAGCGAACTCATTGACAAACTCGATTTGTTGATCAGTGAGAACAAGGGCGATGATGAATATCGTGAGCTCTTCAGTACCATGTAAGTAACTGTTTTGTATATAATTTGTTTATTGTATGTATATACTCATAATTGTATTGTTTGTTCAAACATGTGTTTGTATATATTTATAAATATTTAAATGTCTGTATAAATGTCTCACCTCACACTCATTGCAATCGCCAAAAACCAATCCATAAAAAGGGAACATCTCAGCTTGGTGTAAGTTCAAAACGCCTTTAAGTCTTTGTCGTAGTATCAGCTTAAACTAGCTCCATATTCTAGCAGATGAGCAAGCTAATTAACTTTTTCAATTTATTAAAATGTAATTTAAGTAACTGCGCTTGATTTATCCATTTGTCAACATTTATCTGAAATTATTTGTTTACAAAAATCTTTTCAATATTTAAAGTTAAATTCAATAGTCTGACTTCTATTTGCCGGTGATATTTCCAATATTTATTTATTTTTAAAGCTCTGCTAGAATAATATAATATTTCGGCATTTCGAAATAAGCCATACCTTCAACTTTATAAATAGTTGTATTCTGTTAAGTTTATCAACATTTCCATTACTACATAGTACTTTCTGATATAACAATATTTATTTTACGCTTTGGGTTTCAATTATCTCAATATACCTGAACAAATTAGCTTAATTTTATACCTTTTGTTTAAGTTTTTCTTATTTCCAAAACTATTTCATACTTTTGTGTAGAGATTCCTCTAATCTATGGTAATTCCTTCATTATCTGCTTTAATAAAATCCAAATTTATCATTTTTATTTACTTCAACTTTTATTTATACATTGTTCACCTAGTTTGCTGGAGAAGGTGCATGTGGAGAATCCCAACTGGAAAGATGCAGGCACAGCTTTCATTGGATCTGTGACACGACTACTAGAGCGACTCCTGGACTATCGCAGTGTGATGCAAGGCGAGGAGAATCGTGACAAACGCATGACATGCACGGTCAATCTACTGAATTTCTATAAAAACGAAATCAATCGCAAAGAAATGTATCTGAGGTGTGTACTTCACTGAAAACAGATCGTGCACTATTTAATTCGTTTGCTTTGTCTTAACAGATACATCTATAAGCTGCACAATCTGCATCTACAGGCGGAGAATTACACAGAGGCGGGCTATACCTTGAAACTTTATGCCTCCATGTTGAGCTGGGATCGGGAGACCCAAAGCTTTGCACCTTTCGACAACAGCGGTCAGCCGGAGTGGCAGCGCAAGGAACGACTTTATCATGAGGTCAGTAAGATGTTTTTATATTCTACCGAAAGAAAACTATTTTATACATTCTACATTTTTTTGCTATTCAGATACTCAAGTACTTCGACAAGGGCAAGTGCTGGGAGAAGGGAATTCCGCTTTGCAAGGAGCTAGCCCAGCTCTATGAGACGAGACGCTTTGACTACAACAAACTAAGCGATATTCTCATACTGGAGGCCAAGTTCTTTCAGAATATATTGACGCAACTGCGACCAGAACCGGAGTATTTTAGAGTGGGCTTCTATGGCATGGATCTGCCGCTTTTCGTGCGGGTAAACTCAGCTCAGTTTAAACTATCTTAGTCGCTTGTTAACTAATGTGTTTTGACTATTTGTAGAACAAACAGTTTGTCTATCGAGGACTGGAATACGAGCGTATTGGCGCCTTCACGCAACGCCTGCAAACAGAGTTTCCAAGCGCGCAAATTCTGGCCAACAATAGCCCGCCAGATGCGTCGATATTGAATGCGCCGGAGCAGTATATACAGATCAGTAATGTACGGCCAGTGGGCGATGCTCAGGCATTAAAGACGGCAATGGTGCCAGTGCCGGAGAAGATAGCAAGATTCTATGAAGTGAACGATGTGACGCGTTTCATATTGGATCGACCCATGTACAAGGGACCCATTGACAAGGACAATGAGTTCAAGTCATTGTGGATTGAACGTACCACGCTGGACATTGCTAGTGCCTTGCCAGGCATACTGCGCTGGTTCGAGGTCAAGCAGAAATCCGTACAGGAACTGACGCCGGTTGAGTATGCCTGTGAGATCATCAGCAATGCGGGCAAAGAGCTAGCGGATCTTATTGTGCAGTACCGACGCGATCCAAAGCGTAATATAAATCCATTCTCGATGCGTCTTCAAGGCACCATCGATGCCAATGTCATGGGCGGCATTAGCAAATACCAGGAGGCATTCTTTGCCGAGCATTTTCTCAAGTCACCACAGGGCGCAGGCCAGCAGGCAAATGTGCAGCGCTTGAAGATTCTAATACTGGAGCAAATACAGATACTGGAACAAGCCCTGGAGCTCCACGGGCAACTGGCACCAGCTGGTGTTCAGCCGCTGCACAATCGCCTACTGGAGCGTTTCTCCCAGCTGAAGCAAAGTCTGTCCGGCATGGGACGTCTGAAGCGTCAGCCGTCCGAGAGTATTGTGAACACTCCGCTGCCGCCACTGCCAACGGAACAACGAACAGGGGCACAGAACGTGGCAGGTGGCAATCCAAATGCCAACTATGTCTACGAACTGGATGAGATCTATACACGACCAGGCGACACGCTGCGTCCGGTGGAGACAATGAATTCTTGTCAGACCCTGAGCAAGGAGAGTCTAAGCATTCCGCTGCCACTGACAGATCCACTGCTTGAGGCACCACCTGTTCCAAATCGTCCACGGTCACAGAACTTTGTGATCAATGGGGCGATGGACAGTCCAGAGGTGCCGCCCAAGCGCCAGCCAGTCAACAGTTCACCCAATGCACCACCGTTGCCACCACGCGGTATAACGCCAGATAAACGCGCCTCAAATCCTCTCATATTCAATGACTTTGGCGCTAATAGCGATGCCACTGCAAGAAGGCATTCAGCACAGCAGCAGCATGGTCAGAAGTATTCCGTGGTGGACATAAGCTTCGATGATCCCGAGGCGGATCAACAGCCGCATTCATTACCACACAATCTACAGGATGCTGGCAGCCATTTAAATGTTTGCTTTGCTCCCAATGATTTTCGGGACTCGGGCATCTCTACCACCAGCTCCCGTGAGCTGAATCAGTTGAACAACCTAAGCGAGGAGTCCTCCTCGCTGTCATTGAGCACTGTACATCATCGGGAGCACTGCCGCATCAGCTCCAATGGCAGTCTGGACATGCATATCCATGGCGGAGGATTAAACATAACCCATCGCGAAAGTTCTAGCAGTTCTTTTGATGTGGAAGATATACCAGTACCACCACCACCAATCCCACCCAAATCCCTTGGCGTGGCCGCCAATGGACTGGGAATTTCACTGACCAATGATGACGCACACTCACCCAACACACATCCAACGCTTAATCATTCCATTAACCATCGTAATCATCAACAAAACGGCGATGGCAATGGCGTTGGCGATGGAGATGGCTACAGCTCGTCGCAGCATCAAACAACCAATGGGAATAGTCTAGGTGGAAGCATATTGTTGCCACCAGTATCAACAGCTGTCGAGACAGCCACATCTTCATCCAATCATCATCACGATGGCGGCACTTTTTGAGTTACAATATGTCGCTGCCATCATCCACCCGATCAGCCACATCAGCCACACAAACCATCCTCATACACTTCGACATCGAGCAGTACATCCACGGAAACGGGCACTGAGAGTACCGATTCCAGTTCATCCACGCAATCATTAACACCACCGCCAGCACCACCACCACCGCCATCATCACTGCCACTGCCATCGCTGTCATCAACGTACAATCATTATCATACGACACATGAAGACTTGCATGCTCCGACACCTGGTCCAGGTGTGCACTATTGCCAAGAGTGTATGTCATCGCCATCGCCAACGCCGACAATTATCACAGAGCAGGCTCAAGTGCATGCCACACCTGGTACAACGCTGTCAGCATCTCAGCAACCTCATATTGAGCACTGTTCCTGTGGCCTCAGCTTCTCTGTGCAACAGCAAGAGCAGCAGCAGCATCAGCCCTCGTATGACTATCAAATGGAGCCACAGCTAAGCTGCCAGCATCATCATCACCACCACCACCATCATCATCATTTGCAGGAACCGGAAGCATCCCACGCTCAGGCACAGACCGATTTTTCTTATGGGCAGCGCTAGAAAGTCAATGATAAAATCTATTATTGAGTTGTTTTGTGCCGATATTAACAAATTTTATTACTAATATTATGTATAAATTATTACTTTAGTTTATTAGTTATTTTAACTATTTGTTTAGTGCCAAATGTTCGCTGCAAATCCAAAAACGCAAGTTGTAAAAAATAGGTTGCTTCATGAATTTCACAATATTAGTTGGATATTATTTAGAAATGTGTAATTCAATTTAAGAATTTATTATATAATTATTAAAACCGGGGAATTGTCGCTAAAGTTACTAAGACAGATCAATAAAGTGAATAATTATAAGCTACGAAAGTTTTTCTAGAATATAAGCAAGCCAAGATGATCAAACTTCGAATAGATATTTACATACTATATATTGAGAATCAAACTTTAAACCAAAACAATGAAAGCTAATCAAAATGCTAAAATATACAAAACAAAAATAGTAGTTACAGTCTTTAACAAGTAACACCGACGAAATGTGCAATGCAGTTTTTACTTTAACAATAAATTTATACATATTTAGAGAAACATACTAACAAGCATACATATGATAATTTTCAATGAAAACAAAAGTTTTCCAGTTTTGTAAATTTTTTGAAAACGTTTAACAACTATAGTCTTTTTATATTTATATAAAAGAAATTAGATATATATTATATCATGCAATCTGAAGCGCAAATAACCATAATTAATACAAAAATAAAATATAATCAATTTTTAACGAATATAATACTGAGATTACTAGTCAACAACTCGAATAAACGTGTTAAAGAATATTAAATTAAAATTTGAAGAATTATATCTATACAAAATCTAAAACTTTAACGCGCATACAAAGAGTAAAATATATGAATTTATTAGAAATCAACAAATAAAAATAAATTATATGCAGCAGACCTGAGTTTTACTAAGGAGAAACAAATTTGAAAAATTTTATTTATAGATTATTTATTTCATTGGTATTCTATGTTCAATATATAAACTTATTTTATGGAATTAATATAACTCTTTGAACGCGCACTGCACGTAATTTAGAACGTGTTCAATCTAGTTCGCTGGGCCAATGCCTGTCATCTCCTTGAGCTCTTTAATCAAATGCTTGTTGTATTCCTTGTAATTAATGGGTGTCAAGGACTGCACGGATAACTTGTTACGATTTACGTCGCCGTACAATTCATTCTTGCTCCGCAATTTGAATATGAAAGATGAAAAGTTAATGTCGGAAAACATTTTCTCAGCAGTAGCTGGATCATTCTCCAATGCCTCGCCAACTTCTTGGGCGGAGTGCTTAAGCAGTTGCTCTCCAGTCTCACTAAAGCAGGTAACCCAGCGATTTGAGGTCCAATCTCCAATACTCATCTGTAAACGAAAGAACAATAGTTATTCAAAGTTGTGTATGTTATAAGAGTCCTTGAAGTTCTTTCAACGTTTCGAAACACTTCGTGTATTCTATAATCAACTAGTAAAGGCTTTAACCGAGCGAGCCGAATGTAATAGACCCCGTACTCCCTATAAGAATAAGCAATTTTTGGCCAATTGGTTCAATGGATCTGTAGGCGAATATGGCCCGTATGTTAATAATAAGTAAATTCAGTCAGGATAGCTTTAGTATTTTCCAAATTATGGTGTTATAAAAATGAGGTTTAAGAATTTGCGGATAAATACAGACGGATAAATATCGCTATATCAACTCCACAGTTGATGGACATTAAGAATATATATACTTTATGGGACCCGTAGTTTTTCTGAGTACACCGTTTGCATACTGTCATGTCCGAAGCGACGTATATCGAAATCTAGATTCAGAACAATAGCGCTCTTTTCTAGGAGCTAAGATAACTTACATTAATCAGCAAACGGTATTTAAAGTTGGGGTAGGCAGCATTACAACGCTCGCAGCGGTACTGTCCATTGCCCTCGTCCACGACTTTCTTGTTGCATTCGGTTTGGGGGCATGCCTTGTAGAAGGCGTTCTCCTGCTTCACAATGTGCACGACTGCCTTGCACTGGAAGTAGTCGGGTTTGTCACCAGCGCCTAGGTTACGCATGCGCGCTTCCTTAAGTGTGATCCAATCGCTGCTGAAGCTGCCGCCACCAGTGCGAGCAGAAACCAGAGTACTTATGTTATCGCCACCGCCATTGTCGAACCACCCACGTAGCTTGTGGGCCTCCGGCATATCAGGATTTATCTTAAGAATTGATCCACCGCCCATACTGAGACTTTTGCCGCCATTGAATTCGTTAATGCGTGAGCCCTTCACCAAAATCACTGGCTGCACATGTCCATCAAAATTGACAGCATCATCGCCCCACAGCGTTAGTGTGACAGCAGCATTACTCATGTCTACCAGAGTCAGTTCGCGTTTCTTGAACTCCTTGTTGGTAGTTCGCGATGTGAAGGCCTGCAGCTCGCCCACATCTTTGCAAATGCCAATTGTGTCCACCGCTGCTTTGTTTTCCATGTTCGCTACTTCGGATATTGGTACCAAGTCAAATTTGATTTCGGGTATGCCATCGTCGGCATCCTCGCATAACTGCACCACTGTTTCGCCAGTGAAAGCCATCTCGTAATCGTTTTTGAGCTGAGAATATTGCTTATTGGCTGGCTTCAATTGGCATTTGGAAAAAAATACACATTATCGACCTCAATGAGATCATAGAACTTATCACATTGCTCCTTAAAAGCAGTGGCACGAATTTCACCAGATTCATCCATTAAATCCATGCTAAAAAGCTTTCCCTCACCACGGGCATTGCTCCAGGTGCGTATGGCTGTCTTCGACGTGACGCGAGCCTTAATGACCCATTTGTTCTGATATGGACTAAGACTTGCAATCGGATGTGTTAGTCCTGCACTGATACTACTGTCCATTGTATTGTTATTGTTGTTGTAATTCTTTTGATTATATGATTGCTCCTTTTTGACGGGCATGCTTGGCTGAACTGGAGCAGCTTTTGGTGCAGTATCTTGTTTGGCTGCATTCTCATAAGTGACGGGTTCGCCAATCTTTGTGTTTACCTCCTCACCCGCATTCAATACTGTTAGCTCCGTAACAATGAGGACTCGCCTTGGAAAATACTTTTAATTACAATACATCAGTATATTAATATGCAGTTGTCACTTACTTGCCAGAGCCTTCCTTGCCCACCATCGAGGTCATGTACTTATCCAGTCGCACAATTGTGTTCTCGTTGAGCAAGCCCTTGTGCTGCATTTCATTCAGTTGACTGGCCAACATGGCATAGCTATTGTAGTACTTGCCATCTGACATGAGCAGGCGATAACGTTCCTGATCTGAGTTCGTGTTAATTCTCTTGATGCCCAATATTTGCAGCACCGGCTGTGGAACATCTTCGCCATGCATGATTCGCTATTGGACAAAGAATGTTAGTTTAATTGATTTAGCGTAGTTAATTTCATAAGGATTTACCGCAATAACTCCTGTAGTTAAGTTTGCAATAGGCGCCATTGTGTTTTTGACTTATATTGATTTGATTTTAAAAACAAAAATATTTGCGAATTTCAACAGCGGCGTAATATCTGAGTGAAGCGATGCCAGAAGTGGCGGGAAGAGAAACATGCAAAATCTCTATCGATTGTCTTATCGATATAAAAGAGTGTTAAAGGTAGTGTTATAAAATGCATCCCTGCTTGCTAAACTTATCGATTTCTTATTGTGTGAAGTGCTATCGAAAAGTCATCGTAGGCTGCAGGCCCGTCGTTCTTGTCTCTCGTTTCAGCCTCTTCTGCGAATTAAAAAGTTGTTGCTAATAAATAAACTGCAGTTACAGTGTGCTGCCTAGTTTTAAATTCAAGTAATTAAATAATGAAGTTAGTAAGATAAAGTGAATAGAAAGGAAGAAAGCTGCATGAAATTTTCAGCTGCCAATACGAAGCAAGGCACAAAGAGCAAACAAAAGAAACAATGAGCGAGCGAGACAGCAGTCAACAATGTGATAGATAGTGCAACTCTTCTATCCAAATAAAACAAAACAAAGGAGAGACAAAGGATAGAAACCCCGAAAACTCCACACACACACGCATACGTACACAAATACATACAATAGGAAGAAGAGCAGATGATGAAGCAGGCAAACCTGGCTGATGAACGACAATAAATAAGAAAATGTTTGAATTCCAATTTTGATTTTTACAAATGGAATCAAAAACCTGTAACCCTAGTGTTAATGTGAACTACAAGTGAAAGGAGAAAAATTCGTTGCCTGCATCGGTTCGGTTCACAGAATTGTGTCTGTGTGTGACTGCCAGTGCATCTGTGTGTGTGTACGCGTGTGTGTATGCAAGTGTGAGTAAAATTGGAATTAAAATTTTGGGATTGGGGTTGGTAATAAATTGTGGAAAGTAAAGTGATAAACGACATAAGTCTTTTCTGCCCCTGCCCCGATTCCTGCGGCAAGTAGTGGCAAAGATTTAAAAATGCCCAGTGCTTCGTTTACATCGTCACGCACCTATGTGCGCCGCTCCAGACGAAAAGGAGCCAATCGCATTGCCATGCCCAATCGTCCCACGGGCAACATTATGGATCCAATGCTGCAACAAAGTGTGCATGCCCAACAAAGTAGCGCTGCATCCACAAGCACGGCCTCATCATCCGCCGCCTCCTCAGCCTCAGTCGGAGGTGGCAACAATGCCAATGCCAGCTCCAATTCCGGCAACAGTGCAGCAGCTGGTACGGACGGCAATAACTCGTCGGAGTACTTTGACAGTGGACAGCCAACAAGCAGCGGAGCAGCTGGAGCAACAGCAAGCGGAGCAGGGGGAGCTTCTGGTGGTAGTATCAATCAGAATCAAGGTATTGGTAACATGTATAATGCAGTGCAAATTATGGATACCACCGAGGGCAACTCAGCACTACCGAGCACCTCTAGTAGCGGTAGCAGTAGCGGCATCGGCAACAACAGCAACATCACCTGCAATTCAAATTTTCCCAGCACATCAGCAGCTTCCAGTCAAAGCAATAGCAACAGCAACAACAGCAGTAGTAGTGGTAGTGGCGTTGGCGGTAGCAATGTGGGTGGCACCGCATCCTGCTGCCATCAGTCACCATATGATTTGCGACGCAAGATATCCGCTGCCAGCAATCATGAGCAATGGTGTTCCTCTAGTGCAAATGCGGCAAGTCAATCAGTTGGTGTAATGGTGGGTCCAGCCAGTAGTTCACCGCCTTTATTAAATCCAAGCACATCACCTGCCAGCTCATCAACGTCAACATCCTCAACGTCTTCGTCCTCGTCATCGTCGTCCTCATCATCATCATCGTCGACATCGTCGTCGTCGTCATCATCGTCGCCATCAGCGATTGTTCAGGCGCCATCGACAAGTGCCACATTTCCTGTGAACAATGCGCCTACAACGGGTGCCACACTTGCCCAGCCACCGAATGTTCATAGCTCTGTGCCGCAGCAGCAGCACTGCGGAGCACTTCCTGTCGGCGGTGCCGCTGCTGTCATTGAGGACAACAACTATATGCTGCCGGCACGCAAACGATCCCGCCGTCTCTACACACAGAGCGGTGAAACGGACACCGCCGCTGTGCCCAACATGGAAGCGGGCAGCAGTGGAAGTGCTGCAAGCGGAGCGGGACCAACAGCCGCACAGTATTTGCAATATGAACTGGCGGACGAGGTGCTTTTAGCCATATTCTCATACTTGCTCGAACAGGATCTGTGTCGTCTGGCGTTGGTCTGCAAACGCTTTAATACCATTGCCAATGATACTGAGTTGTGGAAGCGTCTATATCAATCCGTATTTGAATACGATCTGCCCCTGTTCAATCCGGAGCTTTGCAAGTTTGTTTTTGAAAAACCGGAGGAATCGGAGTACGCTAATCCGTGGAAGGAGAGCTTTCGTCAGCTCTACCGTGGTGTCCATGTGCGTCCTGGCTACCAGGATAAACGACATCCCAATCGTAGCATTGTATTCTTCAATACCATTCAGGCAGCTTTAGATTATCCCGAAGAGCGTGCTGCAGCAGCGTTTGCATCGGGCTCTAGTGCAGGTGCAGGCGCTGGAGCTGGCAATGTCAATGCCGGTCTCTCCAACACCAGCAGCAGTGCATCCGGAGGAGCAGGTTCCGGGGCTGGTGGTGCCAGTGTGAATGCCTTGGCAAACATCTACGAGGAGAATGTGCCACCAACCGAACATCCAGGTCCGTTAATCTTTCTGCATGCCGGTCACTACAAGGGTGAATATCTGTTTATTGACTCGGATGTGGCACTCGTGGGTGCTGCTCCAGGCAATGTCGCTGAATCTGTGGTACTAGAACGTGAAGCTGGATCAACGGTCATGTTTGTGGAGGGCGCCAAATATGCTTATGTTGGTTATCTGACGCTCAAATTCTCACCGGAGGTCACCTCGACGGTGTCACATCACAAGCACTATTGCCTGGATATTGGCGAGAATTGTTCACCAACTGTGGACAATTGCATCATACGTTCCACCTCGGTGGTGGGTGCGGCAGTTTGTGTGGGCGGAGTTAGTGCCAATCCGGTTATACGCAATTGTGACATCAGTGACTGTGAGAACGTTGGACTTTATGTGACCGACTACGCTCAGGGCACTTACGAGCACAACGAAATAAGTCGGAATGCTTTAGCTGGTATTTGGGTGAAGAACTTTGCCAGCCCCATAATGCGTGAGAATCATATACACCATGGACGTGATGTGGGCATATTTACCTTTGAGAATGGCATGGTAAGTCAACTATAACTCTATCCACTTCAAGTCAATTGGTCATGGTTGTAAACACTTTAATTCCAGGGCTACTTTGAGAAGAACGATATTCACAACAATCGCATCGCTGGCTTTGAGGTCAAGGCTGGCGCAAATCCCACGGTGGTCAAGTGTGAGATACATCATGGCCAGACCGGAGGCATTTATGTGCACGAGAACGGTCTTGGCCAGTTTATTGAGAATCGAATACACTCGAATAACTTTGCAGGTTAGTCGGAGCTATCTTTGTACTTGACTTACACCGGGATTAATCTATTTCTTAAAACAGGTGTGTGGATAACATCTAATAGCAATCCGACTATACGCAAGAACGAGATTTATAATGGTCATCAGGGCGGCGTGTACATCTTTGGTGAGGGGCGTGGACTCATCGAGCACAATAACATCTATGGCAATGCCTTGGCGGGCATACAGATTCGTACTAATAGTGATCCCATAGTGCGTCACAATAAGATTCATCACGGGCAGCATGGAGGCATCTATGTGCATGAGAAGGGACAGGGATTGATTGAGGAGAACGAGGTGTATTCGAATACACTTGCCGGCGTTTGGATAACCACTGGTAGCACGCCTGTCTTGCGACGCAATCGCATCCATTCGGGTAAACAGGTTGGCGTCTATTTCTATGATAATGGACATGGCAAGCTGGAGGACAACGATATCTTCAATCATCTTTACTCGGGTGTGCAAATACGGACGGGCAGCAATCCGGTGATACGTGGCAACAAAATCTGGGGAGGACAGAACGGCGGTGTGTTGGTCTATAATGGTGGACTTGGTTTACTCGAACAGAATGAGATATTTGATAACGCCATGGCCGGTGTTTGGATTAAAACGGACTCGAATCCAACACTGAAACGCAACAAGATATATGATGGACGCGATGGTGGCATTTGTATATTCAACGGCGGCAAGGGCATTCTCGAGGAGAACGATATATTCCGGAACACACAGGCTGGCGTTCTGATCTCAACCCAATCGCATCCCATACTTCGACGGAATCGAATATACGATGGACAAGCGGCTGGCGTAGAGATCACGAACAATGCGACAGCCACATTGGAGCACAATCAAATCTTTAAAAATAAGTTCGGTGGTCTGTGCCTGGCCAGCGGCGTCCAACCGATCACACGTGGCAATAACATATTCAATAACGAGGACGAGGTTGAGAAGGCCGTCTCGAGTGGCCAGTGCCTGTACAAGATTAGCAGCTACACATCATTTCCAATGCACGACTTTTATCGCTGCCAGACCTGTAACACAACCGATCGGAATGCCATATGCGTGAATTGCATTAAGAACTGTCATGCAGGACATGATGTTGAATTCATACGACACGATCGGTAAATAATTATATTAACTTTTAATTGTATGTTACTTATTTGAAATTATATTGCAGCTTCTTTTGTGACTGCGGTGCGGGCACCCTGTCCAATCAATGCCAGCTGCAGGGTGAGCCCACACAGGATACGGACACGCTCTATGATTCAGCAGCGCCGATGGAATCGCATACACTGATGGTTAACTAGGGCATCATTCGCTCTATAAATGTATTTTGTAAAATCAGAAATCAGCTCTCAACTGTTTTAGACTTCAAGGTGTCCGGTATCAAAGCCATCACCGCACTATCATCTCACAAGTGTTTGCTGTACATATTTTCACAAGACACAATAATAATACAATTGATTTGATTGTATGTATATAATATACATTACTATACTATACCACTACTTTATGATAATTATAAATCTGCGTTCAAAATTCAACTCAATGTGCAATTTAGTTTAAACCCAAAGGATTTCAAAATAGCTTCGCCCCTCTCCAATTGTCACAACGAAAATTACATTTATTTTTTTGTTTATTTTTCTCAAGAATAGCAAGAAATAAGTATATGGAAGATATAATGATAGATTGAATGATAAAAGTATATGGTGAGAACATCAAATCCCCAGTGAAGATAACAATTTTGTAATGTAGTTTAGTAGAGTTTTTAAATTCAAAAAATACAACATAAAAAAAGATTAAAATATTTGTATTTTAAGAAACGTAGACAAGAACAATTCGAAAAGCAATTTTAAGTATTAATAACAAATTACGAGTAGATAAACGACAGCAACCGCTTTTTATGCTTCAGCAGCTAACAAACTATATAAATATATAAATCTTACTATAAATACATCTAAAGAAACAGTATAAATGCAGTAAACGGACAAGTTAAAGAATCAAAAGCGTTTATATAAACCTAAAAAACAACCATCACAAATAATGAGCAATATTTCATGTCTAAATGTCAAATTTATCTAGCGCAAATCATACAAATATGTGTCATTTTAGAGCTGTAAGATTCAAAATGTTAGAACACTAAACTTGTACTGTTTTCGGTTTGATCGCTTATATATTTTTTATATTGGGGATCACCCGAAAGTATTCGAATTATGCAAAACTCATTAATTTTTAACTATAATGTGTTTGGTAACTAAGTACTAAGTAGCGCTATATATAAATATAAGGAGACGTGTATGTAGGATGCACAGCAATTAGTTTTTATATTAATACTAAGTAATATACTTATTACTACGAACTTTCTTCGTTTGTTCATAAATATTTAATTTCTAAGAACTTTCAAATAGTTTTGTTTTTTTTTATATATATGTTGCCAATAATTGTATTTATGTTATATTTAACGAATTTGCTTGTTTTTCTTTTACAATTTTTTGCATAACACAATTAACTTTAATGAAAACAAAACACTTCTATATATAAAAGCTAATTATAATATACATAAACATACTTTAATTAACTAAATATAGGCAGCTCACACACATACACAGACAAACAGACACACACACCTACAAATATCTGAAGTATATAGAATAAGCATACGATTTACTAACAATTGCGTTGATTAAGACGCAAAATGTATCTGTATCTGAATCTGTATTTCGATGTGAGCAAACGCAACGACAATTTTGAATTGTAAAACACACACGCATCCATACACACCCACACACAACTATATGTAGAAATGAATTTTAATGTGTAACTTACACATCATCGTCGTCGTTTGTCGCCTTCGAATTGGACACACAGACAACAAAACTAATTATACATATACATATATACCAGGTATAAGATAAAATTATATTTGAAATTATTTCACAAAAAAACAAAAAAAAAAGAAAAAACCAATTGTTTCAACTGCCCTTGGTGACTTTAATTAAGTTAATTTTTAATTCCGAATACTTTCGCAGAGTACAGCGACAATTTCATCGTGTTTTGCCGCTTTAGCATAATGAATTGGTCCCAGACCCAGCTCATCCTTGACTTTTGGATCACCATAATAAGGCAACAAGTACTCCACTACCTCCAAGTTGCCTAGTTGAGAGGCATAGTGCAGTGGAGTGCGTCCTGTGCGATCAGCCAGTGTGAGATTGGCCCCTGCCAAACGATAGCACTCTAACCTGTTTATCTGTCCATGCTCGGCCAGCGCACGCAGTTGTTCTGCTTGCTCATGTTCCTCATCTAGCAGAACGGCCCCGTTGTCGAGGAGCATTTGGATTATTTTGTGATTTTCGGCATCAATGGCTTCGTGAAGAGGCGTACGATTGAAGCGGTCGGTCAGATCCACTGGACAACCGCAATCCAGAAGCCAAGAGACACAGCCCTCTTGCCCCAGGTAGCAGGCTAGATGTAGAGCCGAGCGTCCCTCACAGTTGGTCTCGCAAAGATTCGCACCATATTGCTTCAAGGATTTCAGTCTCTCTACATCACCCACTCGGATGGCAGCATCAACAAGGGCTGGAAAGAATGTGGAACACATTTGATCCCGTTCCAGACAAGTGGACAGATGCAGAGTTTGTGCCACTCCCTCGATGAGGTCAATGTCATTGATCTTAGACAGCGTGTTGGTGGTTAGTTCACCACGAATGCTCAAATGCATCACCTTCTTTTTGTTCTCCAGGTTCCATTTGGTTTTGCCCAGCACATAGGCCAACTTGGTCAGTGCAGCCTCCTGTGTCATATCGCAACCGGCCACCACGCCCATGTCCATCCAGGCACCTGTCTCGTAGATGGGAGCAACCTCCCCTTTGGGGCACTGCGTGATATTTACCACAAGAACTCCACGCTTAACGGCTGCAGAGATTTCTTGTAGCAGATCCGTTTCACTGGGTATGTTGCCAGAGCCAAAGCTCTGAATGACCACACCCTTCACGGGCGCACTGAGTATGGCACGAAGAACAGCTGCAGTGATGCCTGGGTAGATCCTAAGCAGTCCCACGTTGCTCTCCAAATTGGTTTCCACTGCAAACTGTCCCAGATTGCAGGGTCTAAAAATCTGACGATGATTGATATCAACATTGATGCCAACTTCCCCAAGCGCAGGTTGATTCGGCGAGTCAAAGGCATGAAAGGATTTCGAGCTAATCTTGGTGGTTCGGCAACCGCGGAATACTTTGTTCCCAAAGTAAAGCAATACCTCGGGTATGTTATAGTTGCTGGCTATTACCAACGATCCAATGAAGTTATCCCGTCCGTCTGTGCGCATCTCAAAGATGGGTATTTGAGCACCGGTAATCACAACGGGCTTCCCAAGATTCTCTAGCATAAAAGCCAGAGCAGACGCTGTGTAAGCCATAGTATCTGTGCCGTGCAATATAACGAAACCATCATACCGCTCGTAGCAATCCTGCAAGCAAAGGTTTTAATAAATAACACTAAATAATACTGCGATATCCAAACACACTCCTATGTCCATAGCAATGCGCTTCCAATCGTTAATGTTCATGCAGCTGGAGTCTAAAAGCGGTGAATATTCAGTAATGTCGTATACCACACGGATCTCAGCTCCCTCCACTCTGGGCAGCACCAGAGGAGGCTCCTCGTTGTCCTCGTAGATTGGAGTGTAAGTGTCATCGTGGCAGTTGGGATATTCCCGCAGTCGCTTGGGTAACTCGTTCTTAATAGGTGTCAAGGCTAAAAAAACGCGAAAAACTAAAGACTTAATAAATTAAAATTTTTTTCTTACCGCCAGCATCGTTGCGCATCATGCCAATGGTACCGCCTGTGTAAATGACATGAATACGCGCCTCCTTAACATGCCGACACTTGCATTTTTGAGTTCCCATTATTCCCAACTGCCACTTTACCTTGGAAGCGACTCAGAATTTGGGAAAGGACAGAATAATTAAATTAATTACTTTTTCACCAAAACATTTTATTGGACAAACTTAAAAAACTGGTCTCCAAATAAAAATGTTCTGCATAACTACAATATTTAGCATATAATGTACTGCATATTAAAGTAAAACTAATGTCTAAAAAATCTAAGGCAGTGAGATATTCATAAGGTAACGGACATTTTTGTCGGGTTTTCTGTCGGCTTCTAAATAGTGGGAGATTAAACTGAAACCATTTATCGATTAATCGAATTTTGTAAGCCTCACCAATGCAGCCCTGCGTGCTTGCGTTGCGTTCTGATTGGCAAAATAAAAACTGTGTTTGTGTATTTGTGACGAGAAAATCTTGCGTCTGAGATTCGGAGCTCACAGCCCCGCCTTTGAGTGCAAGTTTATCTGCACATATCGCCGTTGTTATAGTTAGAGTGATGACAAATATATCAACATGACCGAAAAGATAACACTAGCTGATGCGCTGTCCAATGTGGAGGTGCTGGACGAGATACCGCTGCCCGATGAGCAGCCCTGCATAGAGGCCCAGCCCTGTTCTATTATCTACAAAGCAAATTTTGATACAAATTTCGAGGATCGCAATGGATTTGTTACAGGCATTGCCAAATACATCGAGGAGGCGACTACGCACGCAAATTTGGTAAATACAACACACACACACATACCACCCACCCATTTCCGACACACCTTTCTAATTGCACTTCCTGCCACTGCAGAATGTTCTATTGGATGAGGGTCAGAAGCATGCCGTCATGTTATACACCTGGCGCTGTTGCTCCCGAGCAATACCACAACCGAAATCGAATGAGCAGCCAAATCGCGTGGAGATCTACGAGAAAACCGTAGAAGTGCTCGCACCGGAAGTGAATAAACTGCTCAACTTTATGTATTTCCAACGTAAAGCAATTGAGGCATTCTCTGGTGAAGTGAAGCGGCTGTGTCATGCTGAGAAACGCAAGGACTTCGTATCGGAAGCGTATCTTCTGACGCTTGGCAAATTTATCAATATGTTTGCCGTCCTCGACGAGCTGAAGAACATGAAGTCGAGCGTTAAGAATGACTATTCCACTTATCGACGTGCGGCTCAGTTTCTGAAAGTGATGTCTGATTCGCATACGCTGCAGGAGTCGCAAAACCTGTCCATGTTCTTGGCCACACAAAACAAAATACGTGACACTGTTAAGGACACGCTGGAGAAGATCGTTGGCTACGAGGACTTGCTTTCGGATGTAGTCAACATCTGCGTCCATATGTTTGAAACAAAAATGTATTTGACGCCTGAGGAGAAGCATATGCTGGTGAAAGTCATGGGCTTTGGCCTTTTCCTCATGGACAGCGATGCTTGCAACATTAACAAGTTGGATCAGAAGAAAAAGATTCGTCTCGATCGCATTGACCGCATATTCAAGAACCTGGAGGTGGTGCCACTCTTCGGAGACATGCAAATCGCTCCGTTTAACTATATAAAGCGTAGCAAACACTTTGACTCCAGCAAGTGGCCGCTATCGAGCTCGAATGCCATCAGTCCACAAGCTGATTTAATGGTGCATCTGCCACAAATTCGAGAGGATCATGTCAAGTACATCTCTGAGCTGGCTCGTTACACCAACGAGGTGACAACAACCGTAAAGGAAAATCCATCTGATGCTGAGAATCGCATTACCGCTGACTTGGCACTACGTGGACTACAATTACTTTCGGAATGGACTAGTGTGGTTACCGAGCTTTATTCCTGGAAGCTACTGCATCCCACAGATCATCATCAGAACAAAGATTGTCCAGTTGAGGCCGAGGAATATGAGCGCGCTACGCGATACAATTACACATCTGAGGAGAAATTTGCATTGATCGAGGTAATCGCTATGATTAAGGGCCTTCAGGTGCTGATGGCTCGCATCGAGACAGTGCTTTGCGAGGCGATTCGCCGTAATATCTACTCCGAGTTGCAGGACTTTGTGCAGCTAACACTGCGTGAACCTCTGCGCAAGGCAGTCAAGAATAAGAAGGATCTTATTCGCAGTATCATTATGTCGGTGCGAGAAACATCTGCTGATTGGCAGAAGGGCTACGAACCCACTGATGATCCCGTCTCCAAAGGCAAAAAGGATCCAGATGGAGGCTTTCGCATACACGTACCGCGGCTCAATGTTGGACCCTCTTCCACTCAGCTGTATATGGTGCGCACCATGTTGGAGTCGCTGATTGCGGATAAAAGTGGTGGCAAGCGTACACTCCGCAAGGACATCGATGGCAATTGTCTCACACAGATTGATACGTTCCACAAGACATCGTTCTATTGGAGCTACTTGCTCAATCTGAGCGATACCCTGCAGAAATGCTGTGATCTGTCGCAGCTTTGGTATCGCGAGTTCTATTTGGAAATGACCATGGGTCGTAAGGTAAACAAGTGCATGGTGCGACATCAGCACAATGAGGAATGCAAAGATTTGATTACAATGGAGAAACGCATACAGTTTCCAATTGAAATGTCTATGCCGTGGATTCTAACCGATCACATTCTGCAGACCAAGGAACCTTCTATGATGGAGTAAGTCTTTTGATTTAAGCACATTTTGAAAGATTTATTCTAATCATACATTTATTGTAGATTTGTGTTGTATCCTTTGGACTTATACAACGATTCAGCCCATTATGCACTCACTGTCTTCCGCAAGCAATTCCTCTACGATGAGGTGGAGGCTGAGGTAAATCTTTGTTTCGACCAGTTTGTCTACAAGCTGAGCGAGCAGATTTTTGCACACTACAAGCAATTAGCGGGCAGGTGAGTTCAACCGATAAGAGTAGTCATTTAAGAATAATCTAATTAATTCTATCCCAAATACTTGCAGCATTTTCTTGGACAAACGATTTCGACTGGAATGTGAAGTTCTTGGCTTCAACTTCCAATCGTATCCACGCAATAATCGCTATGAGACGCTGCTAAAGCAACGACATGTTCAGTTATTGGGTAAGTAAAAGCCTATAAAACGCTTTCTAAGAGTTTATGTTATTTTTAAATTGATTTTTAAGGACGTTCAATTGATCTGAACAAGTTGATAACACAACGCATCAATGCAAACATGCACAAGAGCATCGAGTTAGCCATCAGTCGCTTTGAGGGTAATGACATAACTGGCATTGTGGTAAGCAATCATGTGATGTTGCAAGCAAAACCGCACTTTGTTTACTCAATCTCTTGACTTTTACAGGAACTTGAGGGGCTCTTAGAGGCCAATCGCATTTGTCACAAAATGCTTAGCAAGTATCTTGCTTTGGACAACTTTGATGGCATGGTCAAAGAGGCTAATCATAATGTACTGGCTCCTTATGGTCGCATCACATTGCACGTATTCGTGGAATTGAACTATGACTTTTTGGTTAATTATTGCTATAACGCAGCCACAAATAGGTATGTGTTTATACATTTTTTTAAACAGCTTAATATTATGTTTTTATTTTCTTGCAGATTTATACGCACCAAAGTCAATTTATCATCGACACAGGCTATACAGCGAGAGAAGCCACCGCAGATGTCGCATTACTATCTGTGGGGCTCAAAGCAATTGAACGCTGCATATTCCACACAATATGGCCAATACACTGGCTTCGTTGGTGCCCCACATTTTCATGCCATGTGCCGTTTGTTGGGCTACCAAGGCATTGCTGTCGTCATGGACATTATTCTAAAGGACATTGTCAAGCCATTAATACAAGGCTCATTGTTGCAGTTCACCAAAACGCTTATGATTGCCATGCCCAAGTCTTGCAAGCTGCCACGTTGCGAATACGGTTCACCTGGCGTGCTCAGCTATTATCAGGCTCATCTGACGGACATTGTACAATATCCAGATACAAAAACAGAGCTCTTTCAATCGTTTAGAGAGTTTGGCAACTGCATCATCTTTTGTCTGCTGATAGAGCAGGCTTTGTCACAGGAGGAGGTTTGCGATCTGTTGCATGCAGCACTTTTCCAAAACATCTTCCCACGTCCATTCTGCAAAGGTACTTAAAGATTACACTATTTATATTCAGATAAACCTTTCTAATACACTTAATTTTGTGGCATTAACAGAGAATGAGAAGCCGGAGGCAAAGCAAAAGCGTCTGGAAGCTCAATTTGCCAACTTACAAATTGTATCCAACGTGGAAAAGATTGGCACAGCCAAGGTGAGTAATTTGATATTAAAAATAATTCAATTTATTATATTTGTGATTTTATAGCAAGCAATGATTGCTCGCGAGGGAGATCTTTTAACACGCGAGCGTCTCTGTTGCGGCTTGAGTATCTTTGAGGTGATACTGAATCGCGTCAAGAGCTATTTGGATGATCCAGTGTGGTGTGGCCCACCACCAGCCAATGGTATAATTCATGTGGACGAGTGCTCTGAATTTCATCGCCTCTGGTCCGCTTTACAGTTTGTTTACTGTATTCCCGTACGTGGCACGGAGTATACCATTGAGGAGTTGTTCGGAGAGGGTCTCAACTGGGCTGGTTGCGTTATGATTGTGCTGCTTGGTCAACAGCGTCGCTTTGAAGCTCTCGATTTTTGCTATCACATCTTGCGTGTGCAGCGCGTCGATGGCAAAGATGAAGACGTTAAGGGCATTGTAAGTTAATTAGAGTTAATAGATGATGATGATGTTTTTACTAATTAAATTGATTAACGCAGCAATTGAAACGAATGGTGGATCGCATACGACGCTTCCAAGTATTAAACTCACAAATTTTCTCAATATTAAACAAGTATCTAAAGGGTGGAGACGGTGAAGGCTCAAATGTGGAGCACGTTCGTTGTTTTCCTCCGCCACAACATCCATCGGTTATATCATCGTCGTCACACTATCAGGACCCACAAAAGTTGCGACAAAGCATGAACAACTGAGAATATCCAGAATGCATTTAAGCTAAACGTAAACACTTACTTTAATATTTAACCACAATTACAATTACAATCTATTCACGCAAAGTATCTATGATGAGCAGCCTGAGAAATACATTCGATTTTATTACAATTGTTATTCCTTATATTTTTTTGTATTTGTTTATTTGTGGTATTTACTTTACATACACTATGTAAATTGTATTATGCAAGCAATTATATTATTATATACTATGCGTAGATTTTAAATTTAATTCCAAGCTACAATCAATTGCATTCTCTATAAAAACTATTGGAAATATTATACTATGTACGTCTTTGCGGCTGAATTAATTACTCTATATATTATAAATTATAATAAACACATTTATTTTGCGAGAATCGAATTAGCCAAAGAATTGACAGATGGGCAAAATATAAATAAGTTGGCGTTAAATACAAATTATATTCAAGAAAATTAAAACAAAAGCAGAAGTATTAAATGTTTAAAATGTAAAACTGCCAACCAAACAGAGCGCATAAAAAAGAGAATAATAGCAACAATATGTGTATGTATGTATGATGTATGTACGTACATTGCTAAAGAATTGATTTTAAAAACACAAACTTAATACAATGAACTTTATCGAATAAAATTTTCATACGTATTTCTAACAAACCCTTAAATCAACAATTTGAATTTTATCTTTCGGCATTTTGGGAATTGTACACTAAATGTTTCTAGATTCTAGATCTTTATTAAATTCTTGTAAATGTGGAATATGGTTATACGTAGCTAGGATACATTTGTCACTCCGTTCTTCAAGGCCGTATATGTGTGCAATACAGAAAAGTTATCAGCGTAGTTCCGTGGCAAGTCGAACTTGGCACTGTCCGCCCCCAAGTAGCAGGCACCATAGGCACAGCTCTTGGTGATGCGCACCAACTTGAGATTGTATGGAATGGTCATCTTGGCCAGCTCTTTATTAAACGCTTCCTCCAGCAGATTCCAGCTGCTCCACACGGAACCCACACATACGACGGAAAGTTCACCGGATTGAACCAAATCATTGTGTACTTTTGGCAACAACGATTTGATCATTCGTGCCAAATGGACTGCAGCCTCTTCGAACAGGGACAAGGCCAGCTTGTCGCCGCTTTCGGCACTCAGTGCCAACTTCTTGCACAGATTGGCAAAGAAGGGTTTATCAAATCGAGCATAACAGTGTGTTAGCATATCGTAGCGAGTTTCTATGCTAAAGTGTTCCTTGATCAACGACCACGTCTTGTCTATGGGATACGGTGACTTCTCGAAGTTGTCCATGTCATCAAAAACCACTTTAACAGCACGATAGGATATGAACCAGGCTAAAATTGTAGAAGTTATTTCAATTATTGAAGGGTAAGGCAGTAAATCATTGATTAGATTAGTCATTCATCAATTGCTATCAGTTAATATTAATCTGGGTCGTTTCATTGGAAGGCAAATTCATGCAAATCAAATGCTGATTAGCAGTACACTGATAACAGCTGAAGGAGAAGTTAGGAGCACTTACCGCTGCCCTCGTCTCCGAGAAAATTACCCCAACCGCCACAGTTGGCTGTGGAGCCATCAGGATTTCGTAGCAGGCAATTAGAACCTGTTCCCGAAATGAGTACGATCCCACCAATGGAGGAAGCAGTGAACATACTGCCCATTGTGTCGCTGGAGACGGCATAGCTTTCCGCCAAATTTGGGAATGTGGTGCGCAGCTCCTGCTCCAGCTCCCGATTCGTGGCTTCCTATTGGATGGTAAAGCTTTTATAATTTGACACTGAAATGTTTATAAATTTGTCTAGTTACCTGCTCACATCCGCTGAGACTGAGCCCCAAGCTGGCCAGTGGTATATCCTTTGGTATTTTGGACTCCTCCTTACAGCGCTCTACCATGTCGGCAATGCGACGAGCACACTCTGGAATGCCAATCCCCCAGTGGTTTGTGCCCAATCCGCTGGTGGTACCCACAGATTCTCCACTCTCATCGCAGATGACCAATCGAGAGTGCGTTGCACCACTGCAATTTATAAAGCCATTAATTTAGTTCACATCCGCTGTCAATTACTTCGACTTTAGGGTCATGACCTCGAACAATATCCATATATACTATGCATAGACCCTGTACTATTTATAGTCTGAGTAAATCGAATTAATTGGTTGTCAATTGAATGAATTGAAATTAAAGAATAGAAAGTTGATCACGTTTAGTCAATTTAACTAATTTTTGAAAAAGTTGCGACAACTGAAGCTATTTATAGACAAGCTATTTTACTACTACTAATAAAAGATAAAGAAATAATGTCTTTAAATACTACAAAGGACTATTTAAATGGTGTATCTAGACTAGTTAACACCAGTGACCTATAAAATAGGCTCATTCTGTGTGGGACTTGCATAGAAAATTTTACACATGAATAAACATGTCAAATTATATGAACTATTTGTCTGCATTCACAGACCCGCATTCAATTGTCGTTGTTATTACAGTTTGCGGAAAACTTCAATCTAAATACGACTTAATTGAACAAAATGCGTTAGCATTCTGAAATACAAAATTACAGCACATGATATTGTTGACTTCAACCCCATTCATGACTAAAATTATTATTGCATTGTTGTGATAAATGTTTTTAAATCATTTTTGCCATTCAACGAGATAAGCTTGGCGCCAATTCAATTTAAAATGTTGTGACGTCACACCTAGAGATTAGCTGGCAACACTGTCTGCAATAAGCATGGAGCTGCCAGATGTTTTTGCACAACAACCGGTCGCATTGCACAATAAACTTTTTTAATTGTTAATTGTGTTTGAAAGTGCGTGTCGTTTGTGGATTGGGAGACGGAGACATCACAGAATTGGTTGCGTTACCAACTAATTAAAAGAATTTCAATTTAATTGATATGAAGCTGCTGGCAAATGTGCGCAAATTATTGTTGCTGCGCCGGCAAAGGCCGATGGAGCGCCTAATGACAATAGCAACAACAACATCGCAGACACATGACGCGAAAGCGAAGCTGGAGAAACCAGCATTTACCAGTGAACAACTTGATGAACTGGAGCGAAACATAGAACTGCGACATCATAAGAATAATATACCACTTATACGCAAGCTGGTCAAAGCCATACAAAATGGAGAAGAGCTCCATCGACAGCTAGAAGAGCAGCTGGAACAGCTACCCAATGCAACCCATCCACGTCTACTGGGCTACGACAATCAACCGTTCGAGTTAGCAAACTACCAGCACCGCCCACTGCCCAAGCAGGGAGTCAAAGAGTTCTCGGAGTTGGCACGAGCACTTAATTTGTATCGCATGGATCACTTGGGGAACTACACGGGGCACAAGAGCTATTACTTGACGGGTCAATTGGCGATGTTGGAACAGGCAATCATACAGTATGCATTGGAGGCGGTGACAAGGCAGGGCTTCAAGCTCATCTCTGTGCCGGACATACTGCCACGAGAAGTGATCGAGAGCTGTGGAATGCGTACAGAAGGTGAACGAACTCAGGTCTACAAACTGGGCACAGGTGACTGTCTGTCGGGAACGTCCGAAATGGCACTCGCCGGTTTCTTTGCCAAGCAGGTGTTGACGGAGCAGCAACTGCCCATGAAGGTGGCTGCTGTTAGTCGCTGCTACCGAGCGGAAACCTCGGGATTGCAGGAGGAGAAGGGCATTTATCGAGTGCATCAGTTCACAAAGGTAGAAATGTTTGGCATTACCACGCCGGAGCAGTCCGAAGCAACGCTGGAGCAGTTCAAGGACACGGAGATAGGACTGTTCAAGCAGTTGGGTATCAATTTTCGGTTACTGGATATGCCGCCCTGTGAGCTAGGTGCTCCAGCCTATCAGAAATACGACATAGAAGCCTGGATGCCCGGTCGCCAGATGTGGGGTGAAATATCTAGTTGTAGCAACTGTACGGATTACCAGTCAAAGCGTCTAGACATTAAGTATAAAAGAGCTTCCGATGGAAGTGTTGTGCACACACACACCCTGAATGGCACCGCAACGGCGATTCCACGTCTTCTGATCGCATTAATTGAGTCCTATCAAAGTGCCGACAAAAGTGAATCCATTACAATTCCCGAGGTGCTGGTGCCCTATATGAATGGACAGCGGACAATTACACGGGACAAGAGAATACCGGAGACTAAGCTGGTGAAGTTTATCAAGTCCGAATAATGTTAGTATACGAGATAATGAATAAATTAAAGCACTAAATACATAACTTTATCTTTTGCTTATAATAATAACAATAATGGGCTGGTCTAAGTTAAACCCTTTGATAAGTGATATATTGTTGAACAATAGCGCACTTCACATACCTATACTGAATAATGTATCAAAACAAGTTAGTTTGTTGAATCAAGAGCAATCAATATGGATTAGTTAGTTTTTTCTTGTTGACCTTACTTACCCTTCAATGCCGCCAAAATATCTCATTTTACTTGTTGAACTTTGTTTAAATTCTTCCGTGATTCAGTTGAAGCCGTTTTCTATATAAATAACAAATAGCTTTAATTAACTCGGTATTAAACAAATGCATTTCAACAATTCTCTAACTATCCCAAGTATTCGCAATTCACACAATCTTATCGGACTTTACGATCCCCACCCCATTTCGTTGTTTTTTGGAATTTTGCTGATTGAAGCTGAAAAAACGAAAGTTGGTTTGCATGCGCTTAAAGAATGGGCAACTTCATCTACGATCGCTAAGTTAACTGAAAATTATAGTGAGTCCAAAAATTCTTTTGACATTTCTTTATTTAAAGTTTTGGGTTGTAATTGGTTATGCTAAATACATTTTTTTTTGTTTTCAAAAGAGATTAGTGTGTATATTTTTAGTGTAAGTATAATTTGTTGACCAACTGTCGGTAAGCAAAAGGTTGCTGAACGTTCGAGTGAGGTAGAGAGTGTAAAGAAACCGAAACTAGTTTATCAGAGAAATTCCAATCACTTTCGGCGAAATATTTAATGTATCTCCTTGCTTATATACAAATATTTGTATCTATTTTATTAAAAATTTCCAAGCCTCGCTTAACTCTTGATAGTTTTTTTTGTATCTCTTGTTTATGACACACCCCAACAAATTGCACACACGTCAACACAACTGTTGCCGTTTTTTTTGATTGTCTAATGCTCGCATTCACTTGCATTTACACTTCCCCTGCTGTTATGATTAATACAGCTAACAAACTGCAGCTGATGTTTTGCTATAAATTCCCATGTGCAATAATGTTATTCGGTTCTTACCCGCCTAGGAAGTTACTGATACGGATAACGTCTATGCGCTTTGGAGCCTACACACAAAATATTGTTTTGAGACGCCAACATTGTTATTTAAACATTTGCCGTCCGCTTCGATGGTCAGCTGTGGCTTAGTGCTGTAAGACGTCTGTTAAATTCACACCAGTGTTAAAAACTTCGCATCAGCTGTTGCGCTATATTGCTGTAAAATACAAACTCAGTGTTAAGAATAAATAGAACTAAGAGACGTATTTTGATCTTGAATTTATTATTTGCACAATTTTACTTTTTGCCCTTCTCCTTATCCTTATCTTTTATTGTGTACTTATCGTATGACTTGGTTGGATCATAGGGTTCCCAACGGCTAGCCGGAAATATGTGCTTGTTGCGCTCATACCAGGACCGGAGCAATACTTTGCCCGCATGGGACTCTTCCTTTTCGACGGATGCATCGCTTATCATGCGCACATCGTCGTGTACATCGAACTGGAAAAGTGGCCCGGACTTGCCGCGTGCCTTGGTCACAATGAAATCGTAGAAGGAATAATGATGTGGCAGTATCAAATCCTCCTTAACATACATCAACTGATCAGCCATCACGGTCTTTAGTTCGATGAACTCTTTGCGAAGCAGCTCCAAGCATTTTTGTAGGAATTGATAGATGGAGTTGCCTTTCTTCATGAGCACATTTCGTCTATGGCCAGAACCATCCCAGTAACTGAATGTAATGGAGATATCTTCATCTTTGAGCTCAGCTTGTTGCATTACCCATTCCTGACGTAGTTGTTCGCGCAATCTATTCTCCTGTTCCTCTCGCTCGCGGTCTGGTAGGAACGATGTATCCACGTCGGGATTCTTGCAGATTTTCTTCTTCTTAATGGGCACTTCTTCGTTACGCAGTTCCGTCCATTTAGCTGGTGCTGGCTTTTGAAACGTTTCCTCCTCCTCTTCATTATCTTGATCCTCCTCGTCATCATCCAAATTAAAAGACAGTGCTTGTATTTGTCGCTTCTGTTTGTTTTTCTCGGCTTGTATGGCTTCCAAGGCACGCTGTTTTTCTCGATCCTTTTCATCCTTCTTTTGGGCAAGTTTCTTTTCACGTTCGCGCACAATATCCTCCTGCTTGGCCTTCATCTCATCCAGCGTGACCAGACCAATGGTCGAAGACTTGAGCTGTTGTTCCACTGCATCGTAGTGCGTTGCAAACTTATTTTCAATCTTGTCCAGCTTCAGTTCCTCCTCAATTTTCTTCTTTCGAAACTCAATCTCCTGTTGTTGTATTTCACGCTTCTTCATTAATTGTGCAGCTCTCCCAGCCTCGCTGGCTGCACCTTTATAGTGGGCCATGTTGTTTTTGTTCTTTTGCAATAAGCAATGAAAATTTATTGAATATTTAATTTTAATATAAACACATTTATTGTGAATTCAATTTGTTTGATAATTTTGTTGTGACTCGGTCGTCTTTAGGGATGGCTCTATTAATCGCACGTTTGTCATGAACCGATTACTATCGTAAAACTATCGATTGTATCGGAATCATTTCTTTGAATCGTGAAGGGACGAAATCTATTCAACCAAAGGTTTTTTTGTATAAATTTTAGAGTTTATGATATCATTTGAAAATTCATTGCAATTGTATTTAACTTATTGCCATTATCAACGACAAAATCATATGAGTAATAATTATTACTCATTTAAGTGTAACCATATTTAAAAATGGATTAATAAATGTTTGCAACATGTTGCTAACTGACAGTGCTGCATTGTTATTAATATCGAGAAGCTTTCGAAGAAATTATCGAAAATACAATCGATTGGCGATATATAAATTGAATTTCATAACAGCAACATAGCACAGATATTCTTGCATGTTATGGGCTAAATTTTCATTTTAAAATTGTAAGTGTCAAAATGCAATTAATTTGTTTGTTATCAATTTGAAACTTTATTATTTAACGGTTGCTACATCTATTGCTGAGTGCTTGGATTATTTGGAACTGGTGTTCAAAGCATTGCTTTACACTTAAAAGCCAATATGGTAACCGTTATACTAAACAACAGTTTTGCAAGCTTAGCTACTAAAATTTTATTAGTTTTTTTCATTGCTTTGTTAATTTGATAAAACACAATTTTAGTTGTGTGCCGTTTTGGTTTTATATAAACATTAAATAATCAGCTTTACGCTGTGGTGCTTTGAACTTACGCTAGAATATATTAATTGTATATAATAATTGTTTATTAAAACAGCTATTTTTGAACTGTTTGCAAATACATATATGTAGAAAAATTAGTGAAAAACAAAAGTATAAATTGGGAGTCACAAGTGTATTTGTAGTTTTGTTACTTAGGTACAGTTTACTAATCGGAGGTATTATATAGATGATTGCTTGTACATATTAAATGTTTATATAAGTTCAGGTTAATGATACATTTATAGCTAAGATCGAAGAATTGGAAGTTGAATTGAGATATGATCGCTTTAATTTTATTTTCACAGTTGGGTCGTTGGGAATTATATTATATGTACTAAATTTAAACACGTACACTTGGTTAAGTTTGCTTCTTGGCATTTTGTTGTATATATTGATATTAAAAACAATTTACTAATTAATTAAAATTTGGCTTAAAATTCATTTTGTTCGTTTGGCTAAAATTAATACGATTGCAACATGAATGATTGTTTGCCCACTAGTTTCACATTCAATATAATATATGGAGCATTTCTCTTGAGTTCTATACGGATTGTTAAGTTATGTGATTGAATTCAAACATGCGTTATTAAACTTTTAAACGTAATTTCTCTATTCAACGCTGAATTTGTTAGCTTCCCCTTACTCCTTCTTGGGCGAGTCACTGTTCATAATGCTGAGGCGACGTATGTTCGGTTTATCGTAATCCTCCATGGAAATGCCACGTGATAGGCGACGCTCAAAAGAACTTGAGCTGGCAGTGGAGTAGGATCGTCCACGGTCAACACCGGGCATTACTATCGAGGTCAACAGACCTTGACCTTTGCAAAACAATAGTATCGATTGAGCAACCTTTGAGGGCTGGAATGTTGAGACAACAAAATGAGTAAACTATACGTAGTATAGAATTACAAAATGACTTACGGCATCGGCCAAGACATCCCCAGCACGTTCAATCTTCAAGATGGTCACACGTTCCTTCTCCACATCGCGATGCAACTTCTCCACCATCGAGGCATAAGGACTGAGCATGCCTGTAATCAATATCGCATCGACTTTGCAGCCTTTGAGTGTAAGATCTTTGCGACTATAGAGTAAAGCATAAATATACCTATACACCACTTATAATTTATTGTCTCTTACTTCATAAACGCCTTCACATAGAGCCCCACATTCTTGCTGTTGAGTGAGCGATGCAAACGCTTCTGATACTCGGCCACGATCTTGTCCTTGTCTGGATTCTCACCCACAATTTGCTATATATATTAGTATTTTAATTGTTTAAGTATAATTTAATTGCCATTTTGAAACATTGAATTATGAGCTACAAAACTACAAACATGCAAATAGCATGCAGAAAACAAAAATAATTACTAAAGTTTTGGAAGAATTTTGAATATTGTGATATTGGCCAAATTGATTCTTGATTGAGGTCTACATACCGAGGGCTAAAAGAGAGATAATGAAAAGAAAAGGTAAATAATAAAAGTATATTAATAAACATGCTATAGAAAGTCCTAAATCTATTGCAGGTTGAGCACAATTGTAGCAATTTAAAATGTTCAAAGACTATAGATAATATAATTGTACTAATTAGAGGAGTAGAGAGCTGAAGAATATAATAATTATATTTGATTTGAAACTCGTTTACCTCCATGACCTTTAGTGCAAGTGAAATGCACCCAAGTTAAACATAAAATAGATAAAATCAAATAGAAAAGTGAATAGAAAATAACACTTAGATTAATTCACAAACACAACAAAGACGCACAGGCACACACTCAGTTTAAATGTGGGTGTGTGTGTTCAACTACTTACATGTCCAAATTTATGATAAATTAAAAAACTCTCAGCAGATTGGGCCACCTCATCGCTTTTCCAGCTAATGAACTGTTAACAAGTGTCCAAATTATGTTAAATCTTTTAAACGCATTCAAATTTGTACCTTGCTTTTAAAGGATTGCAATACACTAGCAGCACTGCCAGTGGCATTGATCAGAATGAGTCCCAAAGCACGACTGGGATGTGCGAGGCCAAAGCGAGCCAGAACATTGGCACCAGCACCCTCGCCGAGTCCAATGACATACTTTACATGCAGATAGTCCAACACGGTGACCAAATCTTCACCCAAAGACTGAAGCGATGGAAATGGAAAGTTATCAGAGAGTGCTTCAGCATTATCCGCATGACCAGGCACATCCACATGTATAAAACATGAGCGTTCCTTGATTTCCGTCATACAGGGGCTGCTCACAAATTCCTGAAACGAGTTATCTGCCAGCGAGATGTTTATTTAAGCAATATTTAACAAACATTTGAATAAAAGTTTTGGCTTACGATTGCAGCCCAAATCATGCACTGTAATGAATACGGCACGCTTCTCCTGCTGCGACAAGTCTCCCTTTAAAGAGTCATCAGAAGGATTACCTTGATTTGTTGCATATTAATTATAATTTTCCATTTACCTGAACTATGACCGTTAGATCACCACATTTTTCCGTGCTGATGTTGTATTTCTGTAATGCCATTGACATTGCAAATTAAACATTAATTGGATTATGCTTTGCACGGTTAGCGCATTACTGGCAACTTTGAAAGCAAAAAGTAAATTCTATAAAAATGTAAATCTAAAAGGCAAAATCATTTTCACGTTCCCATTAAAACAAACTGAAGCGTGAAAAATGACTGGGCATGAAATGACCAAAATAAGAAGAAAAATTCGTGTGGCTTTTGTGTTGTTGTGTGTTTGGCTTTTTGGGTGGAAAAGAGACAGGCGGAAAAGGAAGTGGTTTTGTATGATTTCTGCCCAATGATGATGCTAAATGTCAATTGCATGCATTTAATGGAAATTCCAATTAGAAATTTAAATATTTGACAGCGCCTCCTAAAAGTAGGCAATGGAATTTGAATTAACTTTGTTTGCTTAGCTAATAATGTCTATATAGAAATTCTGTTTGGAATTCCAATATTAATATTCAATTTTCATATCATAAACAATTCAATCGGAGCTTAAATTTTGTTTACTTTGGCAATAGAAAACAATAAAGTATGAACGCGGTCTAACAGCAACATTCTATAACTCTATTTATAATTTATTTAAGCTTTAGGTAAATCAATCTACAATTCTCAGTCCTTTTTTTTCACTGTCCACAGACAGAAGCATCCTTTACACAGCACACCCACACACACTCACACACCGATGGAAAACACTTATTGAAATTGATGGAAACTATAAAAGTGTCAAAAGACCAGCCAGTGGGGCATTTCTCTGTTGTAGGGTCTCACGTCAATATCTTTGGCCCTAAGAGGCTCCCACACATTTTTACCTAAGCTCTTTAATGTAATCTAAAGTGTTCGTATTTTTGCAGTAGAGGCAGCAGCAAACAAGTAAATAGACTGATATGTAGATAAACAAATGAGTATTATGTAAATGTGGGAAGAACTTTTAATGGCATTTGTATGCGTTGAGTTTGAGCGTAGGGAATGAAAATAGAGAAAAGATAACAAAGATAGACACGGCAAAATATGTAGAGCCAGTGGCTGCGGTACAGACAGCTGCAGGTCATCCTGTTTGCTAAATGCCAATAAAACTTGCGCTTTCAAATTAAAAACATAAATAAAACATGTTGATGCTGCCTTTGTGGTGGCTGCACTAAATTTACATAACTTTTCTGGGTCGTGAAGCTGGTTGCCCCATTAAAATACATAGCGAACATGAAAGTAGAGTCAGTTTCAGGCTTATTGCTGCTTGCAGTTAACAAGGAAATGCACATTATGACAGTGCCACGCCTCCCAAGGCACACGTCCTTGCACTGGGGACGCAGTTGTGATGCAAAGTGCTCTGCTAACAAACAAAACAACGCAAATAATGGCGTTGACAATGGCTCTTGTGATGGCGATGCCATTGGTAATGAAATGGTTAGGGGAATAGATATATGTATATGTATAAAGGCCTGGACGTGACGTTTTTGGAGCAGCCCAGTCACACACCCAGAATTATAGCTTAACAAACAACATAGAAATTGCGTTCGTTGTTGTCACAAATCAATTGTAATTAATTGCGCGAGTCAAACTGGACATTTGAGAGCGATTTAAAAGCTGTTTGCTTTGTAAATTGTGCGAATCGGCAGGGATCAAGTGACGAAAGTAAGCTAATTGCTATGAAACTTATATAGCAAATACATTCAGACAGACGATCTAACTTTCAAGAGCAGCTTGCTATGCATAAAAGTTAAAAGATGTGAGTTCCAAAGCTGCCAGGTAAACACAAAGATTAATGTAGCAGCAGTGTTGTAAAATACGTTTGTAAATAACGTATTTAGCAATAAATTGCACGGCGTTGTGTTACAATCACCTGCCGCTTGACTGACTGCACTTTACGAGCTGCCAATGTTCATACAGCAAACGCATTCAGTCTTGCCCTTTTGTGACGCAGTTAAGACATCGTCGGCTGTTATCGTTTATGATGACGTACTCGATGATTGATGTTGCGGTTGTTGAGCTGTCGTGCACAGCAATGGCAATAAGCATCAGAGTCAGTGGTACGCACCCTTAACCGCACATGTCGTATACGTAACGAAAGAAACTTTTGTTGTCATTCAACTTTCAAGAGGTGTTTCGATTTTGCTCTCTCATTTTTATTTTATTGTGGTTTTCTCTGTTCAATTGTAAATTGAAATTGTTCATTTGTGCATTGTGCCTCGAGCGCATGTTTCCTATTGTTTTTACAGTCTTAATATTGCCATCAATCAATTAAAAAAAAATACAAAAGTACACGACTTGTTTGCAATCGTTTGATTTGTATTTTGTTCGATGTATCAAACAATTTTCAAAGGCTTGTAATTTTAGTTGCTTTTGCCGTAGGGTGAGCATTTTAATTGACTTTTCAATGGGCAAATGCTTAGAATTGTTTGTGCTTCTCTCCCTCTTAATTGAGATTCATGAGTTATACATGTGTTTGATGATGGGAAATCGTTAAATTGCCATACGCCTCATTAAATGCAAAAAGGGATTTCTAATTGGGGAATATGAGAAGCGTTTGACGTCGCACAACTGTTACGTAAGTGATTGAGAGTTTCTTTGAATGCTATAAAAGCGGAAATAAATTACAAACTAAGATCACTTATTAAATATGTCGAGGATGTCTCTTGACGAACAAATGTGAATGCAAAGAGCTAAAAGTATTCTAGACAAACACCAGGTACTTCCAGGTAAATTTCTTCAAGCCCTGTTAACATCGTTAAAGATATTTGTCAAACAGTATCTTTTTCGCAAAAATTATAAATGTACCTAATCAATTTGAGCCCATCTTGTCACATGTAACATCCTTGATAGGGAAGTGTAATCAAAAGTGCCAGCATATTCATAGACCTGGACACTGAAGCTGTCAGCAGCTCAGAAGTTAACGGAACAGAGGTCGATGCTATCCGATTACGACATTAAAATGTTGATTGTCGTCGGTTGGTTTCAGTATGGTAATGGCACAAAATCACGTCTAGTGAGTGAGTGAATGAGGCACGTGAGCGGAAAAGAGCGAAGGTAAGAGTATATGCGCAGTCAGCCAGGAAACAGGCAATGTGAAGAAGGTGGCACACAAACTGGCAACGTCAACGATTTCAGGAAAATGAAAATATAAAACACGTCAGTCAGAAGTCGCAGCATCGGCATCAACTGGTATGAGACTGAGTGAGAGGGGTTAACAGCAATGAGGTCAATGAGTTGACACGTACACAGACACATAAGCACGCTCACAAACACACCCATACAGACAAACACACACACACACACTCAAACAAACATGCACACAAATGAAAAGCTGCAACTTTGAGCTGACGCTTGAGGGCAATGCCTGTATCATGAATAAAGACCTCAACCCATACAGACATGCACTGAGCGAAAAAAGACGAAGTGGAAATTAAATTTATTAAACACTATCGGTGTGATTTTCTCGATTTAATATTTTATTATTGATTAAAATTAACATCAAATTAAAGAAGAATAAATTCTGTAAGTTTAATAATTTGAATCTTAGATAATTATTATATTTAAAGTGTAGATTGACTAGATGTTTTTGCTCTATATAGTGACATGACCAAGTGATACAGTTTCATGCATGTTTTCCAGGCATTCAGGCATAGTTACTGCAACAAAAGGCAGCATTTAGTGTTGCAGCATGCAACATTTGTGTGTATAGTTATTTCAATGTGTTGTTTAAGCCATTATGTGTCAACAACTGGCTTGGACTACAAATGGGACAGAGAGCAGGCAATAAAAAAGAAAACCCCAACCATAACCTAAATGAAAACTTTTAGAACATGAAAATGCAATTGCTCTAACTTTGTTCACTTTGTTGTTCTTTTGCCTGCTGCTGTTGTCGTTATTCACCTTGACCAAATGGAACGCATTCGTTTTGACAGAAACCCGTTTAAGCACTATGTCTGTCTGTGTTCTGGTACAAAAGAAATACGTGTGTGTGTGTGGAACATTTTATGTATTTTTATAAAAATGTGACAGCAAACAGTTTTTGGTATTGATATGCAAACAGAGCATGTATACAGCGTATACTTTAATAACAAAAGTGCTTCAACAAAAGTTTGTGCAAAGCCACGTTAAGATCCTGTCGAGGGCTCTTTAAGGCACAGTCGTTAGAAGAACGAAAGTGGAAGTAAGAGAGAGAGAGAGAGAGAGAGATAGGGAGTTAGCGCATCACTTGAACGCAAAGTTTATCTAACAAAGTGCTTGTTACTGAATTCTGGCCACAGTTTTCCGTATTCCACCGCAGTTTTCCCTCTCTGCTCTAAACTCCGTTTGGCCTAATCAACGCAGGTTTTGGTGGGATACGGAAAATCACAATCGCTGGGATTTCAGTTAGTTACATTTATTGCATTCATAATTTAAGCATACAGTCGCAGTCTTGCTCACTTTTTCGCTTGACCTCTGACACAGGCTCTGTGACACTCTTTGACCAAACAAATATTGTTTGTTTGCTTGTTTGCTTTTGGCTAACACAAAGTTTTGCGGGAATTTGTCCACTTCATGATGACCAATATGTATTCAAGTGTAAATGGATTTTCGGTTCATAACACACACCAATACATAACATATACAAAACACATACACACTCACGCACACACGCAGACGCTCGCCTACATGAACACACATTTACTTTAGGGATTTTTGCAATCCCACAGCGCTTGCCACATCCGGAACAGTACTCAAAAAGGAATGTTATGAGGAAGTATTCTGGACTAAGAGATACCCTGCAGCAGGGGAATAAGGATAGAAAGTTGATTTATGTAGTTTTTGTGCTAAAATCAAACTTGAATGAAGTTAAATGTCTAGTAGTTCAAATAAATTCTCAAAACTGCTAAATAAGTTACTTATTTGTATAGAATATTTGATCATAATTTGTTCATAAAAATCTGCTTATGTTTAAAAAAGTCTTAAAATTTTGAAATTCACATTTATCTCGACATTTTTCCTAACTCAAATTACTTTATACAGAGTATAATAAGTAACAGTTGCCTACTTATCGATGCCAGCTGAAGCCACTCAGCTGCTAAAGGTACTTATATTTGGTTAAGTGCTGTCATGTGTCGCCTGCCAATCCTCCAGCTTCCTACGCACCGGATGTCTCGGTTTCCCCATCAAATGGATGTTTCAATTCTGATATTGCGTAAATTCCAATACATCTACCAGGCATGCAAATTGTAAATTTAATTATTGACATTTCTGCTCTCACACAAACAACAATTTATTGATTCGTATCCGAAAAGTGCGTGCTTCATTTGTATACCTATCTACGAAAATATATTATCGTGTGAGTTTGTGTAACCGCAGAAATAGCGAATTTAACTGACAGTCATTGGCCGCTCATTAATATCAATTAATATTCAATTAGAGGTCATTACATGGCATATTTAAAATGCAGCATCGACTAATTGGTAACATAGAAAATGTCTATCAAAGACTAACCAATTAGCCTAATGTAACGAAACTAACGCACAAATAAACTAAAGTGCATTTGAATGGAAAATGTGTTGAAAAAACGAAAGAATTCCAAGTCGTGCATTTGAATAAAACCAGCTGATCAAAGGGATTTGCATAAATTCATGTGCTTTATGTTCAGCAAACTCAGAGTTTAAATGCCACAAATAATCCAATGCACGAGTAAGTACATTCCTAATTGAAACATTAAACAGAATCTTTAGTGTTATGAGCACCATAATCGTTTTCAGATTTGTTAGCTTAATAAACTTTGCTTATGTTGCAAGCAGTCGTTAATCTCTATGTTTGACATAACTTCCATTAGCTGTTGCCACATGGCTTATCTATTCATTATGGGAATCGCTGCTAATTGGGAATTATGTTGTTAACGCCATTCCGTTACAGGTTTTAAGCCCAATTAGGAATTATGGCGATTTCCCGAACCTATTAACAGCGCGTCCTTTTCTTTTTAAGGCTGCAAAGTTCTGAATCTCGTATACGTGATATATTTATACGCTTCGGCACGCTTATTGAAATTTGTAAATACGAACGGTGCTAAGAACTTTGAGACTGCGTAAAAAAACTGTTGGACTGCGACGGTTAAGATGCTCGACTGTTGCATGCCCAGTTTACAAACGGGGAAACGTTTAAAGCGCGTTAAATTTAAAGCTAGTGATACAAATGTTTAAGTTACTCCTACTGGAAATTGTTACAAAATCATTACTGATCTGCTTACATAATATCGAAGTGTTTATCAAAGTTTTGTGCTTAGCCTTGGCAGAAACTTATAGAGTTTGGTTTCCCTTCTGAAACAGGGCTAAAAATACCTGAAAATTGTTGGAATAAAACTTTTGTCAATCTTAAAACCACATTACACTGACGGCAAAAGTTTTTCAGGGCAACAAATTAAGCAAAACTTTGGAGGTCGCATTAAGTGAGTTTTTAATAGACAAAACCAAACTTAAGCCTGTTTTAAAATCTCTCAATTAAAGGTCATTTAAGTATATTTTATTTAAAGAGTTTATGACATTCAAGCTGCGTGGCAGGCCGCAGAAAGCAGTGAAAATCAGTTGTCAGATTGCTTGTGCTATGCGGCGTATGCGCAACGTTGCCTTGAAAACTTTCGACACTTTGCCATTGGCAAAGTTATGCGAAAGCAAGAAAAAATCCTCAACTGTCGAGCGAAACTGAAATATGTATGTATATGCGACAGTTTCCAACGACAGCTGTGCCCAAAAATGCTGGAAACCACGCTGCGTATGTGCAATGTTTATTGGCAGCTACGAAATTGCCGCTAATGGAAATTGACGAAAAAAACATCATTAAAAATGTAATTAAAACCTTGTAGCGATTGTATTAAACTTTAAACTCTTCGCAGAGTAACAACAAAAAGCAAAAGTAAAGAAAAAGTTTGATTTCTTTTTACACTCAGCGCATTCTTGGCAATAAAACTATGTGTGCTCTTATAAACAAAGAGAGAAGCGCTTCTAAACTCATCTCACATAACAAAAGCACACACCCAAGCACACAGAGACTCATACTCACAATGGAGGCGTGGCACTTTTTACACTACTCTGCCAATTTGGTGTAATAAAAGTTTATTCAATGCACAAGGTCATAAACTTGCCCAATCCGATGCTCGAGACAATCCGAAAGGCATTCAAACCCGGTAAAAAGGGTGGCTAAAGGGCAGTGCAGGGAGCATAGAGTTGATGAAGTGGGTGGTGGTGGCAAGGGAAATACTCTGATCTTTGTTCCATTTTCGGAATATCGTGTAAGTCAACAAATTACACGAGAAATTGGCAGAATATTTTTTCTCTCTTATGCAGCAATAACGAGGACTCATGTAAATGGAAGACATTTGATTATGTGTGTGTTAGTGCATGAGTTTTGGTATGCGTGTGCGTGTGTGTGCGTGTCTGGGTGTGTGTGGTATGCGTGGTCCATAATGGCAACCTGCGGCGCTGTGCACATGCTCTATATATTTTACAGATCGCATAAAAAATAAATGAAAACATATAGAAAGTAGAAAGTTTAAATAGATGACTATGCTTATACCCTGTTATTTGAAATATCAGCAGTTAATTAAATGTTGCTGAAATCTCACGTGTTTCCAAATTGTTTTTAAAATAAATTAAATGGCTTGAAAATCTTTAGTTTTCCTTTTAGCTTACAATGTATACGACTGCCCATGATATGAGCTGACAATGAATTAAAAGCCGTTAAACTGCTTAAAAAAATGTAATCTGAAACAGAGCGTAATAAATGAATAACAATTAAAAAAGGGAGAACAAACCAAACGATTATCATATTTCCAATTATCTCTCGTTATCTGTATCTCACTTAACTCTAGGAAGATGTACAAAAAAGTGAGTACTTTAGGGTTTAAAAAAAGAGGAATCTTTTCTTAATTAAATTTGCATTCTTCGTTGCCAACTCAGAACAATAGAGTCAAAGTCAAGATAAAAATGAAATAAGAAAAAAACGCAGAGAAAACAAAAGTGAATTCTCGTTGAATTGGAGCACGCAAAAAATGTTATTATTATCTGATGCCAAGGGAAAATATGTTTTGGTTGTCAGCATATTTGGAATTGAAATTGAATGCGAAACCCGGTTGCGACAGTGGACCCAAAACAGCCACAAGGCATGCAATATTCGCGCTTGGTTAAGCTTGAGGAACACTGCATAGTATTTGATAGCTGCTGATTCAGTTAAGCACAAGTTAAGCTGCACAATAAAATGATTCAAGTGAACGGCAATTCGATTTGGCTGATAACTTTACTTTTAGTCATTATTTTTTGATACGATTTATTGCTTATGGCCAAAAGATTTTCGGTTAGATTTATATCTTGCAAAATATAAGATAAGAGTTGGCAGAAAGGTGTGGAAATAAATGAAGCGCCGTAAATTATTGTCATACCTAATTGCTCAGACTCTAATGGCTTCTCTTTGCTGACAATTATGGAAGGACGTTAATAAGAAAACTTAATAAACAGCTAGCAACATAGCGTTGGCCATTTGAGCAGCTCAATTTATTTGGTCTGCCAGATGCGAACGCAAATGGCACGTAAAATGAGACTGTTAACGGTAATGGTTGCCCAGCTATAACAGTTACAGTTACCCAACAAATACACGCAGAATACACACAGTCACACAACAAGCCACACACAAACATACACAGATGAAACGACAATTATGCAATTTTTATGACTCGCACACCAAAAAGTATGCTATGCCCTTTGAGACCTACCTGCCAGCTACCAAAAGACACCAAATACAAAATACCAAAGCGACCACAAACACCCGCACACATACACAGAAACACACTCAGGTGTACACTAGCGACAAGGCCACAGAGCTCGAGCGGACTCTTGCATACTTTGTGTGGCTGCAGTTGATGCTGCCAACCCATGTACATATATATCTTGTTAAGGCTCAGCTTACGCTGTAAGCATCATAAATGTGTCGTTGCCACGTCGCGGCTAAAATATGCAGCGGCTCGAATGCAGGTGAGAAATAGCACGGGAATGCAACTGACAACTGCAACTGGCACACGGAATTTTTAACGCATAATTAAACACGTGAAACGCCTCACAAACTGCGCATTTGAACCGCGATGCTGCAGTGCGTGTATCAAAATTAAAATAAAATTAAGACGCAAAAAGGGTTTGCCAGAAAAAGAATTTAAAATTTTTAGATTAACAAAAAAAAGGATGACTAAAAAGTTTAGCAAACTTACGCTAATCTTTTCAACCGCAGCGGGAGCTGAAACGCCAGCGGCTCGATGTTGTGGTGTAGTCGGCTTAGACATGGCTAAGATACACAACACAATTTGGCAACGTTCAAAGTTCCACACACAAACGTTTCTCGATTTGCGTCTAACAGGCGCACAGACGCACTTGCAACAGAATTCACAACACGTTCACTTTCAATGCTGTAAACTGAAAACTGAATGCTGTTTCAGCTTCTGCTTCGGCTTCTCCTGTCAGCTATTTCAGAGCAATGCGAGAGGCAAACAACCACGTTCGACTGTACGGCGACGACTGTTGGTTGCTGCTGACGCTTGGTCTTATCAGCGTTGGCTGGACGAGATGCCGCCGGAAGCAGCACGAAGCAAACACGATGACAAAGACGACGGCGACGACAACGACAACGACGTACACGAAACTGACGAAGCAGCTAGCAAAACAAAATGCCGAAAAGTGTTATGGTAATGGTACATAACATTAGTGTCGTTGTGTGTGTATGTGAGGGGGATTCAGCGAAAGCTGTGGGATTGGGAGTGTATGTGTTTCGGGCAAATGCTTTTCTGTCCTCTGTGTGTGGCAAGATGTTGCGACGCAAAAAAACGTAGCTTTAAATTCCGTTATGCGGGGGGCGTCGCAATGTTGCCGTAGGGCAGTTCATTGGGCAGGTGATGGGAATGCAAGCAGTTAAGCCAATGCTGCCAGATAGATACAGTTAAATGAAAATGATAAAGTGGTAAAAAGTTTAAAATATGATAAATGAGGTTTGCATAACTAAGAAATTTTGTACTTTAAAATTACTCAACTGGCGCTGGCAGTTAATTCTATTTGCAGTCGGGCAGTCTGGCAACGCTGTGTCCTCAGTGGCCGCCCACACACAAAATGGAAAGCACATTGCAAAATATCGTTGCCTACTTACGAGCGCAATGCTTTTTGACACCCACGCATTGCACGTGTATGCGAAGACTGTCGGTGTGTGAGGCTACGTGTATGTGTGTGTATGGGTATGTATTTTATATGAAAATTCCTTTTGTTTTAGCTCTCATTCTTGGTTGCATTGTTTTGTCAACTCTTCATAGGGACTGCTGCTATTGTTGCTGCTCTTGTTGTTCTTATTCGTCTTTTCTGTTTTGATGCGCTAATTTGAGAGTGCGCGGTAAAAGCTGCGAATGCCATCGCCATTCATTTGGTGTGCCATCCCGCATCCCCACATAACCCACACAAATTTATAAGATATGCGCATTTAGAATTTACGTGGCATAGGTCAAGCCGGCAGATGACAAATGGCAGTCGCAGTTAGCCAACAACAAAACTGTTTGTTGATTCTTGCTAAAAGGAAGACCACAACTATAACCACATGCATACAGAATGTGCTTTCATATGCATACTATATATATATATGTATAAATTGAGAAAACAATGTGCTTCCAGCTGACAAAATATTCCCGAAATGATGATGTTAAAAATGTACATACATATTAATGTGTATGAATGCTGCTCACGTTTCACTAAAAGTATCACGACTGTCAATGAGCATGGCCATAAGTCTGATGAGTTTTTTCCTTTTCACCGACACAGCACAAAAATATTTAATGTGCGGGAGTTCAAAAATGCATAAAAAATGTGACACGCTCGTATAACTAAGAATGGCATTAAGGGGAAAATGTTTAAATTTCAGCCAGCAACTTTAAAATATTTTAAAAATAAACTTGTTATATAAGCTTTATGCTGAATTTAATCTATTTTTTTTTTTCTTTTTAAACTAGAGCACACGATTTTTGTGTACTTTTTGTAACATAAAGTACAGCGCGAAATTATATATTTATGTGCTATCTCTAACCTATCTGTGGCAACAACTCAGCGAACAATCAATCACTTTACTTATTGGCAACAATATTTAATATTTATGTACCAAGCTATGTAGCAAAAATTAGCTAAAACTCACAGATTTTAAAAGTAAGCCTTAAATTGTGCATCACATAACTTAAAGTCTAAAATAAGCCATTCGCTTAAAGCCCCATTTGCAGCAAATAAATTTCTAAAGACCATTTAAACGTCCTTTTTTGCCTACAATCTGTGCAAATAGCTATTGGATTTGGGTATTGAATTTGAGTCAATATACTTAACACTGAGTCAGAGTCTCATTTAGCAGATTTGCGTTTGTTTTTCTCTGTTTTTTTGTAAACTGTTTAACTTGGCACTTCTATATTATCTGCTCGCTATATACACGCACACACACATCTCAGTGCCTATTGCCACGCCCACTGAACAACTTGGCTGGTTAAAGTTCTTCGCATTGCCAATGGCAAGTGGCTTACGGGGCTTTCAATTGTTTTGCCACTTTGGCGTCTTAAAGTATATGCAATGTAGTACACAGCTCGAGGCAACTTTTAGCCATTGTTTGTTGACTTATTGTCACGCCTTCTATTGCCTACCTTCTCCGCCTTCTACACCCCATCCTTTGCCACATGAAGAAAACTGGCAGCTGCCTTCCAACGCATAAGTAACGCGTCTTTTGTATTTTCTGGCACTTTTTTTACAGCCATTTGCCTGTGCACATAAATCGTTGTTGTTGTTGTTGTTGTTGTTTTTGTTTGTTTTGCGCACCTGTCTAGGTAATTGTAGCGACATTGTTGATGTGGTGTGTGTGTGTGTGTGAGGGGTGTTTGTGGGGGTGTTCATTGTGCCTGTGCCTGCTGTGGTTCTGCTTTCACTTTTTGCCTAATTTCTTCACTTGTCTCACATTGTCCGCTTAATCATTCAGCTGCCACTTCTTCTTTTAGCCATTTTTGCTTTTTGTTTAATTAAATCGAAATTAAAACATCACATTTTCTTCTTCTAGCTGCTACTAAAAGGGAAAATGTTATGCAATAAATGGGAAAAACACACAGAGCGTGTTTATATGTATGCAAAGACCTCTGTAATCCGTTGTCTCACACATCCATTGTGATACGTTTTAAATTCCCTTTGAGCTCAACATCAACAACAATAAAAACAACAACAGATCAAATGCAAATAATATATGTGTAAGATATAAACATGGCTGAATAAACATTATATGGCAACATAAATAAATTGTATGAAGCGCATAAAACGATTACGGATTTATACACCCTGTAGCAGCAAATACACGGAGTATTAACTATTTGTGCTACGACTACAGGCAACGTATCGAATTTTATTTAATATGCTTGCAAGTAGAGCTCTGTAGTAACCCAGGTTACAGACCCTCGATAGTAAAAAACCTTCGACAAATTAAAATGTCCCAAAAACTGCTAGAATGAAATTTAATGCCTTTTAAATTGTAACCCTCAGCCAAATTCAAGTGCATGGCTTTCAAAAGTGAATTACTTATAGGAAAAACACACACACACTTACCGTCTCACTCTGGTGGCCAAAAGGCAACACGAGCAGACGTGCCAGGACTATAAGGATAACAGCAAGAGCAGCAAGACAATTTAAGTATAACAAATGCTATCTTCCTCAGTAGCTGACAATCAAGTTACGAAATATCTCTCTTTCTGCTTAATTTTTTATCGCCCTCCCTATCTCCCTGCCTATCTCCATCTCTGTCTTACCCTCTTTCTCCGTCTCTTTCAGTCTCTTACACTTTCTGCCGTGAATTTCATTCATTTACACGACGAATTCACGCGATATTTACGCACGCATTTATTTATGTTGCACTTTATTAGCTTTTTATCGTTCACTTATTTTACTCGCTGGGATTTTTGGCATCTCTATCTCTTTCTTTCTCTCACTACCCAAGTTTTGTATTTTCGCGGTTTATTTTATTGGTAAAACCCATATGTGCCCCCGATAAAGGCGCTTTAAATAATCAACATGGTTTTTTTAACAAAGGCAATCTAAATTTAATGAAATCGTTTATCCGATTAAACTTATTAATAAGTTTGGTTCAGCCACAATTTATCTGCATTTAAATTCTTACTGCTTTTAAAATAAATTTATTATCAAACTGATTGATTATTGAACTTCCACTCATTTGCAGTTAATATAAATTAACTTGCAACAAATTTAAAATTAAAGTTATATATATTATTTAATTAAAATGTTTTGACTTTTATTTAATGTGTAAAAAACATGCTATTATCGACAATAGCTTAAGAGCTGCCCTCGTTTATCACAATTTGGCATTCAATTAAATTTCTGTTACACAAAACAAATTAAATGGTCGGTCATTGGCCAACAACACACAGTGCTCTATATAAGTATGTGTATGTATAAGTATATGTATATGTTTACGTTTGTATTTAAATTGTGAGTGAGTTTGTTTGGCTGCTGCTTCAGTTGCTTAATTAATGCTCTGTATGTGTATACACTACGATGTAACTATTTATTGCCCACTCTTTGGCAAATTGATGTCACTGCAAGTTGTGCGTCTGAGTCGGGAGTCTGATAAATAGAAACATTCGCACAATTACAAAGCAAATTTCGTGAAATTTTTAATTTTATAGGTTTATTTTTAGCCTGACCGCTTAATGCGTGCATTGGCTTGTTTGTACATCCAACTAGGTGTGATTATAATCTCTGCTCTTGAGCTGATAATCTGTTATATATAGAATATAAATAAAATATATATAGAATTCTCAGCACGTTATTTGAGATCGTTGGCCCAATTATTAAACAAAAATAATACATAAATTAATAGAAACTGTGGCAATATCGTATAAGTGAGCCAATTATCAAAGCGAATAATTGGAGACCCAGTACTTATGGTTTAAAAGGGGGTATTTGGCCACCGGGCCAGCTCTTATTGTTAAATATAGCTTGACCTGTGAACTGTAATTTAATAAAAATTGGTGTATCAAAACCCATAAGACTATTTAATTCCTCCGTTAAGAGCATCAAACACATGAAACAATCACACACATAGACGGGACCTTGAACCTAGTATTATTAATAGTGCTACACAATAACAAAATAAATAACGGGCAAGTGCATGCCTTAGGCACAATATGTATTTATATATAGGTGCAAAGATTAATTAATAAAGCACACCAAAGCCAGGGCAACAAGCCAAGTCAAATAGGCATGTCTAAGTGTCTAAATTCTTTGTAAATAAAACGCTTTATTAAAGATATACTACAAGCATGTATGACTTTTCCGTTGTTGTGTTTGCTAGTTTTATAAAAATGTTATGACTTCTGGATGTTTATAGTTTGGCTATAATTAAAGATGTGGCTAATTTGGCAAAATTGCAAATATAATTTAATCATGCAAAGCATCAACCGCTAGCCACAACAACAACTTAAGGAAGAACAAACTAATTGTTATATCTCACGCTTTTTTGGTCACTTGATACCGATTACCTCATAAATGGTATTCAAAACTCTCACCCGCTCCACCAAACTCTCAGCCCGGCGCGCAAAGGATGCGCGTTTTTCAGCTGCAAGGGCAGACATGGTAAGATTATTTTTCTTGGGACTGGGAAAATGGGTCTCTCGATTTTCGTTTTAATAAATCTGTTTTACACGATGTTTTAACTGCAAAGAGACAAACAAAAAACACTTTAGATCGATCGTCATGCTTTTGTAAACTTTAATCTACATGTTATGATCGATGACTTAATAAGCTAAATGTAAGGCGCACATTTAATTTTGAAACGTAATTAAACAATTATTCATTATATGCTAGCACTTTTGATAATTGTAGCCAAAACGAATAAAAATAACACTTTGAAAAAGCACGCGCCAAAAGTGAGTGATGACATGCGGAAATCGACGCAGGTGTACGAGACCTAAATAGCTGAAAATATTTCAAATTTTGGGCACAAATTCAACAAAATTTCCCTTTGAGCCAATAAGGTCGGTCTAATAAAATATTTCACCAAAAGCTGTTAGAAATTACCGTTAAGCGGGCACAGTCAAATCAGCTGCCTATCTCTGCATGTGTACGAAAATTATAATTATCAATAACTGGCATTAAGATTGTAATCAAAGAGTACGCAACCGATCGCATACGACTCGCACCAAGACGTTGTACTAGTAAAGAATACCGCCGTTCAACTGATGACACATTAAGACACATTCCACTTTTGTAGCCCAAGCGAGCATAAAGCGAACGCGAGCAAAGTGCTGAGGAAAAGAGCAAATTGTTACTCACAAAGAGCATGAGCGTCAAATGTCTATATAAATATATAAATGTACATTTACGTTTTTATTTTTAAATATGCGCCTGATGCACTCTTCTTTGTGGTGCTCTCGGGCATTGATTTATAGATTGACTGGCAAACCAGCAACAGGTGGTAGTGACGCAGTGACCCCACACCAATACGTTTTGGTTGAAGGTCACTTTACAGACACACCCACTGACCAAATTAAAGCTCATTACAGAACGCATTTGCATTTTTAAAAGCAGTAAATTATGCAAATCCTGTTACTAAATGGGAAAATTTTCCTAAGTGCTTAATGGCAACCTGACTGAGTTTCCGCTATTTATATTTAAATCTGTCAACGGTTTTCATCACTCTTTTATTATCCAATACTTAAATAGTCAACCGACCGCCACACAAAATGTAAGTTATCGATACTGTACGAAGAATTTTTCAACACTAGTGTCAACTGCATCAACCTTATCGACTGACCGCCACAAAATATCGTCCGAGCTAATGTTGTGCTAAGTACTTTTAAGACAGTTAAATTCTATTTAAAATTGTTAAAATACGTAAAGCACGGCATCAAATTGACGCACCAAAATGGCAACTCGCGGCGGTCCAATGGTCGCGGGCACCGACGGCAATGACTTCGAGTTCAGGCAGAAAGTGGCAAACACATATCAAATTAGGTTAATATAAATCTTTCTAATACCCCGTAAAATTATCTAATTACTTACAAGTAGCTGCAACAGCAGTGCCAAAAACCAAAAGGTCGCGACATGCCAACGGACTGCAGTAAAGTTACAGCTCCTGTATTTGTTAGGTGTATGAGCCAGACATGCAGCTAGCCAGCCAGTCAGTCAGGCAGCGCCAGCAAAGTGGGTGGGCAAAGTGCCAGCTAGACACACTCAGCATGTGTGCCTGTTTACAGTAGCAACAACAACATGCATTGTTTATGTACATATTTTGGATAGCTAAAGGCCGAGGCCTATCAAACCCAGAAAAGGAAACAAACTATCAAATCAAGACATAAAACTAATACTGAAACATAATTTGACTCTTTCCGCAGCTTGTTGAACAAATCTCGTCTGAAGTACTGCATTTTCTTTCATGCCCTGTTATTCTTTGTCATGCTGGCTAAGTTGACGTCGGACATATTGGATCGCTTGGACATATTTGTGCTAGAAATCGAGGAGTTAGAGGTGCCACCACCGTTATGGTGGGAATACGTCTGGGCTGCCTCCCTGCTCACCTCCTTTTTGGGCCTGTCCGCGGCACGTGGCAACAAGGTGCGGGATATGCAAAAGTATATGATTGCCATATTGACATTGGCCATCCTCCCGCTGTTGTATTGTTTTGCCTACTACTTTTCCGACGTTTGGGAATTCATGACCATGGATAAGTCCGTCGAGCTGGAGGAGACGGATATTTTTGTGTGGCATGTAAGTGTACAGTTTTGTATGACTAATTCAAATATAATTTAATATTTTGCTTTATTTGTGTATCAGGGATTTCCCTATGGTGTGTTCTGGTATGCCTTCTGCTTTGTGGGTTTCCAGATACACGGATTCACACTCTACTTTGCCTACAATCTAGTCAAGGCATGGAAGGCACGCACATCCACACGCAAATTTCAGTAAATCAATTTGTGAAATGTGTGGAAAGTACTAAATACTCGCCAAATTAGTAAATCGTCAGTGCAAGAATTTGTAGGGCTAGCTGTAAATAATTTGAACGAAAAAGAAAACACTAAAAAATTAACTCTCTAGTGCACAAAGCAAACGAATATAAAAACAGAAATCAAATGTTAGATAAACGCACATTTTTATTACAGTCAGACATACTATAATATTTTTCAGTAAAACGTTAAAGTTATTGTTAAAGTTACAAACGTTTAAACGTTACATATAAATATGAGAGACAGCAAAACTATAAACATTTATCAATACAAATAAAAATACGACACACGTGCAACCTTATAAAAGTCGAGTCGACAACAAAGCAACTGAAGCCACCAAAAATTCCCAAGTAAATGGAAACAAAACAACAACCACAAAATAAAAACATAATTTTCTGATTTTTGTGCTCTACTTACATTTCGACGTGCCTCGTGTTTGTTAGAAACGGTTTATATACTTATTAAAATACTTATAACAAATATAAATATATGTCTACAATGATATATACATATATTATGGATGAGTACATTTGACACTATTAGTTTTTAAAGAAAAAAATTTTGAAATGGTTTTTCAATGTGTTGATCTTTATTTTATGTTTTTAATATTGTCATTCAACTACACAATGTACACAGCATATTCATTTAGTTTCTTGTGTGCTTGTGTCTCATTTATTTTGTAAACTGCCCCCAAAATATTAATGATTACGATTATTAAAATGCAATTTGAATGTTTAAGCAAACTTCGAAGTTTCTATCGACAAACATTTTATGGGTAATATGTAAACTCTAATTTCTTATATGTAAAACTATTTTCGAATGGTAATTTACTATCAGATTTTTAAGTAGTTTTTTAAAAATTGATCAAAGAAAATACAATAATAAAGATACATATTTATTTGTTCTTCTGAGTGGGTTAAAAAATCTGGTTTGTTATTGAATAAAAGGAAAGCTAAGATGAGGCGACTATAGTTGTATATTTTTGTAACCCTTTGGAAAAGCTGATCAATGGTAATTTTTAGATCACCAAAATGAGCGTCTAACTTTAAACTCTTGAGGTAAAATTTATGCAATTTTAGTAATTAAATATATTTTTGTAATTTTTGTGTTGACATTTCCAACTGAAGACTGTATATACCCAACAGATTGTGAATTGAAAACCTCCCCTAATTTTCACAATTTCTACCAGCTGACTTGCGGCCAAACATTGAATGCAGCTGACCATCAACATTGTTGGCCAAGTTAGTGACCAATTGTGCAGCGTAACAGCAACAGCGTCGCGACTCTCTGCACTTTCAAAGTTGCGCAATTCGCCAGCTGAGCGTAGAGCAAGCACAGACACAGCGAGAGAGCAGAGAGCAATAACGGTTTGGCGTGCCATCATTCGCAGCATCCGTTTCCGTTCGCTCTCTGCTCAGTTTGACATAGCCTGTGGGAAGAGCAGACGTAAAATTTTTCAACACTCAACCATTTTGGCAAAAAGTAAACAAGTTAAAATTAACAAAATTAAAAAAAATAATAAAAACAAAGCAATCAAAAATAGTGAAAAATTTTGGTTATTTTTTGCTTAATTTGCAAAAATTCTAAATAAAAAGATAAGAATGCGCGGCGAAGAGACTTACAGGCGCACCACACGCGAAAAGATTGTGCTGCGTGGAAATACCACCATACGCACTGTGGATTCCACATCCACATATTTGCCTATGATGAACGCAGCAGGGTAAGTTTATTACATATCTTTATTTTACACACATACATATGTGTTAGCCGCCCCCTTTAAAGGCGTGCCGGGCCACTTGAACGTGCTTTGACTTGGCAAACCACAAGAAAACCAAGCACCAAATGCATTTTTCTCTCCATTTTTATCGATTTTTATCTCAGGCAGCTGATACATCTATTAGTACTTATACTATATTAAATGTGACCTTCGTTCTGCAGCATTTTGCTCAAGGGCTTATGACAATTTGTTGACAAGACACTCAAAACATCTATGTGTATATTTTTATTTAATTCATTTGCATGAATGGGTTTATTAAACAGTCTTTTAATTGTCAGCTTAAGCCGCATGTTAGCCAGCCATTAAAAGCCGGCAAAAACAGACTCATAATTACTAAGAATTCATTGTAATACGTTTAAATACATAACATGTATTTATGTGTTTATGTGTGTGTTTATGTACAAAGTGGCTCAGAAATCGATGGCATCTTTTGTTTGAGTCGACTTGGAGTAGCGTGCATTGACCACTAGACTCAGGTGGAGGCAAATAAATGAACAACAAAAAAGAACTCAAAGCAATACTTCCTTTAACCTCATTTCGCATGCACACACACCAACCCACACAAACACACCCGACACACAGTTGGTAATAACAGAAACTACCCGCCTTGTAAATAATGAGCTGCTTTTTGTTGTGGAAGCGTCGTCCGTCGCTGGTCGACCATCGTCCAGTTTTGTGGTCAGTTGGCGCACAGCCCTTGACTCGTTTGGTGGATGCCACTTCGCGTTTTGTCGCATTGTTTGTGTAAATTCCGTCAAACTTCAGTTTTAAATACTAGGATATAAAATTAGAAAGTAAATTTGTTGCTTTATTCAAATTATAAGTATTTGTTATTGCTGGCAGGCAGTAATGTTTAATACGAATGCACAAAATTGGTTTGGCATGGCCCAATCGATGGCTGCACCAGCCCCAACTGGCGGCAATATTGGCCAACTGCTAAACGGTAATACTAACATTGACAATGGGAATCAATTTATGCGTCAACGTTCGATGACTTGCTCCAATCCTACGCTGGAGCGCAATGCTTTGGCTTTGCGCCCACAATCGCCGCCCAATCTTCAGGTGGAGTACGAAGTGGCTGTGCCTTTTGTGTCTGGTTACAGGCACACGCCGTATCATTCGCTATGGGATCTGCATCAGTGGTAACTATTTAAACGTTCACTTAGGCCAATTATGATTAGCTGATATCTGATAGGTCTAGGTATAAATCAAGACATTGACGAAAGTGTGCCAAGAAAAGGCATTAAGTCTTCACTTTAAAATTATTGAATTTCATTCTTTCCCTCATTTCTTTCTTCACTTTAATAATTCAAACTCAACCCACGCGTAACCTGACTACATATATTTATTGAATTTTAAAATATTTCTTTTGGTATTTTTCAAGTATTTCTGTCGTCCTTAACCCACCTACTCCCCAGCTTGTTTCAGACTTTTTTGCTTTGTCATAATTGCTATGGGTAATTTGCATAAATAGACTTGAGCTGCTTTTCCCTACACAAAATTAACATAAACACCTTTTTGAAGTGACATACAAAAAATGGAATTCAAGCAATGAATTTTTCAAGAGCTATCTGAACTGCATTGCCAGTCGGTTATTTTCTTTTGACAGCCTTGTGCCCATTGTTTGCCAATCAATCAAGGATTCTATTAATATATTCCATATTCAAACGTGCCAACGCAATAATCTATTGATACCAAAGCTAAAGTCAATTAATCCATATATAGGCCAAATAGAGGCGGATTAGCTGAGTTTAATGATTTCTCGAGTACTGGAACAACTGACCCAGTTTAGTTAAACTAATCAGCGCCAATCTCTTTGGCTCTGGAACGTGGGTGCTTGGCTTGCTCACATATCGGGAACATTAACCCAAATATTTACGAGCGCGCAATAAGAACACATCCGGTTGTTGTTACTCCAAAACGGAAGAAATATGGTAGACTGCGGCCAACTTAATTAGTTAGCGGCTGAGCCACAGAAGAATAATAAATATTTTGTAGCATACTTTTTAGCGTGATGGATTCTTTATATGAATTTAGCAGCAGCAATTGAAAATAAAAAACGAATAGTGCCAAATGCAAACGAAAATGAGTTAAAGTTAATGGCGATGACGCATGTAAATGTCAACAATAACAATTGTCGCCGGCACGTCAATAACCTGGGCGCTATTTTTTTGTGTTTTCAGACCCCCCTCACTCAAGTTTATTGAACCTTTAACTGTTTGCAGACCCTGTACTGTAAAGTAGAGTAAGGAGTTTATTACATTAATAGACGAAGAACTATTGTAAGCTTCAATGTCTTCGTTATTAAATCTATGTTCAAAATTAAGTAATTATAGATTCAGAAGCAAAACATCGTGGTTTTCTTAGACAACTTTGAGTCATTCAGTTTCCAAGTTACAATTTAAATACAGGGCAATTTTCTTCCGTTTAGCTCGAGTTAAGCGCTGTTGACTAGTTTGCATATAAGGCAGGCAGTAGCAAGAACTCGAGCCGCACGAACTTTGGCTTCCTAGAAATTCCTGAGTATTATCTGTACATGTGTGAGTGTGTGTGTATGCGTATGTCTGTGTGTGTGATTGACAGGGTTAGACGAGAGAATTAGACAAGCTTTTGGCCAGACTTGAAGCACACAATGTCGAGGCACGCAAGGCACAGGGAGTTCTTTGAGTATGAGTTATGGTTGTGGATGTATTTTTGCTGTTATTGTTGTCCCCTGAGCTGATAAGAGCGGTAAATGACCTTTGTTAATGGTAGTACAAGTTGAATGCCAATGTCCAATGTCTGATCTTCTTTGTCAGCTCCTCAACGCCACCCACAAGCCTTTCGCATATGGCGCGCATGATGGACTCATTGATACTGGACTCGCTGTCACCATTTGCCTTCACCAAGATCACCACCACCAGCAGACCTTCACGTAGCAATGCCGTCAAGAAGGCATCAGCAGACGCTGCACAGACACATCCACATGGTCATCCCTCCGCCGTCACCGCTGCTACCGCCGCCACATCCTATCGGCCCATTAATAATTTGGGAGCCAATGCACACAATGGCTTGGGAATAGGAAGTGCTCTGCCCTTGAGGAGTAAGCAACGTTTGCCCACACAAGGTTGGTTCATCCTTTGTTCATTTGCCTGCTCACCCAACAATTAAACGCAGTCTTCGATACAGAGGTAGCACCACAGCCACGTTCCAACCAGCCGGCAATGTCATTCCCTTCCCAGCAGACCCAGCAGCAGCAGCAGGATAGTCGTTGGGTCTCCTCGCTGCGAAGACGGGATCCGGAATTGCAGCCCACGCTGCCCTCCATAAGCAGCAATCTAAACAGCAACAGTCTGAGCCAGAGTCATCATGGAGGCAGTGCCAGCAATGTTGGCATCACAACCAGCACAACGGCCAGCAATGTTGGACTACGTCTGGGTCGCCCGGTCAGAGGATCGGCTCTGGCGGCAGCTGTCCGAAAGAGCCGATCCGTGGAACGTTTGCGAGCACGCAAACTAAGCACCACAACACAGATGACACTGAAGCATAAGCCGGTAAAGAAGAATTCGCTGGATGAGAACTCGAATTCGGATGATCAGGATGCGACCACATCACTGGAGGACAATTCCCATGCTCAATCCACCACACACAATACACCAAGATGTTCGCCCAAGACCAAAACCAAACACTTTTCCCCTCTAGGCTACGAGGGACACTTGGTTGATACGCTGGAGAAGGACATCTTGCAGCGGCATCCGTGCATCAAATGGACAGATGTCGCCGGACTTAACGAGGCCAAGACCATATTGCAGGAAGCCGTTGTCTTGCCCATTATAATGCCGGAATTCTTTAAGGGTATACGTCGACCATGGCGTGGCGTTCTCATGGTCGGTCCACCGGGCACGGGCAAGACAATGCTGGCCAAGGCTGTGGCCACCGAATGCGGCACTACTTTCTTCAATGTGTCCTCTTCGACGCTGACGTCCAAGTATCGGGGCGAGAGCGAGAAACTGGTGCGTCTGCTCTTCGAGATGGCTCGCTTCTATGCACCTAGCACCATCTTCATTGATGAGATCGATGCATTGTGTGCCTCCCGTGGCAGTGACTCGGAGCACGAGGCTAGCCGGCGGTTCAAGGCGGAGCTGCTCATTCAAATGGACGGTCTGAATGCCAGTCTGCAGGAAGACAAGGTCATCATGGTGCTGGCTGCTACTAATCACCCCTGGGACATTGACGAGGCCTTCCGACGTCGCTTCGAGAAGCGCATCTACATTCCGCTGCCTAATGGTGAGTATCGATTCCTCAAAATAAGAACTCCTTCTTATCAACTACTCTCCCCACAGAGGAAACACGCTCTGCTCTGCTCAAACTCTGCCTCAAGGATGTCTCTTTGGCACCCGATCTGAACACAACCATCATCGGTGACGAACTACAGGGCTACTCCGGCTCAGATATCAGCAATGTCTGCCGCGATGCCTCCATGATGGCCATGCGACGCCTGATCTCGGGTCGCACGCCGCAGCAGATCAAGCAAATCCGACGTGAGGATGCGGATCAGCCGATCACATTGCAGGACTTTCAGGATGCCCAACAGCGAACCAAAAAGTCCGTATCCGCTGACGATGTCGCGCGTTTCGAGAAGTGGATGGAGGAGTACGGTTCATGCTAGTTGTACGGTTTATGTGCTACTTCTACAGCACCGGATTTATAATGTCCCGCTACCCTACTCCTGCTCCTCCTACTCCAACCCTTCTCATATTTATACCCATATGTACTTCCAAATACGCGAAACTCTTTTTTATTATTGTAAAGAACAATATATATTAGCTATACTTTTAATGTAAACAATCGCTAATTTTTGTTTTTTTCTTTGGCGCACGCATAAAATTATGGCTCCACACACACACACACACTTATACACATATACAAACACAACGTAGGTACTTTTTTAATACATATTTATTCGACAGAATCCTACTGTAGGCTTATAGCAACAAATTGTATTTTGTAATCAAAACGTACTAATAAATTAATCAACACCCAAATGGCATTTGCTTTTAATATGATGATTTAAGTGGGGTGCTTAGGCCCGCAGTTTATCAATGGTATTCTTGTAGTCCTGCTCGATTAGGACATATTCCTCCTGCAACTGTTCCATACGCTGTTTCATATTGGGCAAACGAGCACGCAGCATTTCCGTATCCATTTTGTATCGTTCCATTTTTTGCAAATCTTTTAGCTGCTTGTAGTAAACGGCATTAAGTCTCTTTTTAACTTCTAGCCGATAGGCTCGATACTCCTTCTCGTTGTTCACATTGGTGTAGTAAAGACGCAACAGTTCGTAGACCTTCCGCACTTGTCGTGGATTCAGTTTCAGCGCTTCGCGTGCCTCTCGAACCATTTCCTTGTTGAAACCCTGGCTGATCTCGCTGCGTGAGAAGCACTTCAGTTTCATGCACAATTTCGCATCAACAAAGTTACGCAAGCGTTGGAAATCCTCGGATGGATCCTCAACGGTAATGTCAACCACATTCGTTTGCGATTGATAGAACTTGTAGATCGTTTCCACCAGCTGGGTTGCAAGGCCCAGCTTCTGGAATGGTGGCAGAATGATCATTTGACTAATCCTTGGCCTTTTGTTTTGTGGATATGCGTAATATTCATAAACAGTTGTGTAGCCAGCGGTGGCATACTGGACTTGACCATCCTTGTTCTTGTATTTCTCGTAGCTACAATAAACTTGATTAAAAATCGATTGCAATGGCAAAACTCAAATCATTATACCAAATAAAGTAACACCACTGGGCATCATCGGTGTCTATGTATGAAGCAGCATCTACGAACCACAAGATAAAAGTCTGCAGCCGTGCAAAGAACTTCAAGAAGGAAGACATCTTATAGTCGCATTGGTAGATCTCGAAGGTACGTTCGCTGCCATCATCCGCGCAATGTGTGTACTCGCTTAGTTTCTCGCCAAATGGCTGAAACTTGTCGGCCTTATCCAGGGTCTTGAGGAACTCATCAAGATTGATGAAATAGCAGCCGTCAGGCAGACTTTGGGCAATGGTGGCCACAACATCATCAGCTTTAATTTCCCCGTTAGAAATTTCATTTACACGTTTCTCGTACTCAATGCCCAAATAGATGTGCAACGGACCTGCCGTGTATAGCACCCGAACTTTAAGTCCCTGATAGCCGAAAATGGTTTCGGATTCACCAAAAATCTGATGGGCCATCGCTGGGTGAAATATCAAGGCATCGTTTTTGATGTCCGCCTTGTCGCGTACTGTAAAAGCAAGCACATGTCGGTTACACTATCTACTATTTTAATGATTAACGTTGACCTTACTTAGCTTAAATTCGACCACTTCGAGTGCATCCAGCACCAAATCTTGATATTCCTGTATTTGTGCCATTTTTATCCTAGTTAGTTGGCGGCGCCTCAATTTGGCGCGTAAAATGTGTTGGTAGTTGTAGCGTAGGAATAACAAACGCTTGCGGCACTGTTTAGGAAGTTAGTTGTGAAAAGCGCGACTCTGTCTCTTTTTATAATATTCGTTTATTAAAGCTTTTCATAAAAAAATTGTCTAATTATTATGTTTTAGCGAAACTTTTCGCGGCTTAACAAAGGCTGAAGTTCTAGTGTTGTGCAGTGTAACTAAAATGCAACACTAGGGCTGCACAACTTACCGTCGGCATGTCAATTTTATTTAACGACTTTTTGTCTGAATGTTAACTTATATTTAAAATCAATTATATACATATATTCTACTTTTATTTTATTTTCTTATTATTTAAGTCAAACTAGTTTTCATGTTTATTTCAATTTTAAAATATATTGTTTTCCAGATACTGTTCAACACTGAAATTGCACGCAGCCAACTTAACATCATTTGTAAGCAAATTTCTGCAGAGTTTTGATCGAAATTCACCGCATTTATTTGCTTTAGCCCGAATTAAAAGTATTTGTAATATAGCTACCGCTGTAAAGTGCGGAAAAAAGTTTACTCCAATAACACTTAATATTAATAAAAACAGTTCGATCGAGTTCTACGTAATAAAGTGTGAGTAGCGGCACAAGCAAAAATTGCCTTGTCATAGCAGTCAAGAGCAGCAGCAGCGACAACAACAACAACGTCAACAAAAATCCTCTTTACAACGTCATTATTATTGTATTTGCAGCTCATCATGGATACCTATTTGTTTGATGGCGGTCGCATTACAAAAATGGAGGTGGATTACGAGCCCGCCTGCAATGAAAAAATTCCATTGGCTAAGGAATTAGCCAAAAAGAACCCCGACGCATTTCACGAATCTATCGAAATGATGTTGCAATTGGAAAAACAGACGCGTTTGGGCGCAGACATGGTCTCCTGCTCCCGTGTGCTTGTGGCTATCTGCCAGATATGCTTGGACGCAGGCAATTGGAATGCCTTGAACGAGTACGTGTCGTTGCTGGTGCGTCGTCGTTCTCAGCTGAAGCAGGCAGTGGTGAAGATGATCCAGGAATGTTGCACATACGTAGACAAGACACCCGACAAGGAGACCAAGCTAAAGCTAATTGATACTCTGCGTTCGGTTACCGAGGGCAAAATTTATGTTGAAATTGAACGTGCACGTTTAACCAAAATCTTAGCGGACATTAAAGAAGCCGATGGTGATGTTGCTGGCGCTGCGTCTGTTATGGAAGAACTACAGGTTGAGACCTATGGTTCTATGGACAAGCGTGAGAAAGTGGAGCTTATATTGGAGCAAATGCGTCTGTGTCTTTTGAAGGAAGACTATGTGTCCACTCAGATCATTGCCAAGAAAATTAGTATCAAGTTTTTCGATGATCCAGCTCAGCATGATCTCAAGCTAAAGTTCTATAATTTAATGATTCAGCTGAATCGGGATACATCGTTCCTAAACACATCGCGTCATTATCAGGCCATTGCCGAGCCACCACGTAAGAAAGCCCCGGCACCGGTTGAGTCATCTACCAGCGATGAAGGCAAGAAAAAGACAGAGGACAAGAAGGCGAAGGATGAAGATGATAAGAAATCGGAACCTGCCTCTGTTATCGAGCTCGAAACTGATCTGACAGACGCACAGAAGAAGGAACTGACAGACAAGCTGGTCTGCGCCGTGCTATACTGTGTCCTAGCCCCCTATGACAACGAACAGAGCGATATGATGGCACATTTGTCAAAGAACAAAAAGCTGGAGGATGTGCCCGTTTACAAGTAATATTCGAAAAATGTTAATATGTTAATATGGACATACTAAATAGTTTTCTTTATTTTAGGGAAATCCTGCGTCTCTTTATGTCGAAAGAGTTGATCAATTTTGAAACATTTAACGCAGATTTTGGCATGGTTTTGGCTGAAAACGAAATGTTCAAGGATACGACCAAGCATGGAAAGAAATGCATCACTGAGCTAAAAGATCGTCTGATAGAGCATGTAAGAGGAGAATTTGATCTCTATTTCTATATTTTTAGTACAAATGTTTATTTTTATAGAATATCCGTATAATTGCGATGTACTATTCCCGTCTGCATTTGTCGCGCATGAGTGAACTCTTGAATTTGCCCACAAACCGCTGTGAGGAATATCTGTCCAAGCTGGCTAATACGGACACAATACGCGTCAAGATCGATCGACCGGCTGGCATCATTTATTTTACCACAAAGAAGAGTGCATCCGACATATTGAACAATTGGGCAACCGATGTGAATCAGCTGATGTCCTTGGTCAACAAAACCTGTCACTTGATCAACAAGGAGGAGTGCGTCTACTCTGTTATGTGTGCTGTCGAGGATTAGTAGCATTTTAGTTTTATAGTGTTGTTTTCTTTTTGAAACGCCTGCCCATATATACATACATTTATTGTAATACTAACTACCCAACATCCAACTGATTCTTTTGCAAAAATTTGTATTCATTGAATGAATTACAACCATTAAATCCAAACACACCATTAAACGATGTACTAAGAGGAGAGATCCTAAACAAAGAATTAAAAATATCACATTTATTTGAATTTAGGTTTTTAGGCGGGCATTTTTAAGTTTATTATTATGCGTCGTCATTAACAGTGTTGCCAAGCTAATTTCTTTTAACAGGGGTAGTTTTTGATATCGAATTATGCGATAAGTTCCAAAAGAATCGATACCACTTGAAAATTTCGCAACTCTGAGTAATCGTTTTGTTGTTGCTTGCTTTTGGTCAGAAGAAGAAAAAGCTCAGACCGAATTGTTTTTAGTGTGCATCATTTGCCGACCCTAAAATAAAACATTTTATTGTGTGCAGCTCTTAAACAATGCCTAAGCAAGACTGTAAATACTGGGACAAATGCTACCAGCGCAATGAAGCTCATCTCGAAAAATACAATCATCCGATCAAGGAAACAGAAACGCCAAAAATGGCGCCAAAGCGAAAACCAACCGACCAGGAAGAGATCGAGGGAGAGAGTCCAAAAACTAGCAGTACTAATAAACCTACAGACATAGATGCTGAAGAAAAGAAGGAGATTGTAGGCGAGTATGAGTCGGAGACAGCTGATCTGCAAAAGGAGGCATTGGGAAATATTGCCGGCAAGAATTATATGGAAATACTAGAAAAACGTATACGTTTGTCCGTGCAACAGGAGTATGATAATCTCTGTGAGAGCAACGAGTTCATCAGACACAAATTTCTGGTCGAGATGCCACCAGATTTCTATGAGTTCTGGAAATTCATAGAAACACTCAAAAAGGACACCACCAAGGCAGCTGCTCTGCAACATATTGAAACATTGTTTCAGCTGCAGTTGGTTGGACCCTTTGAGTTTCTGGCTGATAAATTTCATAAAGCTAAAATTGGTGAACCTGGTGATTATTTGCGCCACTGGCGCTTCTACTACGATCCGCCAGAGTTTCAAACGGTCTTCGTGCGCAAAGGTACTGGTATTCACTACGGCTACTGGCGCGATGTTCCACAGGATAAAGATCGTTTGCTCCTGGCACGGAATGATTCCACAAAAAATTGTGAATTTCAATTTATCGCGGGCAACATCTTTGATGCGTTCCTTTACTATTTGGAGCACGATTATGTCGGCTCACCGTTCACAATGGCCCAAGTGACGGCCACCAAAAAAGCTGTGAAGCAATACATCAGTGATGAGACATTGGCGTTGCCGCAAATGGATGAATTGACAAAGGAGCGTAATAAACATGTGATGGCTAAATCATTTCATCGTGCTGGCATTGTTGTTCCTTATGAGCGCAAATCCCAGCAAGGATATCGTCCGCTCACTGTCAGCGATGCAGATCTTAAGAAAATTCTAGCGTTGTTTGAACGCAAGGATCTTAATGATGGCAGTGATAATGCCAAGCAGGCTGTGCTGGAGAAACTACAACCGGTTGCCAACGCGGCCAATATTGCTGTAGATGAATGTGATTTTGGCACTGCCTTAGAGCTGGGACTGGACTTGTTTAGCAGTGGCCACAAGGAGCTGCATATGCTTGGCTCCTCGCTGTTAGTTCCCGCTTACTCGTTGCTTTCGCGTCCACAGTTCATAGCGATTGCTAAGGCGCACATGGAACAGCGTAGCAAAGATCTTAATTTAAGCATTTTTGAAGTATTAAAATAATGTTTTGGAAACCATAAGCCATTTATTCAAATATAATCAAACACCTAAATTAATATTTTTTGTTGTTAAATATACAAGTAGGAGGAATCTTTAGACGGCGGCGCATAGCGTTCGCTGCAATGCACCCCATTTTTCTGCAACAGTTTGAGAACTGGTTGAGCTGCAACTGCGTCCAAAGGCAGTTTATCCACATAGATAACATACGAACTCACAGGCAGCTCCATTTGCTTGCGCCAGGTTGCAACTAATAGAAAAACAAAATTTAATGTCGATGGAGAAACAAAGTGAAGTATTTACAAATAACTTACTGCCAGCTGCCACGCCAGATATAAAGTTAGGTGCTTCCAGCTCCCTCACCGTCTTGTCGTCGCATTTGCCACCAACGCTATGAATAATGGCTACATCCTCGCGGTATCTATTGATCTCCTCGCTCTTGTACTCCACCTTGGGTCTCAGTGTAATGGTCAACACCTGTTTGGCCTTTTGTGCGTATGGTATAAGCAATTCCGTAACCTCCCCACTATTAGGGATGTCCTCTTCCAGTGCAGCCAACAAGTGTCCCTTGGCGGCATTCAAGTGCAAAGACGAAGCTTTTGCCGGAATGTCACAAATTCGTTTAGCATCTTGGAGCAGTGAGCCCTTGCAAAATTCTGTTATATGCGGTCCCTCGACAAGCACAAATAATTCACTGGTGACAGGTTCTTCTTTTTCGTCATTAAATTTAAGCTGCAACCTGTAATTAATTCAGTCAATTATATCGTGTAATAAACAGAAAGAACACTCACTTCGTTGCCGGCTCAATGCTGTCAAATTCATCCTCTTCGCAATCATCCCAAAAGGCACGAGACGAGGGTATATTTACTTCACCAAATCCCGGGCAGCTCATTTTAAGTTATTTAAAGTGCCGATTGGAAAGCAACAAGACGTTTCTGTTTTTGTTAATTTGTTCAAGTCATTTTCAAAAGTATCGAATGAGTAAGAGCGATAAGTATTTGAAATTCCAGAGTAGCACTTACTTGTAAACAGCGAGTCACGGAATTTTTGTATTATATACCTTCTGCAAGTGATTGGCACTAAAAAATTTAAAGCTTTACTTAAAAATGCTGATACTATTTTTATGTTAAAAAATAAATTTTAAAGTTCATGGAAGCTGTCAGTATATTATACTTTTAATAGTGACAGTCACTGCATTAAATATCAATATCGCTTGCCATTTGTATCGAGTGTAATCGAATTTGACGCGCCGGTAAGTCAAAACGATAGCTTTCCTAAAAAAAGTTGCTATCGATGCTTTTGACATCCTTATTGCTTACTGGAAGCTCGAACAAATAAATTGATTTTTCTCCCCAAATAATAATAACGACAAAAAGTAGCGCTTCTTCTGCGTCTTCTACAAACCAAATCGGAAGAATATTTTAACTAGTCTGACAAATAAAGATGACAACTTCGCAGGTTGACCAGGTAAGCAAGGACATAATATGCAATTGCAAATTTTTGTAAGGGCTAGACGCACACACGCAACAAATGCCGCCATCATGAATGGTACACAAACATTAAATTTTACAGAAACGTGCCCAAATCAAGCTGAAGCATGACCTGGAACCGTTTCGCAATGCCATTGTGGGTGCCTATGGCGTTTTAACTTGGGAAAAGCAATACTACGCTGGTGTTGTATTTGGAGCTATCAGCGTTTTGTATCTGTTGCTCTGGTACATGGATTTATCGTTCATAACGCTATTTTCATTGCTGGCTTTAATGGCATTCTTTATGGACTTTGTCATTCCAATGCTGTCGCGTTTGGTCTCTAGCGGTGGCAAATGGGATGGTGAACAGGAGGCGAAATTCGAAGATGTCTGTGGACAATTGTATGGTATTAAGTGCCGCATAGCCGATTGGTATGACTATCTCTTTAAGGAGCGCAAGCCTACATTGGTATGTTATTCTCTTTTAGTTAAATATATTTCATTATAAAATCTTACTTCTCTGTGCTTAAGGTTGTGATTGTTATAAGTCTTGGTCTGTTGGCTCTAGCCTGGATTGGTGCCATTATAAACAATCTTTTGCTAATGTACTGTGCCACGGTATTGGTAGCCATGTGGCCGGGATTAAACGAAAAGGATGTCATCAAGTCCCTCACCCAAAAGGCTTCCAAAATAATTAATGACAAAATTCAGTACGGTAAAAAGAAGTTGCAGTAAATTTATATTTATTTCAATTTACAATAAAATATCAAATAAAACTTGGCATGCAAACAAACACATACATACGCACAGACACTTCCACACATATGCATTTACACTAACACACATACACTCATCACATTTGACCAAAAAACAATCACACAACTAAGTCATAAATATGCCATTATAAAACATAACATTATAATTAGTATATATCATAAAAGCAAAGTATACTATGCGCGTATTTAATGTATTTTCATTCACCTAACTACATACTTTTATAAAAAAAAACCATGACTAAACGTAAGATATTTTGGATTCCTATACGTCACCACATTTGTAACTTTAAGTTCGTATTGTGCATTGTGTTGGTGGGGACCCCGAACGAATCTCGAGTAAAAGACATTTTTGTGATTAATTTGTGAGTTAGTTGAAATTTAATGATAATCCTGCATAAGTATACAAGCTTAGGCGTCTACTGATACATATTTAAATAAAGTTTTCAAGTGAATTAACCGTGTCATATTTTATTCCATTTATATCTGGTACGTGTTATCTGCCACGCCCTTCGCGGGATCTGGAACGTGTGCGAGAGCGCGCATGTTTACTCTTTTTTGTTTTTTTTTTATGTTTGCTTTGATGGCGACGTCGCGAGCGTTCTTCATCCGCACTAGAATCACTAACATCGGATCCACTTGAACGACGATGACGATGGGATTTACTTTTTGATTTCTTGGACTTTTTCTTGGATTTACTGCTTTTCGACGTCTTTTTGTCCTTGCGCTCGTTAGCTGAGTCAAAATCACTATCCGTTGATTCATTTGTATCATCAGCATCATCCGAGCTGCTCTGTTGTCGTCGCCGACTACTTAATTTGGACGCACCACTGTTGCTGCGCGATTCATGGCCACGCTCCTGATGACGACTACTGCTGCTCTTTTCAGAAGTATCAGCATCTCTTCGATGATCATGGTAACGACTGCTATTACGCTCATGAGTAACTTCATCTCTTCGACGATCCTCAGTCTTGAAAGATTTGCGGTCCTCTTCTTTGTTAGTACTTCGGTCATCTTTATAGCTTCTGCTCTCCGTCCGTCGCTCCTCTTGCTTTATGCGATGCTCTTCTTTCTTATATGGTTTGCGATCTTCATCTCTATCTCTGTAAGACCTACGCTCCTCCTCACGTTGCCTTTCTTTGCGATCTGTGTGCGAGCATTTACGTTCCGTTGTTTTCTCGCGTTTAATTATTATTTGTCCGTGCTCATTTTCTTGCTTTTTAAACTCCTCGTACTTGGCCGTATCTATAAAGAAATTATTAACTTTGAATCCTTTTTATATTATTGGCAAAATAGCAACTTACTTATGCATTTTCCATATTGTGAATACTCCTTGCGGGAGACTGGCTGGCAAAGAAACTCATTGAACGCCTCCTTTGCGCCTCCAATTGCCATTTTTACAATCACACGACCTGCATGATCGTCGAAGCCTTCAATTTGTCCATATTGATCCTTTTGTTTGCCACCCAGGATGCGTACGTATGCTTGTTTCTTAATCTCTAATACCTCGTTTTTCTCAGGTTCCACAAGCAGTGTCTTTGTTTTGAGTGCCTTGTCGGCTCCAAGTCCCATGCCTTTGGGTCGCATGAATGGAGCGTCATCCACTGGACCCTTTTTCTTTGATACTGGCGGTGGATCCTTCCAACCCATTCCGCGCAGCATCGCTAAGCCAAATTGCTGTATGGGAATGGAGTCATAATCATCTAAGGATGATTCTTTTGCACCATCTAGTGGCAGTTCATCGGCTTTCAAGGCAGGTAATACAAGCTTTTCACCTTCGGCCACCTCATTTCCGTTTGCCTGTGCAGCAGCCAAGAGCTCTCGTGCTGCACGTTGTTCTAAATTTGTACTGTCGGTGGTATTTCCAGTGACTTCAGCTATGGATTGCGGCTCTGCGGTTGTCGCCTCTGGTTCTGGATCATCCTCTTCGAGTAACACGGCACGCCTTTTCATTAGACTTGCCAGCGCTGTGGAAGTCTTCTGATTACTTGCCATCTGTATGATAAGAGGTGCTACCTCTTGCTTTTCACTATGAACATAGAAAATAACAATAATTTCTTAAATTAATTATATGTAAATTTTAAGATAATAAACTCACGCGACAAGTTTGATTTCTTTGCCCTCTAAGCATTTTATAAGCTCAACTTTGTTTTCCTCCTTTGGCGCTTTAGTAGGCAAAATATTGGGCTTCTTAGCAAGTTTGCTAAAGCCAAAAGATATCTTTTTGGCATCCATAGCGCAGTTTGTGCATAAAATGCCGCTCAAAAACGTTTATAAACAAAAGTGCAACAGCTGTTTTAACGGTGCTGCCAGAGTGCGACTGATACCGATTACTTTTTGATAACTTTTGCACCATTTTGTGATATCGCTACAAATTTAAATAATTTGAACATGAAGCTCTTTCTTTTCAATTAATACACTACTTAAAGAGGTTGATTGAAATTTATAATCCCATTAAATATATTAAAATAGTAAATCTGACTTAATTTAGTTATCGAATCTTCTCGAACCGTGCGTCATCGTTTCTAACCTCAAAACTAAACGTCAATCATTCTCTATCGAACGGCGGCAATAGCTGAACGCGAGGCACGAGTTCTTTTATTTTCACATAGAAATTAATTAAAAACAGCTATAATCATGTTTGGTGGACAGCAACCAATCCTCGTGTTGAGTAAGTAAAGCATTTGTAATGCGTTCAAACCCATTTACTAGTTTAATCTGTGTACACAGGTCAAAACACAAAAAGAGAATCGGGCCGCAAAGTGCAGTTGGAGAATATTCAAGCCGGAAAGGTAAGAGTGTGTGTGTGGATTTGCGTGTGTGTGTGTCAGTGTGAAACGTCTGTGACTCACATGCTTGTGTTTGTTGTGCATTTTGACCATCTGCTGAAAGATTGTTGATTTTTATGGATCTTTTAGGCTATTGCTGATGTGATACGCACATGCCTGGGGCCACAGGCCATGTTAAAAATGTTGATGGATCCCATGGGCGGTATTGTAATGACCAACGACGGTAATGCGATTTTGCGTGAAATTACCGTGCAGCATCCAGCGGCAAAGAGCATGATTGAAATTGCCCGCACACAGGACGAGGAAGTGGGCGATGGTACAACCTCTGTCATTGTCCTGGCCGGTGAAATGCTTGCCGCAGCCGAGCCATTCCTGCAACAGCAAATCCATCCGACCGTGATCATCCGTGCCTATCGTGAAGCCCTCGAGGACATTGTTAATCACTTGCAGTCTGATCTGAGTATTCAGTTGGATGTTAAGGATAAGGCTAAGATGGCAGATGTGGTCAAGGCATGTGTTGGCACCAAATTTATTGGCAAGTGGTCGGACATGGCTGTCAAGATTGCTTTGGATGCTGTGGAAACTGTCACACTGAATGAGAATGGACGTCTGGAGGTTGACATCAAGCGGTAAGTTTACTCCAAGCTTACCTGCGTGAAGCTTACTTAACCTGTGGTACTCCTATAGTTACGCTAAGGTGGAGAAGATTCCCGGCGGTGCCATTGAAGACTCCTGCGTGCTGAGGGGTGTCATGATCAACAAAGATGTGACACACGCTAAGATGCGTCGCTACATTGAGAACCCACGCATCGTGCTCCTCGACTGCTCCCTAGAGTACAAGAAGGGCGAGAGCCAGACAAACGTTGAGATCATTGGAGAGCAGGATTTCACACGTATGCTGCAAATTGAGGAAGAGTTTGTCCAAAAAGTTTGCGCAGACATCATTGCCGTCAAGCCCGATCTTGTGTTCACCGAGAAGGGTGTCTCTGATCTGGCCCAGCATTATCTGCTAAAGGCTGGTATCACCGCTATTCGCCGCCTCCGCAAAACGGACAATTTGCGTATTGCCCGAGCCTGCGGAGCAACAATTGTGAACCGCACTGAGGAGCTTACCGAGAAGGATGTGGGCACTGGTGCCGGACTTTTTGAGGTCAAGAAAATTGGTGATGAATACTTTACATTTGTCACAGAGTGCAAGGATCCCAAGGCCTGTACCATACTGCTGCGCGGTGCCAGCAAGGATATACTGAATGAAACGGAACGTAATCTTCAAGATGCTCTGCATGTGGCACGTAATCTGGTGCTTGAGCCACGCCTAGTTGCTGGCGGCGGTTCCGTCGAAATGGCTGCATCCCAGCTGCTTACGCGTAAACAGGTCAAGGGACCTTACACAGCCGTAGCCCATGCCTTGGAGATCATTCCTCGCACATTGGCCCAGAATTGTGGTGCCAACACCATTCGCGCCCTGACCGCACTTCGCGCCAAACACGCCTCACACACAGGCGCCGGCGTCTGTGCCTGGGGTATTGATGGCGAAACTGGAGAAATTGTCGACATGAATGTGAAGAACATCTGGGAGCCACTGGCTGTAAAGCTGCAAACTTACAAGACTGCCGTGGAGACGGCTATTCTGTTGTTGCGCATCGATGACATTGTCTCCGGCTCAAAGAAGCGCGGCGGCAACGAGCCAACCAATCCCGCAGCCATGGCTCAGGGCCATGAGTAGGCAAAAGAAGAAACAAAACCACATCATCAAATACATGTGTATTAATAATGCTTAATATCTTAATACTTAATTTAGCACACACAAACAAAAACAAACAAACACACACCTCCTCAACACCCTACACTCCTCTACACCACAAATGTTTAACATTTCGCCTACCACCTCACATACAAAATTTTTGTTGCATTTGCTCTCATTAACAGTACACAAATAAAATCGATAATAAACCTCAAGAATATATTTCTCTTTATTTAAAAATCCCTGTCGTAGAGCCGCTCATCCATTAGCTTCAACACCTCCAAACCAATGGAAGTGAAGTTTGGCTGTAAGTACCGTGCAAACAGCTCCAGACAGTGGGGATCTGCTTGATCCTCGCTCAGCTGAAGATATTGACGAAGCCAGTGTAAAAGTGGTGGTTTATGTGAGTGCACAATGCTGGGTATGCTAAGTAGCAGCTCAATGTGTCTCACAGCCGAAGTATTGCTTGAATCGCAGTCAACATGGCATGCTAAATAGAGTAGCTCGTAAGGCTGCTTTTGGGTTGGGTCAGTTGAGTTCAAATTACTTATTAGTTGATAATCCGTATTTAGTTTGTACCAGCGTAGCTTGTGCAGCTGTCGTAGACCCCAACTGGGCAGCAGCTGTGTTTCCAACGCCTGTTGGTGCTGTCTGGAGTTCGTGCACCAAATGGCCACCAAAGTGCGGGTGTGCGTCAGCTGGCGGAGCGGCAATAGTGCCAGGGATTCGTTGTCTAGCATAGCATAGCCGAGTTCCTGTTTGGCGCGCTTTAGGCGCCGTATGTACTTGTTACGCCAGGGCGGATCTATAACAATTAAGTCATAGCTGGGCAACAGTTGTGGCAACAATGACGTCAGCTGTTCCACATTGTGGTTGTAGAATCGGACCGCTTGCGGTATGATATAGTTATTGATGCTTGTTTGGAACTTTTGAAATGTGCCGCTAAGGTTGCTACCATGCAGCTGCGGCAGCGTGTACTCATCTTCCCAGTGACGCTGTAATTCTGGCTGACCCTCTCTCTCAGTTTCATTAGCTTTGGGCAGGAGGTCGAGATAATCTCTTACGTTGTCCACTTCATCAACCTTTGGCGTCTCAGCCAATTTGTGTTTACGTTTTCTTTGCTTAAGTTGCGGTGGCTGTGTTGGCTTTGCTTGAAATTGGAACAACTGCTCCTTTAATTCATATGTATCGTTGCCACTCACTGCTACTTTATAGGCATTATTAATTAATATTCTATGATCAAGTAATAGAGCGTGCTTTTCTCCGTCATGTTTTGATTTCAACTTTATCATGTTGATCTGTTTTACTCTGCTTAATATCGATAATTATCGATACTCATTGGGAATACAGTTAATACTTACACTTGTTATAATTAATCTGTAGATTACAGAGTTATCGATTTTAGGACCGAGATATATGATTATAAAATATTATTTTTGACCCGCATAATTTTGGCGCTAACCATTAATATATCTACCGATTACACTTTAGGTGAAATCTGGCAACGTCAACTTCGATAACATTTATGCACTTTTGCCGGTCGGCGTATATAGTCATTGTTAGCGTTTGTTTAAACATCACAAAATATTCGCATTGCTACCAGTGCAAATAAATACATCAATGTAAGCGAAGTAAATATAAGAAAAAATGATAGATAAATAAATGCAGTAATTAAAACAGTGTGCGTTGATCGGGCTAAAAGCACCGTTGAAGCGAAGAGAGTAATAAAGCAAAAATCAAATAGATGCCAAGCTGCTTCCATTTTGGAGGGAGTTTTATTGCGTCCTTCGTTCGAAAGTCGCAATAGATATCATACAGTCTAAAAGAGCAGTTCAATTTTTTAGGAGCACAGTTGCCAAAATAATTCGATTAAAAGAATTTCTTAAATTTTGGTTTTAACTAGTCGGACGAATTTGTTGCGCTTAAATGGAGGAAGTTGAAGCACCAAAAAAGCGTGGACGCCCGCCAAAGGCTAAAGCTCCTGGCGATATCCCAGCAGCGGCCAAAGCATCTGATAGCGAACCAAAAATTCCCAGGAAGCGTGGTCGTCCGCCAAAGGCCAAGGGACGTGGGAGACCACCAAAGTCGGCCGCGGACGGAAGCGGAAGCGAAGACAATGACGACTTGGATGAGGAGAATGAGCAGCCGCCTATTAAACAAAAATCACCTGGCAGCGGCAAGGGACGCGGACGTCCACGCAAAGAACGCTCACCGGAGCCAGAAGAAGAAGAGGATGATGATGATAATGATGACAAGGAAGACAGCGATGAGGATTCATCATAAGTCGAATGTGGATTGAAAAAAAGAAAATAAATGCATTTTGGATACAAAAAATGTTTTAATGCAGCACAAACATTTTACAGGTTCAACTGTGAAAACAACAAAATTTTGTCAAGCAGTGCAAAATCTTGTCGCATCGCATCACTCAACAAACTGCTTGCTCATTCTGTGAGCTCTCGAACTTGATCGGCTTCTTGTTCGGAAGTACCGCAACTGTAGTACGATATTAGACAATATATCGATTGTGTAATCGGGACAGCATACGTTTGATGTTGCCATCTTTAAATACGTTTTAAAAGTTTGTATGGTGTTTAAGAAATTAATTTAATCCACGCATAAATACTACACAAATGTTAAATTTTAACTATCGGGATATAAATGTCGTATGTGTTCAAGGGTACTTTCCGCACACTTCCGCTTTCCCTCGCTGTCGAACCCGGATAATTCCGAAATCCTGTGCTTGGCAATATGACGCAGGTATCCCTTAGTGCTATCCTCTGGATACAATTGATTAGAAATCCAGCCATTTGTTCGTTTTGTTACAAATGTGGTGGCGCTTTGCAGACTGCTAAGCTTGGACCATTTATTGAAATCCACGCCCAGGTAGTTATGTCCTCTGTTTACGATCACCACGACGATTTCTTCATCGGCCAAGAGTTTTGCCAACTTACGCAGCTTGGCCAACTGTATCCTCCAATAGTAGCTACATGGATCGTAGAACAGGACAAAGAGATCTTTTGTACTTTCAGCCACGAAGTGATAATAATTTTGTGGTTGCAGGTCGAATTTTTCGATTGGATTCAATACAATGGCCTCAAACATTTGGCCACGCACAAGTTTGTCGCAGAAATCCTTGAGATACTTATAGTTGCAGATCATGTGCATTGTGTAGGTGTAATCATCGTTATCCACTCCAAAGACTAGTGGTGGCAGACTGCTCCGAAAGCTACCAAAATCGTCTGGCCTCAACGAGCTATGAAAAGTTTCAATGGATTTTATATCCTGTGCCGAAAACTGAATCAATCCCGAGTATTCCAGTGCCAATTGATCAATCAAACCAGTCCATTTACCCAGTTCCTTGGCATATCTTTCAAAGTGGTGAAAGAAAACAATCCGCAGGTTCTTTAACTGCACTGGATTTGTTCTTTCATCTGTTGTGGAACCCATTTCTACCGACAAATCCCTTAATTGACGTACAAATAATCAACAATAAAGTGGTCAAAACTGATTTCACCAGAAAGCTTTGCAAGCAGTGTGACCAGGTTTTTTTCTGGTAAAATATAGTGGGAATTATAATAGTGGGCATATGATCGACTATAAAAGTTCCTGTACTTAATCAGGGGTAATATTTGTCAAACAATAAATAATTAAACAATTTAAAAACTCAGTTCCGACCATATCTATAGTTGTTCAAACTTAACTTAACAGTTTACTATTTGATCTATATATCAATTTCCTGAATGAAATTTTGAAATTTTACACATAGACAACCCAAGTACAGGGTCTCCCAACTAAAGCTGCTAAAAATAAAATGAACTACTAAAGAGGCTCTTAAATTGTACAGTAAAGTTTTAATTACCGCATCGTTTATGCATTGGTGCATAACTTATAGACTAGCGCATGGTATAATAAAGATACAAATGAATATTTAAAACAAATCCGTACTGAAGAAACGACAACTAATTAACAGTTAAACTAACAGATAACTTAATATCATTAACATTTCTCTTGTGTTCGTTCTGATTGTGTGTATGTGTTTGTATAAAAAATAGATTCTGTGTCGTCAACTTTTCCCCTACTTAGTTACTACTGCTAAATAAGAAAATTGATTAATCTGTGTGTATTAGGGTATGTGTAAGTGTGTGTGTCGGTGTGTGCTAGAAGCGCACCTGTTTGAGCTTATCATAAATGCTAAAATACAAGGCCGTCGTCAGGCTTGACTTAAGCAGCGTGGGAGCAACGCCTTTGTACAGTCCCCGTACTCCCTCCTGCCTCACCGTCTGCGTGAGACAATCCCAGACGCCGTGACACTGAAGGGTCTGCCCGAAAGTCTGACGATTCTGTTCAAATCCTTGTATTTGTAGACGCTTCTTGATTAGATCAAACGGATACACAATTGTCTTGGACAACATTCCTGAAGAGGCGCCCAGCACCAAGAGTGTCCAAGTGGGCAGCTTAGTGCGATCTTCGACCTCGAAGAAATTGCACGCGGACTCGCTAAACAGGCGATAGGCCATAAAGTTTGTGCCCATCAAGGGGGCAATCTGCAGCAGAGCCGACGACAGTCCCCGATACATGCCCTTTGGTCCCTCCTGGCGCACAATGGCTGTGACGGCACGAGTGGCATTGCTGTGGTGTACAAAAGTGATTGAATGATTTGTTGGACATAAATAAGAGATTCACCTACCGATATCCTTTGCTGGTATCTTGTGCTATAAGGCGTGTGCGTATCACATCCAAGGGCGTGGATATTATAACTGCAGCTGCTCCAGCTGCGGCGCCACAAATGAAATTCGACTGATGCGTGTGATCCTTGAGGTAGTGCGTTTGCTTAGCCAGCAGGCTTAGCTGTTCGTACGTCCAGAACTGACAGATGCCATACATAATGCTTAGCACCTGGGCGGGATTATGGCCCTTCCAGAAGGCCAATAGCCCCTCCTCGCGATAAATTGTTCGCACAGCCTGATTAATGGACGTATATTTCGAGGACTGACCCGTGGAACTAACCATTTCCCCGGCTGGTTGTAGCACCAGTTTCTGTGTGCCAGCTCCAAGTGGCTCCACCTGCAGCTGAAAGCGTATCTTGAGCACATCTAGAGGTTGACATGTCGAACGCGTAATGGCTGCTGACATGCCGCCGGCCACAATCTGTTGCAATTGCTCTCGAGTGCTGTGGGTCCGACGTGGAGTCACCGGTGCGGCTGTGGGCGTGGCAGGTGCCGGACCAGCCACACTGCTTGTTACCGCTGGCGTCATATCGCTTTAACCGAATGTCTTACTGCCTGTCTGTCAATAGTTGAGTGTGTGTACGTACGTATACGTGTGTGTGTGTGTGTTGTGCGGTTGTATCTGTGCTGATTTCACTTTTATTGCTGCCGCTGCGTCGTCTTCAATGGCATTTCTGTAAATCATACGTAAACCAAACAACAGCATTAATTTTACTTTTCGACAAACAAAATCGGTAGTTTTGCAATTTGTAGCCACTCTACTGAAAAATTATTCAAGGTGCGCCCAACTGAATGAGATTTGTTTTGGCTTTAAACAAAAATGTGAAATAAAGCCACAACAAATTATGTCGAAACTCAAGTGTGAAATTAAAATTGCGATGAGATGGAATTTACATGTGTCATGTGTCATGCCCAGCGGAGCGAGTTCCACACATCCTCTTGTTATTGTGATCGGGGTTAGACTTGGACTTTTAGGCTCGAACAAATTCAATTTCAGAGATTTTTGTCTTTATCAGCGATTTCACTTTTGTTGTTTTGTTTTTACGGGTGTCAGGGGTGAGGGTTGGTGCTACTCTAGGCAAACAATGATAAAGGCCCATGCATTCGATATGCATAACAAATAAATAACTTACCTGTGAATAACACTATTCCAAATATTTATTGAATGTGTTCGCTGTCAACAAAAAATACGTCCGTCCGCTGCCAGAGTGCAGCGCTAACTGTTTAGTTGAGCGGTCGCTCGACGGCGACGCTTCTTCATTACAAATTACAAGTAACGGCAATACGATTGCGTCAAAACTTTCTTCTTTTGCCGAACGTGTGTATGTGTAAGCGTAATATGTTTAAGCTCTCCCCGCTCAGTGATGTCGATGCAGTTTGCCAAAGACTTTTCTTTAAACCGGTTTCTTGACGCTTTTCGGATGTAGTACGGATTGAAATTGAAAACAAAACTTGGCCTCCAAGTTACGTCAAGTGCATGCCACACACGCTCAGCTGTCTTCTGCTATAGTGTTACCAGATAGTTATTTAAAAATACCACTGCTTGCTTCGATAACGATATATTTGCGTGGCGTTGCCACTTAACGCTTGCACGCGCTATATTATTCAAAAATCGGTGTAGAGAAGAGTGCTTATAATAATTTTAAATATGTGATATGAACTACTTCCAGCCAATTGACCCAGAGGCGTCGACCGGTGCACTGGGCGTCGGCTGATAGCCCGGTGGTATGCTAAATCCAAGCACTTCAAAATTGTTACCAGCGGCTGGCACAGCTGCAGGCCCTTGTACGGGATAAGGAGGCACCTTGGATTTCTCGGGGGCAATAGAAGGCTTTCCGGCTGGTGAAACTGGATTTGGAGTGTACTGAACTGGCGCTGCTGGAGGATTCTCCATTGCTTTCGGGTAAAGACCCGGGGTGGGCGCTTTGGTACCATTAGTCCCAGTTCCGGGTTGACCATTAAATAAATAAACCGGATAAAGGGCTTTAAAGGTGTTGGACTCGAAATGCTCGGTGCTCACATCCTCCAAGAAGTTGTGCTCAACTAAAAGAACGGAAATTAATTGACTTTTTTAAAAGCAAAATTATCTTTTTTAATGCTTACGATGGCTACTTCCATTTGTGCTGGTGGGCTGAGGATTCTGTCCTGGTCCCTTATCATGTGCGCTGCCCATCAGCGGTACGGTTCCAATGACCAGCGGGAAGTCCACAACCAAATCACCACCGCCATGTAAACGGAAAGTTTTTGCAATGAAGCGAAGCGTATAACTAACCCGAATGGAATCCCGTTCGCCCAGCGTGGTCGGAGTTGTGGGTGGAACCAATAGGTACTCATCAAACTGGGCCTTGTTGTGCTTGTCCACTTCGCCACAGTGCTTATCAGCTATGCGCGACTCGGTGCTCTTCAGTTGCTCCTTATCACTGGACTTGCCGCGATATGTGACATTCTTAAATAGACGCACTTTTACATCCTGACATTGAACATCTGATTGATTGTCCAGAATAATGTGAAAGTTGATTTTCTGGCCGGGCACATAGGCGCTATACGAGGTGCTCACGTTCATGACCATGGGTTTGTTCCCACCAAAGATCGATCCCCACCAAAAGGACTTCTCCTCAATGCGTTTCAATGGTTTCTAAAGGAAGTGATGTACTTATACAATCAAAACTATTTCAATATATTTTAGTAGTACCCACCGAAAACTCTGGATTCACATTTAGATCGTTGGGCTGTATAACGGTGAAACACTGCTGGAATATATTGTTATAGCGCACGGCTCGATCTATGGTAAGGGTCACCTCGTGTTTGATCTGACCATGGGCACCATTGAACGATGTTGCCGCCTGGGGCGGTATTAGCGCCTGGAAAGGGAACACGTACTTTCCCTTGGGCAGTTCCAGCTGCGACCCACCGCTCTGACCGTACACATACTTATCGCTGCTATAGTAGACCTCAGTGCTCGTCACAGTCTCCAATGTTTTCATCGGTTTCCCATCGTCCCCGGGCTTCTCTACACTCTCCTGCCAGCGAGTCTCCACAAAACCGTTTACAGTTATATAGATTGCTTTAAGTAGGGGAAGGGGAAAATGGGGAAATTAGCGGCATTACGCAATTAATTTTATTTTATTGTAGCATTATTAAGCTGGGTGTTCTGTCCGCTGGTTTGGCTTCGGATCTGTTCAATTTGGCTTAATTTAATTTCATATTGACTTGGCCCTGACTTCTGGTCAGCTTGTCTGTACGTACATCATTTAGGCCTATTAGAAAACCAGTTTGAAGCATAACTATGGTTTTGAATTGTGGCTTGGGAAAGAACAAAAACTCTAAAATTTTGTTGTATCTTTTTCAAGGCAGTTTTTTACAATTGATTTTATTATTTAAGTTTTAATTTAAACTTGTTTGTGTGTTTTTATATAAGACTTTAAATAGTTGTGTTAACAAATTAAAGTTTTGTGCACGTCGACTTCAATAAAAAAAAAATAATTTCTAAAAAATGATTAAATTTTATGTCTTTTTAAAGAAAAACGTACTGTTTTGATATCAGATAATTTTAATTCATAAACCTAAGTTTAAGGCAAACCATTTATTTTTTAATGAATTTATTCTTTTATTTTTTATTGATTTTATTATTTTAGTTTACAAATCTAACTTGAGCGCAGATTAACTGTAATTCTTGGAACTGTTTCGAGAGCCTTACGTATAATTTAATGAAAAACTAGTTTTTTTGTTCACTCTCACTACAATATCAAATAGCCGACACTCGAATGTGTATGTTCATATGAATGTATATCATCATTAGCCACCGGCTCAATCACAAAAGAAATAACAACAATAAATTCATAAACAACAACAACAACAACAATGACACGCATACTAATGAAGCGAGTGCTCGTCAAGCCCTGAAAGTTCTGTCTACGCAATGGAATTGGAAGAGAAGAACGTGTCATGACGTCATGCTTAATACATATCTACTGACACAATGCATTGTTATTACGTCTTAAGCTGCACACATACACACACTCTCACGCACACTTACAGCGTATGGTCTTTGAGCGTTCCGTGATAAGTTCAGCCGTACCGGACACGACCTGACCAGCATAGTATACGCCCAAGACGCTATCAAAGCTAAAATTAACTTTGCTGCTCATCTTTGATCCGTTGGACTTTTAATAACCGCAGCCTTTGTAACAGGCAGTGCCAGGATATCTGATTTCGTCTCTAATACGTTTGTTTATTTATGTTGTTGTTTTTATTTTGGCAGTGGCAAGCAACCCAGAATAAAACACACACACACAAGACTGGGACACCAACACCAACGCGTCGCGACCACACAACTGAACGCGTGAGGAAACAAATTAATACTGAAGCAGAATCCGATTAATAAATGAAATTTTTGCTTTGAAGCGGCGTGTTGTGCTTATGTGCGCGTGTGTGAAAGCCTATGCCAGTAGCCGCATAGACGGGGAACTACACGCTAATTTTAAAATTAAAAATTTTTTCCCTAAAGACTCTTCAGTAAATGTGCCCACTGTATGAATTTAACAAATTATTTTTTAGAGCTCACATCTTATCGCTCATTTAAAACGGAAGCTTTTAGCGCTACAATTGCTTGCCATGTGGCAACGCTATGTCTTAATAAGCGTCAGCTGACATTACAAAAGTAATCGGTTATCGATATCGTGGGGGAGAGGTAAAACGAAAGCAACAACGATTCGATTTGCTTTTAATTAATTATTAAAATATTTGCCGTGGTTAATGTTATTAAAATAAAGAAGTGTGCGCGTAAATTTTATTGAACGTTAAGCTACATCCTGGGTGATGAAGTGATTGTTTCAATCATCGCCCAAGTTAATGAAAAAGTGGCCAAAAGTGGTAGTTGTAGTTGTACTTCTGCACAGTGATACCAAAGCGGCCGCTCAAATGTGTCGTTTTATATGTTATTTTTGGATGAAAATTTAATAAGAGAAGAGTAGCAGCAGCATCATCAGCAACATGGAAAGCGAACGGCTGTGCATCCGACTAGACAATCCAGATCGCATTTTTTATGCCGGCCAAGTCATTCGCGGAGAGATTCGGATGAATCTCAATAAGCGAACCAAAATACGAGGTAAATTTGAATTAGTGTTACTGTTGTTATATCTTATTTGTTTTAAACAAGCACGGATACATCATGCATCATGGATGAGTCAGGCCAGGGCAGTCAATTTGCGGTCAGTAGTGAATTTTTCTGGGATTATTTTGCCCATTGTCATCGTGGTTTCGTTATGGCCGCATTGGCATAAACAAAGAAGATGTTTGACAACAACAACAAAAGAGATACTCAGCGGCCGTAGCCATTTTAAGTTTGGTTGCACTTGGACTGTTTGATATTTCGCTTGCAAATTCTTTAAATTGTCATTCATCGATATGCGTTCAATTGCCTGCACTCGTCAATTGCTCTTTGGGGTCATTTGATTCAGGAAATGCTACGAGCGGTTTCAGTGTATGAGCAGGGCGGGGGAAGGGGCAGGTGTAGCGTGCGAGTTATTCTCTTCGTGCGTGTGTGTATGTGTGTCAAAAATGCGGTAATGTTGGACAAAACTTGAAGAGAGCTTTGCTCTCTCACAGCACAGTGCTCCATGGATTATTGCGCACACCTAAAATAGCAAATCACCGCTTTAATTTATGACATGCGAGTTATGCATACAATTGTATTTGTTTATATAGTTGCAAGGTTTTTTTTATAATTCCTAAAACAGTTTATTTTTGTATCTGTTTAGTACTGTTCTTAAAAGCCGTATGTTTTTCGTGAGTATCAGATTTTAGATAATCTTTTTAAATGTATAACAGCTGTTAATAACACAGTTGTTTACAAACACAGCTGACTGTAATAAACAGCAGACACCAATTGCGATATGTTGTCGTATATTTAATCAGTTTTGCCAGTATTCAAATCTGTTAGTGTGACGTCACACACAGCAAGTGAGAATATTGTGGCGCCTTTCTGTGTAGTTTAAGTTAATTAACATTTATAGAACACAATCACTGTATTTTTTAAAACCCCTCTCAATTAATGAAAATATGCCAGTGTGAGTTACTCGTTCGCTCTTTCCCGTGCGTGTAAATAAGAGAGAGAGAGCGCAGCAAAGAGCATAAGAACTTGAAGTGGTCGGGGCTTGAAATAAAAATGCGCTACTTGCTTAATGATGAGCATATGTGTACACACCAGTGCTTATAGAAGCCATATAAAACCAGCCAGAAACCATCGCAATGAAGCGTAGCGGTATTACAAAGTCCGACAATAGTTTTTGCCATGTATTGCCATTAATAGCTCCATGACAAAATCAACGGCAAATAACAAATGTTATCAGTAGGTAATATAAAAAATACGATTTATTATCAGAGCACCAACTTAGGAGCGTTTGTACAAGTACATGTATACATATATTTATATAATAATCATATCAAAACAAAACACTTTTATGAGGGGAATGTTTTGGATGGTGTTAGGTTGCCAGCCTCGATGTCATTATCAACAAAGATATGGGAAAGTAAAAAAAAGAATCATTCGGAAACATATACAATTTTGATTCGTCTTTAGTTTGTTGTAAGGCTTCTCAATTATATTTGATTAGTTACAATGAACAATGAACAGTATGTCCTTGACCCCGCCCTTTTACACGATATATATTTATGTCTTAATTAAGAGCTCTTCTATTACTAGAATCAGCTGCCTTTTAATTTTTTTGTATCGTTTGTGCGGATGTCTAATTGAACTGTCTTGTAGTTTTCATAATACCCTATCTAACACTTGTTGACCTTGTCCTTAAGAAATCTCTCCACACGTGGCCAAATTTCTTTGGTTTCACGACCCTTGAAGGATGTAACCAAACCACGTTGCCCATACCAGGCTAAAACAGGACCCATCAGCTCATCGTACAGCTGCAAACGCTTGGCCACCACATCGGGTTTGTCATCTTCACGTTGGGTCAGTGGCTCGCCCGTCACATCATCCTTTCCGGCCACTTTGGGATCATTGAAGCCGATGTTATACACACGACCAGATGGTACGTGTACCCAGCGGTGTTTTACACGCTCGATGATTACATCATGCGGAATGTTCAAGTCAATAACAGCATCAATCTGTTCACGAGCCGACAAAATTTCTGCTTGAGCACTATTACGTGGAAATCCATCCAATATGTAGGACTTATTTCCCACCTCGGTAATACGAGCCAACATTGTTTTTGTCACTATTTCATCGGGCACCAACTGTCCGGCAGCAATATATCGTTGTGCCTTCTTTCCTAAGTCCGTATTGTTGATAATATTCTGGCGTAGAATGTCGCCCGATGAAATGTGCAGAAAGCCAAAGGTTTTTACAATGCGTTCCGAAATTGTGCCTTTTCCCGAACCAGGGGCACCGATTATCACAGCGCGAAAGATTTTTGTATACATTTTTCAATTTTAATGTGCTGTGAGAAGAAAAGAAAAAATTGATATTTTTATTAAATAAATCATTTATTTGATAAGTATGGGTATTTTGCAAAAGCTTAAAAAAATATGTGCAAATTAAAAAGTAAACAAAAATTCCGTAATGGGACCTAATATCAGTTAAATTTAAGACATGTCGTATCTAGCCGATTCCAATGGGGCTATTAACTGATAAGCCTAACTAAAATAATATTGTACTACAAGCAATTACACATCGTAATAAATTTTTGTTTGGACTCGAGCACATTTTGATTGTGAATGGCAATAAGACCGACATAGCAACAGACACTGTAGCGCACACTCACAATAACAACAACAAGCGTGGCTTTTAAAGTTCTTTGTCTTTATGTAGTAGGCTCTGTTGTTGTTGTTTCTCTCTTCGTAGTTGTTTTTGTGGGTGCGCTGTTATCGTTCAAAGTCCAAACAAAAGTCTCTGTCGCCGCCGCGTGTAGTTTTGTTCTGCATTTGACTTTTCTATTCGCAATTTGTCATGGCTATAAACCTTTTCTCTTCGTCTTGCACTTTGTTGATATTATGGGAATTGCATTGCTTATGTAAAATTTTGCATAGCCACAAATAAAACTTCTTTTGTACTTACACAGACAGCCTTGAGAATATTTTGTATGTGTATAGTGTGTGTGTGTGTTTATATTTTAATATTTGTCAAATTAAAGTTTGTGATATTTAATTTTAGCACTAGTGCTAATTACACATCCGAGTGTTTCAAAGACAAATATAAACCGACAACCATACACTGGACAGTGCACCAAAACATTCTCAAATAAAATGAGCTCCAAAAATGCCTCTGCTTTTGCCGGCAAGCAAATATGAACTAAATGCGAGGGACGCTTTGCCGTCGGCTAGCTTCCAGACATTGTATGCGTGTATCGCTCATCCGATTTTTAGTTGTACAATGTACTTATGTATGTGTGTATGTGCCTGCGATGCACCAATACACGAAAGTTATTTCCTTGAAAGAGATGCTCTCTCGCTCTTTGCTGTGAGAGTAGAAGAGCGCCAGCTGTTGTAAGTAGCCGGTTTGAGCAATGGGTTTGTTGTTGTTTATACTTGTGTGGCCAGTGGCTCGAGAGCGGAGCGAAGCACGCGCTTTAGTATAAATAGAAACACAAACACTCACGCATTAAATCTATCTATGCATGCATGTAGGAGTGTGTGTAATTAGCTAAGAAAACAACAAACTGTATCAACTGTTGATATCTGTAGCATTTCTAAAATATACCCTGTAAACAAACTCACTAAACGATAAACTTCCGCAAATTCAATATCGCTACTTTACTAATAACCAGAAATTTTGATTATTGAGCACAAATATCACACATTCACGTCTTTTTAAAGAAATGTTTGATTATCAATAACAAATAGGTTATAAAATTGAAAGTTCTTCAAAATTTTTAATGTCAAGCATGCGCGAACCATGCAAATCGCTTCGTAAGCTTCTTTATTTTGGTGTTCAGGTTCGTGTTGGATTTTTATCAGTTTACTTATTACATTTCGAATGAATATTAATATAAACATAAGTGTAAGAAGTACGTATAGGAGAAAAACTTAACGCTGTATATGTTGTGTATCCTCATCGGATGGTTTTGTTGCTTAAGTCCTAACTCTAGGCGGTATCACTAGACGTGTTTGTGGCTTTCTTTTTTAGAATATCCCTGTCGCTCTGGATAATACCCTGTCTGCGTTCCTTTTGTGCTTCTTTGATCATTTCGTCCACCTCCTCGATACTCGGCTCCTCCCCCGGTGGCCTCAAATCCTCCTCCGGGGTAAAACGCCTGCCATTGCTGCGGTTATCAAAGGTCCACCGGTGCTGGAAGCGTCCACGTGCATGTCCACGTCCACGTCCGCGTGGCTGATAACGGGTCGCGGAATATCGCCGTGGGCTCATGCTGCGCGACCGAGTGCGTCGATAGCGAGAGGCAGGTGATGGTGTTCGCCGTGGCACAAAAGGCGATGGGGTTCGTCTGGGCACAAACGGCGATGGTGTGCGTCGTGGCACAAACGGTGAAGGCGACCGACGACCACGCACATGCGAGCGTGAACGGGAACGCTTGTACCAAGGGACACCACCACCACGTCCCCTGTACCGTGAGCCGCCGCCATAGCGTGGTGAATAGCTGCGACTACGACTACGACTGCCTCGACTACGGGAACGTCGTCTTCTCGTTCTCGAATGTCGCAAAGAACTGCGACTGCGACTACGGCTGCTTCGGCTGCGACTGCGGGAACGAGAACTGCCGCGTCGCCCCGATAGGCGTCTACCACGTGAGCGGCTGTGGCTGTTGCGTCGCCTGGGCGAGCGACTCTTAGTTCGACTGCGACTTCGACTGCGACTTTGCGAATGAGAGCTGAGCGGTGTGGCCAAGCGGAGCAGTCCAAATTTGTCCATTTGCAGCGGACGCTTCTTAATTTGAAAGGAAAACTTTTGTTGTTGTTGCTGTTGTTGTGTTTGTGGTTTCTGTTGCTGACTATGAAACTTGGGCGCTGGCGGTGGTTGTTCATCATCAATGATGGCAGCGGCAGCTGCAGCATGTTTCGAGGTGCTTGGACCCATCATAAGGTCGTGTTTAGTTGTCGCCGGTGGTTTACGTAATGTTGTTGGCACGGGCGGAGGCGGCGGGGTTTTCGAGCTCTGTTTGAAGTAGTTTTTTAGCTGACTCCTGAGTTGGTCATCGGTTTGGCTGGTGCTCATGAGCCTGCAAAGGTTTAAAAAAGTTAAATGATTAAAGTGACCACGATAAAAAGTATCAAGTTAAATGGAGTTAGCATACTTATCCCGGCTGATTCGTCATGCATGTAAGATTGCAAGGAATTTGTCAATTTATTTACGCTGACATAGACAAAGAGAGCGGATCAATGAGCCTAAATAATACACCTGAAACTGGCTCACATTCCCAAAAATTTAAGGTTAAGTGTGCACCGAGTGTATGATCTAGGATTTCATTGATCAGCATTATAATGTTGATGTTATTACCTGAATGCCTCGGCAAAATCAATCTTTTTGAGCATTTTCAGAGCTGCCTCGGTGGCCAAGCTTGTTCCGCTTTCATCGGTTGATTTGGATTTTGATTTCTTGCTGTTGCTATTACTATTACTGTTCGTCTTTTTTCCTTTGTCCTTGTCCTTCTTCTTTTTGCCTTTCTTTTTGGACTTTTTATGCTTGCTAGCCTCGCGCAGTAGCTTCCGGACACTGTTCATGGTCTCATCCTCGTCCAACTTGAACTCGTTGACAGTCGAAGCATCGCTTACAGCTCGTTTATCCTGTTCAATTGGTAAATACGATTGTTTGCTCCGCGATTTGTTGGCTAAAATGTGTAAATGCTGGTAATAGATTCAGTTTTGGTATTTATTGGCACTTACTTGGATCCTCGGCGTCATCACTGTCACTGGACGAACTGGAGTCATCCGATGAGCCATTTGCAATGGCAGTATTGCCAGTATTGGGTAAATTGAGCATTTCAGCATTTGTTTGCATAGTTACTATATGATTTATGCCAGCTACTGGCAACGGTCTCTGTTGCTGCAGCGCATCCAGCGAGATGCGAGCCTGTTCATGCTGTGGCAATAGATTCAGGCAATCGCTGTAGGCCTTGATGGCATCTGGTATGCGATTCTCTTCCTCATAGCTACGTCCGAGAGCAACCAACGTTTCGCCCATATATTTACGCGCATTCACATGATATTTGTTCAACAAAAGCGCCTTTTCAAAGTCTTTGAGACCCTTCAAGAAACTGCCGCGATTCGCGTAGAGAGCACCGCGCGCCACCAAACCCTCGACATTGCGCGGATCAATGTTTAGGGCCTTGTTCAGACACTGAAAGGCCTCCACTTGTTGGCCATTCTTAAAGTGCTCAATGCCATCAGCTACGGAGCTGATTAATTGTTAATCATTGTCGGTCGTTTTAAGCAAATAATGTGGTGTATGTTTAAGCAGGTGTGCAATGGATATACGAACAATTTTACATAACAAATTTTCTTGAATTTTAAAACTACAAACTGCTCCAATCACAGCTGATGCCCATTCAGCATCACAACAACTGATAAGATTGTGACACTGTACATATATAAAAGTATATATACATATGTATGTGTTCTAGTAACCTATGCTTATCAGCGTGTTTCAAAATGTGGAGTGTTCAGCTGTGTTTAGAGCTATTTAACTTACCGGAACGCCCATTGTGAGGCTTGTTTCTGCCGCAATTCTGGTGCATAATCCGTCTCGGGAAAGCCAACTTGGATGTAGCTCATTAATGTTAGATTCTCATCGGGTTGCAGTCCATTTAGCTGAAAAAGCGCATCATAGTTGGGATTCTCAAATTCTGGCGCTTCACTTAACACATCCTCGTAGTGCAATAAGGTTGGATGCTCCTCATTGTGTACACGACTAAAAGAATTAATTTAGTTAAACAGCTTTTAACCAAATGTTGTTTATAATTACCGATAGTATTTGGGTAATTCTGTCAGATCGCAAAGTCCCAACTTAAGATCGGATACTTTGTTGTACACACCCATCATGCCCAGCGTTAGGCGCTCCGCGTCTGCGGATACGCTGCAGACTTCGCAGCGTATGAAATCATTAACTGCAAATGGACGAGCGTTTCCCTGCTTGTCCAGTGGCAGTGGACCCCACTGATCCTGAGTGATAATTGCCTGCAATGGGAGTGACCACAAGTTAGTAACCTTTAGCACAAATTCAGAGGATTGACTTACCTTGATTGGCATATCCGCTAGATAAAAGTGTAAGGGCTCCGCGGTGCACAGCGGCTTGACCAAAATCCGGTTGGCATTGGACATAATCTTTTGCACGGTGGCAAAAATGATGTCACCCTGCTTCAGAGCACTCATGCGATAAACCCATGCCTTGCGTTTGTCCTTTACATTCATGAAGAATTCCATGGGCGGCTGCGCTGCGTAGCAGTCGCCCATCTGGTTTAGCCACGATTCCTCCATACTGTTGCCCACCATCTGTTTGTCATACAATTCAGATGCTTTGCGTGCTAAAAACTGATGAATTTTCAATCGTTTGGCTCGCTCTTGAAATGTAAAGTATTTCTGGCGCTCCTGGTACACGCTGTAATTGGGCTGCGTCAAATTCAGACGACGCAAATCTTCAACTCCACGCTCATCGTCCCAGATTTTTTGCAAAGGCTGTCCATGATAGCACAGAGCACGTGCTATATAATTGGTATTCATCGTGATTTATTGCCGATCTTTACTGCCATTTAAATTTTCACTGTCTGGCGTCCTGAAAAAAAAAAAATTGAGTAGAATCATATGAGAAAATTTCCGGCATGGTTATAACTTAATTAATACGCTTGGCTGTGCTGTGTCACGTTTGTAACACAGATTTAGAATTGCTGTGGCATGTTTTGCACATATGTTTGAATTATTCACTTGCCTGCATTAACGTAGACAATAAAATTAAATATCTGATTTTACCACAATGCAAGTGGAATGAAAAATGATGTTTTCTACTCCACAATCGGGTGGCAGCCCTGTCTTTTTCGATTAAGGCTGATTCCATAGTTATCGATATCTATTGGGTTTGGCTGGTTAAAGCGGTTGTTGTACATGATAAATTGAAGAAGAAATTTAAACTGTAGAAATAAGTTTATTTTAAAATGAGTACTAGAATAGTCTGTATTGAAACTATTTTTGTAATGCATGCATTTTTGGCAACATCTCTAAAATACATTATTTTATATATTTCACAATTGGAGTAAGTAGTGTCTAGTAGAAGCAATGTTTCGTTAAGTGTGACTGTGCTAGACTAGTGGAGACACTAATCATTGATGAGAAGCTACGCAATATTTACGCCAGGTGGCGCTTTTTTAAGTTACCAAAAATTCAAATATATTATTTTCGCAGCAATTAAAATTCAAGTGACTGGCAAAGGAAAATGCAAATGGATGGAAATCCTGCGAAAAAACTCCAACAACAATGAATACACACGCAGTCTATTTTACACAAGCAAAGAAATTTACGAACACAGCGAAACACCTCTTCCCGACTTTGAGCCACTAGGCTTGGAACTACAATCTGGCGAGCATACCTTTAACTTTAGTGTGGCGCTGGGTCGTCAGTTACCATCGAGTTTCAGGGGCAGCTATGGCAGCATTAAATACAAGATGCGGGTGTTAATCCAAAGGCCCTGGACGTTCAATGAACGCCACACTATACCATTTACGGTTGTGAAGAATATGCCGCTACCCATCACATATCGCACGAATCCTACGCCGCAGGAGAAGCAAATAACCAAGACAATTAGTTTATTTGGCACACGACCCATTACGATGGTCGCTTTGCTGCCCGAGGACTTTGCAGTGCGTGGGGAACCGCTACGCATTTGCGTCACCGTCATGAACAACAGCACAACAAATGTAGAGAAACTGCGTTTCAAGTAAGAACATCATATTTCTTAAGATGTATATAAACGATATAACCAACTCCTTTCTTTGTTTCCAGCGTATTACAGTATGTCACCTACTACAGCCACGTGCCGTTGCGGGTGCAAAAGGTCGAGTGCATTGCGATTGCCAGCAAGGAGACGGGTTCAGTGCACAAGAAGAGCGAGAGAAGCTTCGCCCATGAACTGCTCATGCCGGAGACAGCACAGCCCACCGATCAGGAATATAGTGGGGTTATAACCATCTCATATGAGCTGCGTGTTGAAGCTGTTTTACGTGGTTTCTTTAAGAATTTGGTGCTTAATTTGCCCTTTAAGGTCTACTCCCAGGATACATCCGCAAGACTTGGCTCGGTGCGCCCATCGTTGCCACCACGACCTGATAATGGACCTCCTGGACCTGACGACGCTGTCAGCACACCTGGTAATCCATTTGAGCCAGCTGCTACCACTTTTGTCTATCCAACATTGGACTCTTCCATTGGCTCGCCATCGCATTCATCGCAGTACAGTGAATGCAGCTCCTTGAACTCCACCACGTCGGACTCCACGTTGAGTCCAGCTGTTGGTGGTGTCGAGCTGTCATACACATCAGGCTCACAGAGTTCACAATTTGGCAGTCCCTCGGTACGCACCAGTTTGCGTAGTAACTCCAATGTGCCCTACATGCCTTATTCATCCAGTCCTCATCCTGTTTTGGCCGAGTATGTAATGGCGCCACCGGAATCTCCATCGCCAAACATGTCACTACAGCTAGCCGAATATGTGGTGGGACCAACGACTCCTCCACCGCCAATACATGCTCCACCGCCTTTGGCATCTCCAGCATTGCCTTATGCCAGTGGCTATACCCAATTGCCATCCACCTCGAGGGCATCCAGATCGCATGCTTTGCGTAAGTGTTGCCTTAGCCCTTGTCAAGTTTCATTTAAAAGTTAAATCATTTCCACATTGCAGCACCATCGTATGATGAGCTCTTTGGCAGCGCCAATGCTCCACCGGAGTCACCAAAGTGAGCTGTCCTCGTCCGTCTCCGTCTTCGCCTCTCTATACGTATGTTAGTTTATGCCGCCCAGTTATATCTAAGCTTTGCATAGGAATGCTTCAGGATTACTTTATAGAGAGCTTACAGCCAATACCTAACAAACACTTTGAGAGTTGTGTAACTCAAACTAAAGTTAAAAACTGTATCTCGTATGAACAAACAGCAACTAAATGATCAATGCCATTATTTTATACACAATTAATTACAATTTCTTTGTAAATTGTGCACAAAATATTGCGCATAATATAAGTATGAAATTTATTTAACAATTAAGTTTGCTTATTTGTAACAATCAGCACAAATCGGTCGCAATGCATTCATTATTTTGGCCAGTTTATTCGCCTCTTTTGTAGTTCTTTTGGCTTATTTAGACTATCGCCAACTTTGTGTTCGCGCCATGTGCCTTTGAAAAAGGCGTGGCAGCAACAGACTTTCATATTATAAGTAAGAAATTAATACTAGACTTATGCAAATATGTATGCGTATATTTAAATAATTAGTTAACCGAATTATATACAATTTAGTTAACTAAATATTCACTCATTTTTTCAATTAACTTTTTTACTGTCAATATTTAATTTAACTTTCACTCAATTTACCAAAAAAAATAAGGAAACTTGTGACAGCTTTTGAAAAGTTTATTATTTGTTTTAAGCGTATAGAAAAAACGAAAATTTATATCGTTTACTAAGATCACAAAACATATTCATATATTTTTTCGATTTCGATATTAATTTTCACACAAAAACACATGTATTTATTGAATTTATTTATTTTCACAACACATCTTTAAGGAGAAAAAACATTTTGCTTACCAAACTGTTCCCCAAATCACTTTCTACTCAATTTCGTTGAATTAAGTTATGATTTTGTGAAATGAAACTCAAACTAGAGCAAGACTCAAGTGCTTTGATTTATATACTTCATGGTCGATAAATTGCACGTGTACTTATCGAATATATATCAGTGTATCGAATGTATCGGTATACGCATTAATCATATGCAATGCGAATATTTAGTTAGTAAGCGCACAAATCAAATCGTAACACAAATAATTTGCGTTAAGGTGCTTTATATTATATAATTCAATGAATATTTTTGGAACATATTTTCTTGATTTAAAAACGCAATGAAGTAAATAAAATGTTACATAAAGAAATCTTTGAGTATTCTATGGAGTTGTTTATATATTGTTAATAATTTTATTGTACTTGGTCAAAACCTAATCACTTTTTTGGGTGTGCATACAGGTATGTATTAAATTGTAATCTGTGCGTTTGAAATGAGGTCAACCCAGCTGTGTTTGACCCAGTCTTGTAACCAGTGGCCAGTCAACCAGACATGCGAAAAGTGATTGGCAACGAAGGCAGGTCGCTGTTGGATTTTGTACGTGTTAAATTACAATTTCAAGTGCTTGACGTGGGCAGTGCGTTAAAGTTGCCACTCCTTTCAACCCCTTCTCGCACTCTTTCCCACCCCCTCACTTCGCACACAAATGGCAACTAAGAAGTGGCAAGTCGTTGGCTGAATAAACGTGTGCGGCTCTTTTGCAACAAGAAACGGAAGTGTTAAGTCAGCTGTAATTGTTTTCCTACTTTTTGTTTCGACTCAAGCAACAGCAGCAACAACAATCACAGTGTCGACGACAATTTAGTTATCCTCCCGACCACTCTTCGTCCCATTACGTCCCCTTCAAATCCCCCTCTTGTTGGGTAGTCTGAGTAACCATAAATTATATTTCTTTCATACTACTTAGTATAGTACTCTGAGCTATGCATGCATGAGGATGTTACTGAAGGGGTCGCTGCATGGGAAGCATACATAAACAAAATTGTTAAATAATAGCGACATTTAACGGAAGTGTAATGCCTTTCATTCAGGGTCCAAGAACACGCGCGACAAACGATCTTGGACTCTCCTCACTCGACTCACGGTGCTCGAGTCTCGACTCTTGGACTCTGGTTTTATGTCAAATTATAGAGGTGTTAAAACGTAGCACAATACACGTGGACAGCCCCTCTCCATGTAACTCTTTTGGCCACGCCCCCATCACTTTAATGTCTTAATTCTTGTTTTCTGCTCACAGTTAGCGCAAATGGATTGTGGCTTATGCCACGTAGCAATTCAACAATTTGAAGCTTTGATTTTTGGCATTTGACATCAGAACGTGACAGTAGTTCATATTAAGCATACGCCATGTGTGACCAACCAAAAGCAAGATTATGAGCACGCACGTAAATCTTAATAAAAGTATATTTATATATATAATATAAGACAACGAAAAGTTTATTCAATTGGTTGATTTGATAAAGTCAAGGTTTATAACTAACAAAGTTTGATTTTGTTTAATTTAAATGGGACTTGTACTTAATTTAAAATTAATACAGTTTTTTTTGTATCTTTAAGTCTGATTAGTTCTAATAATCATTAACAGTCAATCTCCTTTTGGAACAAGCTGATATGTGTATGGTTGTGTGTGTGTGTGACTAAACTTCTATCTAAACTTAGGGCACATCGAACTAAACGCAGCTGAAACAAACTTAGCTCCAGCCATTGAAATGAGTTTCAGCCAAAAAGCAGTGAAAGTCCAGAAAGTCAACAATTTGGTAAAATGAAAGAAATTGCGCTAAATAAAAAGCATATTGCCTAATGCCGAATAACCAAATCAAAACTAATTGAGCAGAAGTTACTGCAACTGTATCAGCTGCCAGTTCATCTACCCGAATCCTACCGAAACCAAATGATCCTTCACTCCCTTTACCTACACAGCAGGTGGTGACTTCCTGATGGCGAGTTGCCCACAGTGAAAATGGTTTTAAATTGCCGCCTGATTGTCTTTCAACTTGGTTCACACTTGTGGCATTTGCCGCTGGTCATGGACTCGGCACAGACCTCCCAGAAACCCGAAACCAAACTCACTGACCCCCCCACCTCCGGGTGCTCCAATCCCAACATCGACTCAAATTTAATCAAGCGCACAAATTTTTGCACGTACGTATTTCTATTTCTATGATATTCAATGGGTGTCTTTGAATTTTTTTTTTTTTTTTCGGTTTTTGCCATTGGTCCAGCTGCTGGTCACATGTGTTGATTCCCTTTCCAACTCTCTCGTTCCTCTCTCCCCTCGCTCCGTACCACAATTCTCCACTTACAGTTACTGACTTTCTCTCTGTCTGTCTGTTTGTCTGTCTCTGTCTGAATGGGCGTGAGTCCAACTCATTCCACTGGCTCGTACAGGCAACAGTTGCCAAAGACTGCGACCCTTTTGTCATTACTGGCTGGGAGCAGCGCACAAAGCGGGGTGTGGGGAGCCGTCGCTTCATTAAGCATTTTTTTGTTGCTGTTATGAACAGTGCCGAGGGTCTTATAAACTTGTTTGTATAATGTAGTTCAATTATAATTATTTATTTAATAGAAATAAGTACCTAATAAATAATAATTTATTTTACAGCAGTTGAAAGTTAATAAATAATTATTATTTTTAACTAGACTTTAAGTAAAACAAATAATTGTTTATTTAACAAATACTTTAAAACCGAAATTATTAAATATATTCATGTATTCTTATCTGGATTATTAAAATAACTTCTTTTTGATTGATTAACTAGCTTAAATTTAAAACCATTACTGTACTTTTACTGGGTGTATTACTGTCTAGTGAACTCGCTTGTAACTTCGCTACTTGTTCTTGTTATTATAGCTGCGTTTGTTGTTGCGCAGCTCAAACTGTGCCAGATTGTGTAAAAATTGCATCTGAAGTTTTTCATTGTGGCTTAGACTGTCAGCAATGTCGGCTAATTTGAGCGGATTTTACAGTTTTGGGTCTTCAACTCTTAAACACATTTATCTATTGGTTTAATACACTGATTAAGTGCAATTATCTCTAATTTATATTTTATTTCATCCAAGTTTCAAATAGATCAAATTTAAAACTACTAAATTTAAAATATTTAATTAGAAAATGAATAAGTTTTTAAGCACCTATCACTCAGTTGAATATAATAACGTAGAATTCGGTTATAACGATACCTAAGTGGACCGACGATTTTATGTCGTTATACCCGGTAGACGCTTTAACCAAAAGGAGACCAACGGAGACCAAGGAGAAGGAGACAAACCAAGTAATCGAATTTTCGCCGCAATGACCGGACAGACGCTTTAAGAGGAGTCGTTATAACCGGATTCTACTGTATATTAATTTAATCTATGGCACTTCAGAAACAAATCATTAATAAATAGTATAATAAATCAGTTGAATGAAACTAGAATCGAATTATTATCAGCCGAATTATGATGATTTTGATTGTGTATTCACTTTAAATTGAGATTAATTGTATTAATATTTCTTCCATTTCTTTTAATATTTAAACCAGTCATGTCTTAATACAAAATTTAAAACAAAATCAAAACTTTCTTTGTAAACTGTTGCCAAATGGCTTTCAATTACAAGAACCGCAATTTTCGTACTTTGTTGATGCTTTCGGTGTTGGCCAAAATAAGTTGTTCTATGCCAATTTTTGACACAGTTGCTGACCATTTTGTCGTTGTTGAAGGAAAACCACACACGCACGTGTCGGGTCCCATGTTCCCCAATACTTTTCTGCCCCAAACTCACTGAATTCTACTTGTACAATATGTTGCAATTTCTGTTAATTTTGTGATTGAGACACGTTCGCACGAATTGCGTCACAGCTTGCAAAGAATATTTGTTGAACTGCAGCAAACGACGGCTTTTCTCTTATTTTTTTTTTCTCTTACAGAATAATTCATATTGAGTTAGTAATTTGGAATGGGATTTGAATTGGGATCGTGATTCAGTTGAAGTATTTCTTATGCTATCTTAACACTGAACTGATTGTGCAAGATATTGGCAAACAAGCCACAGCAAAAGCTTGCGGTGAGCATATTATTTCATAGACAAAGCTGAAGCTCATGCTTAAGTAAAAGCCAAAGCATCTTTTTAAAGAAAAATGCCAAAGCATTGACCGTTTGCCAAAGAGGCCACAACAAAGCAAATACCAGAAAATTTGAACAGAAGCCAATCAGTTTATGCGTAGTTGAGCAATTTTTTCTACTTTATGTACAAATTTTTAAATCAAACTTATTTCTCTTGTTTGCTCAAGCTACGCAGCGAATGCGCAATTAATATTACTCAGCTTAATAGGCATAAAAGATTTATTAGTAAAGTATGAAATTTCTTATGTAAACCAGTTTAAATACTGATAAAAACTCTAACCAAAACAAGTTAAGAAAGACTTAAGTCGAGCGAGTCGACTGTTAAAAACCCCGTACTCAAAATATTGCACGTTTTCCATTCAAATCCGCAATTTTTTGACAGATTTGTCCTGAGCGAGCTGTAGGCTATAGTTGTCCGAAACCTGGTGAGAATAGTTATATAGTAATTCACACATACTGTGGTCTCGAGTAATTAAGTAGTTTTCAAGTTATGACGATGTTTAAATATTTTTTTACAATTTGCTGGGGCGAGGAAAAAAAATAATTTAGTAAATTTTGTGAACGGCCTTCTATTCTCTTTATACTCTTGCTTAACTTCTCTAACTTCTCTAACTTCTTCTTCATCGATAACACACAATATCGATATCTCATGTTTTCATATTATGTTATGCTTCTCATGTTAAGCTACTGTACACTTAACATTATTCCTACTTAGTAGCCTGCTATAACTTTGACTGTATACACCATTGACAGATTAACATTCCAAATTTGGTGGCTCTTATTCTGGTTGTCTAGAAGATTCAGATGTTCATACGACAGATATATCTACTCTACTATCGACTCGACTGCTGATGCTGATCAAGAATATATATACTTAATTGGTATGGAAAAGGCTCCTTCTGCTCTTCAGACACTTCTACTTTTTTTTTAAAGTGCGGTGTCTAAAAAGAATTTCTAAAACAAATAGAAAAATTTGCAAAACAAACTGTATAAAAATCTCTGTGTTTTAAAATCTTTATTTAGGCAGCAGTTGGTGTGAGTTTGAATAGTTTTGAATAAAAAGTTTACTGATTCAATGATGCAGGTTATGCAATCAATAAATAAACTCTGATTAACGTTTATAAACTTTTCAGTATTAAGTCGGCAATTTGTTTGTCTAGCGAATACATTCCTTTTAATATACGTTTTTACTGTACATAAATTAGTAATTAATGCATGAAAATCAACATAATTAAATTATGTTGCAGAAAAAACCAATAAATGTTTTAACATGTTGCTAAAAAAAATACTTTTAACATAAAAAGAAAAACTACATGGATTAACAAAAACATTTATATAAATTAACACCTTTAATGTGGGCATGTGAGTGTGTGAGTTTATGAGGATTTAGCACGTAAATTAAATAAAGAGATTTACAAATGATTTGCATAAATTATTGGAATCCAACAAACCCAACGATAGAAATGCACATAATTTATGTTCATTTAAAAACGTTAACTGCTTCACGTCTAATCAAATCAAATTTCACTGCACATTTGCAATGGTTTGTAGGTTTACCAATATTATTTATATTCATCGATTTGGGTTTAAATTGAAAATGTATAATTAAATTTCCCGCGCTTCAAATTACAAGGAAGTGAAAGTAAATTCAATAAACTGTGCATATTAAATAAAAGTGGAACATGAAAGGGAATCAATAAATGAGCTGAAAGGGGAAAGCTAAATTAATAGAATAGTTAACTAGGAGTATTAATTTAAACCAATACTAACAACAGCGCATATAATTTGTCACATTTTGTGGGTAGTTTAAATTCCTTAATAAATACAAGGCAATGTGGTAAATTGACACTGACTAAATCAAACCAATCCAAGCCAAATCAAATCAAAATCAACCTAGAAATGTTGACAAGTTTAATGAAATGTTTGGCAGTTTCCATTCAGTTTTGTGGACGGCATTCTTCTGCTGAAGCTGTTGGGTAAATGATATTTTCAATGGCCAGAAATTAATAGAATACAAATATGCAAAGTGAGGCAGAAATGTTAACCAAGAGTTGATTAGTCAAACTGCCGCACATTTTTCACATTCACAATGCAAATTGAATCAAATATTGGCATTTAATTAAATGCAAACAGACGTTACCTGAGCTACCCACAAAAATGTCGCCCATTTCTCGTTCTACTCGAAGTCTTTACTCTATTGGTAGTAAATGTTGTTTGGCCTTTAAGAACTTCATTAAAATGCCAACAGGCTACGCAGCAAACCAAAGCCCAGAAATGTCCTCTGTGCATTTCATTTTCTAAATATATAAATGCCAGTTGACAAATCTACAGCCACCTAATCCCTCGGCTTCACACCCACTATTGGGAGTCCACTTCAATGCCTTGTAATTGTTGTCCAGCTCTAAGGTTGTCTGAAGCAGCCCTGCAGTTATTTGCATTCAAATCGCAATTTTTGTCTCATTAGAATGGCTGGGGCAATAATAACGTTGGCCCTGAAACATGAAACACTCAACTCGAATTTCCAAACTTCCCACCTCCTGCCTGCATGGAGGCCAGACATTCTTGGGTACGATGCCGCTTAAGTGTCCCAAAGTTACGTCGACCAAACGGCCAAATGAATGCCAACAAGTCAGCGAGTCATTCAGCTGGACAGCCTGTCTCAGTCTCAGTCCCTGTACTAGTCTCTGTCTCAATCCCATTCCCAATCCAAGTCTCATTCTCATCCTCGTTTAGAGTCAAAGTCCTCATCCTTAGTTTAACGCAACTGCCTGCGGGCCTTAGTTTAATTTCACTTCAATTTTCATTGTACAATTTTCGCATTTTTCAATATGGAAGGGAATGAGGGGGAAACAAACGGTGGCAAGGTCCTTCAATTCTATACGAATATTGAGCTAAGGGTTGCTATTGCCACTGCTTCTGTGCTTCTGCTGCTTTGCAAACTGATATTGCCTTTTAAGTAAATCAATATCAAATGCCTCGGATTTAAGTTTGCCAAGCGAACAAAAAGTTAAAAAAAAAAAACAAACAAAAATTCTGAATAAATTTTCAAAATGGAAAATTCGTGCTTACCTTGTAGCCGACAATTGTGTACTCTCCCTCAAAGGTAAGGCAAACATAGAAAAAGTAATGTTTTAATTATTATTAAATTAAATAAAATATAAAAGTTATGGCTAGCTTAAAATAGGTTAAAAACATTTGTTTTTTACATTTGTTTAATTCACTGTTCATTTGTTAATTAATGTTTTCAAAACTCAAAAGATTTTCCTTAGTATAATTCATAAAAAACTTCTTATTAATGTTTAAACTTTCGATTTTATTCGAGACTCCCGTCTCGAATTTGCATCTATTAAATTTATATGTAATTAAAAATTATTAATTTGTTTATAATTTGATGCAATTAATTAGAAATTAAATTAGTATATCAATTTATATTAATATTTAATTTAAAGTCAAGCGAATATAATACATTTTTAATTAGTTTAATAATCATTTAAATTCAATTATTTGATTCATTAGAAAATTAGTATGTTATTAGAAAAATTTAGAAATCTAGCAACTTTTGACACCTTAATAAAAATTTATTAAGTTTTAAATAGTTCTTGAATCGAAATTGAACTGAAAATAAATTTTGGAATATTTTGTAACACAAAAAACCTTTAGAGATGGGCGAAATCTAAAAGATGTAAATCCATTTATAATATTAAACACATTTCCAGTGCTGCTAAATATAACAATCGTGTAAGAATAACTTTTGTAGAATAACTTGCTCTTAACGCCGATTATTATATGGAGTAGTCAAGAAGATCCATTTAAAAAAAAAAAAGAAAAGAGCAGCCCATTTGAGAAGCGCATCACGCAAAATTTTGTGATGATGAATGAACAATTTTTTTTGTTTGTCTGTATATATATGTGCGTGTGTGTGTGCGTGTGAGTGAATGCGTTTTTTTGTTCGCGTTTTTAATTTTGCAAAGTGAAAAGCAAATTTGTCACAATTTCATTTGCTGTGTTATTGGATTGAGCCGCATTTGATGAAGCTCTGCTTTCATTATATACGGTTTTTCATTTTTATTTTGTATATTTTTGTATTTTTTTTTTTACTCTGTAGGATTTTCATTTTTAGATTTTTGTGTGTGTGTGTGTGTGTGTGTGTGTGTGTTTTGGTAGCGGGGCTCAAGTCGTTGTGTGGCTAATGCTAATAAATTATATGGCAGCTTTCAAATTGAAATCCGCAACGACAACTCAAACGAATTTAATTGAAAAACTGTTTTCGCCGCGTTTTGCATATAAATCAGTCAGTCAGTGAGTCAGCCAGTCCAACAGTCATTTAGCCATTCAGGCAGTCACACAGTCACGCAGTCAGGCAGAGAAGCCTTGGGCCCGACAAACAGCATTTGCATTCAGCGACAGAGTCATACTAGCTAACTAGTAATAGTACTATGTAGTGGGTTGTACTAGTCATATGAGAATAGCCTAAAGTTAGTGCCGCCACCGCATTCACGTCGGGCATTTGGGCAAACAAACGTGGACCTTACGGGTCACTGAATATTCAGGCCGATTTGGGGTACGAGTAGGCGTGCCGAGAGTTTTGTCCACGCCCACCTGACTGCGACAACATGTACAGTTTCCGCGCGCGCTTTCAATTAGTAATTTGTCAGCGAATATCACTGCATGGTATGTGCAAATTACGTACCCTTAAAAAGAGAGAACAAGCAAAAAGAGATGCGAAAAAGTAGTAGCAAAATTTACACACCGCTCAAGCGACGTTTAAAGACCCTGTACAAGGTGTAGAATACAAAAACACTGAGAAAATAACATGAAAATAAATAAGCTTACGAAATGTAAATAAAAATGAATATAAAACTCAATTCAAATAGTAATATAGTACACCCTTTTACAATTTAAGTGCTCGGTCTAAAAGAGCGGAAATTTTTACATCCACTTACTCACACTGGCAAGCGAAAAGCCATTGTAATTCAATTGTGCGAGTTAGTCCGGAAAAATAAAACTACTTTAAATACGAGTACGTTTCATATACAATAATAGTTCCTAAGTTGCCCTGTAATGCGGCAAATAAACAGTGTTGTTAACACTTTCAACACTACTGTTATTTCGAGTACAGGAAATATTAATTTATAAGCATAAAGTTAATGCCACTTTGAAGCGGTTTAATGTTTTCAACTGTGGCTAACACACCCCACTTGGCTCTAGCCAAGTAATTTTAACAATTACAGGGTATATAAATATTTTCCATAAATAAAATGTCATATACAGAACCTTATGTCATATGGCACATCCGATTGTTTATTTTGTTTTTTAATTTTTATTTACTTCTGCAGTTTTGCAAACATATAAACGAGATATTTGTGTATATTTTCCGCGATTTAATTAAAAATCTCCACAAATTCTACAATTTATTTGGCAGACTTTTTGACTCTTTCAGTGAGTGGACTATTAAATGTGGTAAAATTTTGTAATGAAGTTTACATATTTCTGTATTTTAGCTTACTTACTTTTGTATTAAATTGCTCAAAAGTTCGACTTATCAGTCGGAATTATTTTAAATTAGTTTTAAATTTCTTGCTTTGTGTATAAAGTGTTTCTATTGGTTTTGGCTTTTTATTTATTCTACCCATAGTTTCCTTTAACGACTCTTTTAAGGTTCAGCTTGAAATAAACTGGCTGTAAATTGGCCATTATTTATCCATTTAGTTTACATTAGCATCCATGCCAACAGGCACAATCATGTCTTTATAGCTGTACTCCTGCGAATAATTTTTTCAGCGAGTCTGTTTTTTTAGAGTTTTTGTGTTGAACGATTTTAATTCAGCGTGTAAACATTGTCACGGTCAACGGTTTTTAATTAGTGACTTAGCTGCAGGAAACGACGCAAGTCAAAGTGAATTTCAATAGCCGACAGTTTAGTTTGTTTACTATTGCCTACTTTTAGGCGGCTGATTTTAAATAATTATTTAATGTCAACATAAAGATTAATTCTCTTTATATAACACATTTTAAATGTATGAACTGTAACAACAAAGTGTTAATTTTTAATATTTAACTAAAGTCATTAATTGATCACAAGTTTAGTTCACATTAAATAGTTTTATATGCGTTTCGAAGCCAACTTGAGCTTAGCCTGATCAGTGCATTATAAACAGTTGCGAAACAAATATAAAGTTTCATTTTATAGCCAAAGCATACCATTAATACACTTGGGTAAAGTGCTTATTTATGTGCTTCCTTCTAGCTATCAAACGAATTGTGCGAATATTGTGTAAAATGTAAAATGTTGAAAGAGTTTTACTTATTTCTTTAGTTTTGTGCGAAATTATGGCACATTAGCAGCATGACGTATTTATAACTTTTAGTTGCAGCCTGGCAAAAGCAAAGCGCCCCAAGGCTAACAATAATACTCGTATGCAACTTCATCAGTTTCACACAGATACACACCACACACACACACACACACATGTGCACATACAGAGCTGCAGCTACTCAAACAATATGAGGACGGAAGTAGCAAATAAAATTCAAATTTGTGCCAAAGTGTTTCATGGCCGGAGAGGAGCAACACTCACACACACTGAATCACACTAACACACATAGGTACATGCAAATTCACTGCAGTTGATAGCAAACGCTAATGTAAAACTGTAACTGTGTGTGTCTCTCGTGTGTGAGTGTTTGTGCGTTGCCTGCAATAAATTTTGCTCGCTGCGCTATTTGCAAATTCCATATTGCCCTCGCTTATACCCTGTAAAAAATGTACAAAGAGCATATTAAGTTATAAAAGTGATTAGTTTAAGACATGATTTGCAGACCACATAATTATTGATGCCATTTTAAACCCTTTCTACTCCAAGTGTCTTCTTCAAAGCATTACAGAGTATTCCCCAGTCTAGCAGACTGCTACCTTCATTCGCTTTTGTGTAAATTAGTGTTTTTGCACAGGTTATGCAGCATGCCCCTTTTGAAAACAATATTATTATGTTAATTATGTTTCCAAATATCATTTGCACCAACAATGAGTGCGCTTAATTCAAAGGTTTGAGTTTTGGTCTAAATTTCAATTCAAATTAAACTGATTGCATTTTATAGCACTGTTAATTGAATTTGAAAAATGCTTGTATTCGACAATTATTGGGCGAATTATAGAATTGAAAATATTTATTACTATTTGAGATACATTTTATTAGTTGTTAACATTTTTGTTTTATGTTTGCTAGCATTCAAACATGTATCTGATTAGGGATGTGGTTAGTTAAAGGATATATATCAATATGTGAATTTAAATTGCTGGCAAATTGCTGGAATTACGGCCTTTATCATAATGCCAGCTGGCGTGGCCTGAAAGTCGTGTTATTAACGGTAAGCGCAGCATTTTGTGGTAGCCACGAATATTAACCGTATTCGCAATACGAAATACGGTAAAAGCGCAGATACTTAACGTTGGTACGCAGCTGCATATTAACAATAATTTCCCCAAATGTGTGGTTACGTTTAAGCCAACAAACGCCAAAAATGCGGCGCAATAATAATTTCCATTGGGGCGCATATGTGTGTGCGTGTGTGTGTGTGTGACAGAAAGGGAAACGTATGTGTGGCGTACTATTATTAACATGTATACTATACGCATTCAAACCTGAAATGTCTGGCCAATATACACGGGTTATGCATACATGTGTATATATATCCTGGAACAAGAGCAATAACAACGACAAATGTGCGAAACCGTTATGAAGGCTCTCTGTGTGTGTATGTGTGTGTGTGAATAATGACAAATAACTACATGCGTATGCGTGTCTGATCATGTTCACTTGTGTGTGTTCCTCTTGTGCCTTGGGTCACATTGTTGCTCCTTTTGGCCTTTTGTTGTGGCAATTAAATTAAACTTAATATTTTACCATTCTTCCCACACAAATTGTATTGAAAATATGCGATAGACTCTTGTGCATTACGTGCGTAATGTGGGCGTGGCACAACAAAAAAAAAATGAACGGCTAATTATGTAGACTACTATAATGTGACTCTTGAGAATACTGAATACCAGCATTCAAATATGGCCAATTACATTCATATTTACATTGGCCAGCAGCATGAGTCATGACTATTTTGCATGGGTTTGAAGTTCGAACAGGTAACATATGAACAAACATAAAATACTTTAATAACAGTAGTACTTAAGTATAATTTATTACCAAATGTAAACGGCAAAAATATGATTTACACTTACCTTGAAACGAAACTTGTAGGTAACTTAATTAAAATTTATGTTGCTGACCAAATGTAGTAAACACTATTTACATTTTTATAAGTCAAGGATATGAGACAAAAGTGTGTATTTATTCACACAAAACATACTCTTATAATAAATTGTGCATTAGTTCTTTATAGCATTTGAATGCAACATCATGCCGCATAATTATTTAGGTTTAGTATTCTATATGTCTTTAGATTTATTAAACAGCATTAAATTTCCATTAACACTAAAGCTAAATAAACATTTTGGTTTGCAAACATACAATTTATACACATGCTTGTTCACATTCTTTTGCGGCTAGCTTAAATTTATGTAAACACAGCAAAAACAACCACAACAATAGTCAAATTCAGGTCTGTTTACAGGTAAGAATGTTTTAACAATTCACAAAAGCTTAAAAGCCGTCAGTACTTGAATAGAAAACGATTTTCAAGTACAATTCGTGACAAACGACAAGTTTTGGCATCAAATATTCAAAGTGGCTAAAAGGTTTGCTAAATGGCATCAATACTTTGAAAATCTGGTTAATGTATTATCATATTTGTACTGTATAGAAATCTCATATTTCAATCGCCTGCTTTACAATAGGAAATCCAATAAATTTTACAGATATTTGCAATTCCAATTACAACTAATATTTTCTTGTGTTTGTCACTGTAACATATTTTGAATGCATGTTTATGTCTGTTTACTTTTGGGCTTTACTGTGTTCTTTGCTTATGGTCTGTAGTAATTTATGTTGTAAATATTTGTTTAAGAAATAGTTTGCCAGAGTCTGTTATTTAGGCTGCGGTCAATGCAGTGTTTATTTAAAAAAAATATTGTTTGTAGTTTATATTGTTTATAATAATATATAATTCACTTTAAACGTAAGCTATAAACATTAGACAAAAGAATAAGTGTTTATTATATTGCATTGATAAACGATTGCATATAAATTGGCTATAATAAATTATTTAAAGTAAACAATACATTTAAAACATTATTCGTTGAAGTGGATAACAACATTACTGTTGATTTAATTTACATATATTAAATGCATTTTACAGGAACTAGAAGTTAAGCAAGTATGAAAGGTTACAGTCGAGCAAGCCGACTGTAAAAGTGCCGGTACTCATTTTAGTGCGAATTTTTCATAGAAAAATGCAATTTTCGACCGATTTTTTGTTGTATAGGAGCTATAGGCTATAGTTGTCCGATTCGTATCAAACTTGGTGGGGATAGTTATAACAATCATATACACATATGAGTTTGAATTTGGTTGGGATAACTCAACTAACAGTAAATGTCTTATACAAATTTCCCATTTGGTCCGAAGTTGATCTGCTTGCGATAGAGACGTGCAGACAGACATTGCTATATCGTCTCAGCTCTTGGTGCACATTTCGTGTCTGAAAAAACTCAATTGACCCATCTACTATTCTTTAGAGTACGTGGTCTAAAAAGCTAGTTCAAATTAAAGCCCCTCTTTTGTCTGCACTGCTCTGGTATCTATCAAACCTATCTCCATAATATGTTTCCAGTACAAGGTTTAGCATTTTACTTAGTAAACTTTTTATTTGGGTGCCATACTATCGAGTATCGTTCACGAGTATTTTGTATATCATACATATAACATTTTATTCTTACTTTTTTGGTCTTAATGGGGTTTTCCTAACCCATTTAACCAACGTTTTCTAATGTTAAATAATTTAAAATATATTTATTCAGTTTTTATAATAATTTATAATTTAAACTTATTTTAAAGTAAATTTATTTTACTTTTTATACCGGCTTAAACGAAAATAAAAATAAATAAGTACGTTACTTTATAGTTCAAGTTTGGATTTGATTATGTGAATCTTTTAAATTTATAATTAAATGCTTTAATACGAAAGTGAAAAGCATACAATTTTAAATCACTTTTTTCATGGTCTCTTTACCTTTCGTTTCAATTATTCAATTAGTCAATATTTTTCCAACGAAATCAATAATTTAAAAAGGCAATTAAACCTATCTGAACGTGTATGTATCACTTCATGCAGCAGCAAAGTTTTTTTTTGTTATAAAAATCAACAAATAGTTATGTTTTTAAAATGATTAAAAGTCTAGAATATTGTAAAATTTTATAACGAAAAATAAAATTAATTAATGGTAAACAAACGTGTGGAGCTAATATAACAGTGCGGACATAATAATATTTATATTTATGTTTCTAAAAGTTTAATTTTATATGAAGTTTTAGTTGAGCATGTGGGAGAGCAGAAGAGGCAGAAAGCAATTATAATTACAATAGCCATAAATGTAAATTACAGTGAGTTGACAGTGTGTGTGTGTTTGTGGGTGTAGTCACTAGAGTCAAATGTCATTTTCATTCATATGCAACACAGTTGACCAGGCTAACAGGCGGCAGTAGAACACGATTCAGTTTTATGGATGCTGCCAAAAATTCGACATTAATATTATGCAGTCCGCATAAGCAGGAGAAACAGAGTAAGAATAAAGCGAAGAAGGGAAAGACATACAAGGCATAACTGTGAATTTAGATTACTTATGATGATAATGGCCCGAAATGTTAGTGCCGAATGGCAAATGCCAAAAGCCAAAAATAAAAGCTCAGGAGGCGGTGCAATTCAATGCACAACAAAGCGCATTGCATGATGGTCCTTTAAGGATCTCAAATTTAGCATATGAACAGCAACAGTTGTAGGCGCACGAAAACGGAAACGTAAACTAAAAAAAAATAAGAGAAAAAGTGATAGAAAAACTAAAAAATAAAGGAAACTAAAGCCAAACAGTTTTTATGGCTCACATAAAGCAAAGAGGCCATTTCACATATTACAACACGAGAAATGTTGGCTTGAAGTTTAGTGGCTTGCATTTATTTCTAATTGGCTGAAAGCATAGAAAGCTTTTGGCAATTCAAACTACAAGAAAGCCAGAGACAGCCAAAAAGAGAAAAAATAATCAAGCGGGAGAGAGGAGAGATAGCATGGCATGCAGTTAAAAGAAATTGAAGTCCTAAAGTGCCTTATGCAAGTTTATTCACAATTTTTCTTTTTTTATGAAAGCCATACAAAATGTTATTATTTTCATGGGGTTGAACCGTGTGCGTGTTGCTTGTATTATATTCCTCGCAAGCAAACTGTATATAATCCCACAGAGTTCTTATTTGCAATCTCAATCAAATGCTAAAACAGCCAGATGTGTCTGTACAGCTTATTTTTTGTGTCATGTCAACTGTCTTTCTAGCCAACATAGTTGCTGTCATGGAGCACTTCGGTTATGATGCCCTTAGCATCATTTTATCCATTAGCAGGCACTCAGGAGCCTTGCAAATGCTAATGCCAGCAACTAAGCCGCTTGACAGTGACTTAAACCGTCATTTGAAGACGATGAAATGGAAATAAAAAAGGTAGAAAGGGAATAGAAACCAAAGCCCATATAGGTGTTAAGCGTATTTGTAATATTAAATCAAAAGTGCAAACCAATTCGCTGTGAATTGGAATTAAGCTTTAAGATTACGCATACGCCATGTTTGACCGCAATGTACGGGCATCTTACCAAGATAATTAAAACCGTGGCTGAATTATAAATGACACCTGTGGCGGTTGACCGCAGCTATGCACCGATCTGAGCGCACATTGCCAGCGCGCAAAGTGCTGTGGTCTGTGCTCAGCACTTAAAGTAACCCTTTCACAAATAGCTGCCAACACCACAAAAGAAAATAATATGCAGCTAAAGCCGAAACGACGCTATGCTACTAAATACCCGTATAAGGTTGAAATTTTAAAGTTGTTAAAAGTGTTGCATACTTTTAGGCAGCCACTAACTAGTAAAAACTGATGCACTGTCTTTGCTAAACAATATTATTGTGAACCGATTACAACATACCCTAACTAAACAATCAACGGGTATAAGAAGAACAACCGAAACAAGTTAAATTTGTCTGCTGCTACATTTCAGAGTATAAATTTTAAGTGCAGCACATTAACGGGTTACAACCCCAAAAAGGTGAAAAAAAACGCACACAAGGAAAAAACTAGCGAAATAAAATTATATGTAGAATAAGAGTGGAAAATGCACCTGCAGTTGCAACACAGGCTCTTAGTTGTGGCAGCAACATATGGTCGTGTTATAATTGCCAGAGCGCGACTCGCTACCAAACATAGAAATGACTTTCCATAAAGCGACTCCTGACCCACATTTTTGGGGTTACATTATTAAAGTGGTGAAAGCGACCGCATGCAAAAACTTTACCATTAAGCGGATGTTAAGGACACGCCCAGTTTGTGCACCTGCCTGCCTCCAGCCAACCTGCAAGCAGTCAGCCAACCGAGCAGGCAAGCAGCCTGCTAGCCTGCCAGTCAGCCAGCCAGGCTAAGTCCAAGTCTTATGCTTGACTTGCACTTATTGTTGAAGGCTGTTTAGCGGCTTTTGTTGTACTCGTTGTTGTTACTGTTGTTGTTGCCATTCTTGTTGCTGTTATGGTTGTTGTTGTTGTTGTTGTTTTTGACTTGTAATTTTTTTCTACTCGAACGCTCGACTGGGCCACGTTGAAGCTTTTGTCGCTTGTTCTGCCATTTTATGCCGTTTTTATAGTCCTAATAATAGCAAGTTCTCTCGACAGCATAATCACTTGTTTTATGCATATAATTTTCTGCATGAACAGCCTCTAGCCAACCTCTACCCTGCCCCCTGATTCCCAACCAACTCCTTCCTCGGTACTTCATTTTGTGCACCACCAACTCCACCTCAATCCATTTGCAAGTGGGAGTATATCCATGGTGAAATGCTCATAATCATTAGTTGCCTGGCAGGCCATGAATAATGACTTGCCACTTGATATTGGTAAGCAAATAGCTGGCGAAAATTATTAATGTGCCTTGTTGGTATTTACCTAGGGAGTGAACAAAAGGGGGCAGGGTGGACAAAAGCTTAGGCGAGGGAAGCGGTTAGCTTGAGACTTACTGAAGGTCGATTCGCAACAAATGATATCGCTTATCTTGTCTCGAGTGCATTTAGCGAGGCCTGTCTGTGGCTGCTTCAATGCTTACATGCATAATTTTTAGTAGCAATTAAATTGTTTAAGCAACGTTGATTAATTTTAAAGCACAGTTTTATTTAATGCTTATTAAAGAACAATTATAAATCCAGTTTAATGTGCAATTAAATGTGAATATTCTATCATAACTTTTAAGCCGTTCAAACAAACAATAAACACTTTAAGTTCAGTGAAAGTATTAATAACTTTTTTTACAATATCTGTTAGATGACTGATATGTGCTGCCATACATCAAAAAGTATTTTAAAAACATTTACTCTTAGTATTTTTTTTATAGAGCTGCAGCGTATATTACACGACTCAATGAGGCCAACTGATTGTTTATAAATAAATAGAGCGCAACAGGATGAAGAAAAAGGCGACAATGACAATAAAGAACGAAAGAATAAAATGAATTAAAAAACAAATGATTGAATGGAAAAATGAAAGAATGAAAAAAAAGTGGCAAAGGCAATCTGTGTGGGCTGTATTAAAAATGTATTATGAAAAACACGTCTGTTTACTGTTGGCATCCAAAAGAAAAGTGGCGCAAAAAAGCGACAGATTTTATGACCCGTATATATTGAGGCATACAGAGGTGTATATATGTATGTGTGTGTATACTGTATATGATGCTGCATTCAACATTCAACGGTAGCAATGGCAGGCATTCGAAAATAAACATGCATCAACGTGCTGCACGCACCGCCGTAAACATGTTGGCCGTGCAACGTTTCTGGAGTAGCCATGGCCATGGCACGCTACCCAAAACCGACACGACATGCCACTCATTTCAAGTAGCCGCCCACTGCCACGCCTACAATGGGATACAGTAACGTACCGAATCCATATATCCATACCAAAGCATATCCCCACGTACTCACAACAAGCAGCGACACACACACTAACACTCGCACACACATCACTTCATTCAGCTGCAAATTGAATAACAACATTTTCCATTTGCTGCATATTTTATACGGTGATTAAATTAAAGTTGCAACGTGCTTCTACAGCATCTAGAGCCATTGAAGTACTCGTCGAGTGAGTTGTAGAAATTTGAAATGCCAGTACTAATGTAAAATGTTGTTAACACTCGTCAGTGCATCATATTTAATACTAGACGCAAATTTTAAATCATTTACATGCATTATATTAAAACTTAATAGAAATTTACTGTCAGTTATTATGGACATCACAACGTTTATTATTTAAATCAAATTTGAAAACGGTTCGTATATTTACAAATTAGTTTTGTAGTAGCACCTAAAAGTGGTTATATGCCAACTCGTGAGAGTTTTTAAATGTAATACAATTTTTTTATTATATCTAAATGAGCTTTCGCTTAACTAGGGAATCGGTTTGCAAAGTAGGAATATTGAATTTAATTGTCTATTTAATTTATAACATTTTAAGCCTTTGTTATTTTTGTAAATTTATTTTTGTTTTTGGAAAAACGTATTGTTTAATACGTTCAGCGGCATATCTCTTTCATGTAACACGCAGTCATCGGAAAAAACTAGCATTGAAATATAGCAAATAATATGAAAGATATAAAATGCCAAATGCCTTTTGTTTGTTAGCAAATAACAAATAAATAAATATATAAATATGCAGCTTACAGAGCCCAGCGATATCCAATACACATATTCTTTTTTATATCCGCATAACACTACCACATACAACTGTAAATACAATTTATGCCTGTGTGTGCGCTTTTGACAGCGTGTGTGTGTGTGTGTTGGGATGTGGAAGCATTATAATGCCACTACAGGCGGGCAACATCCGTTTTATGATTTACAATATCACGGTCAACAATAAAAATGCGACTGCAGTAAAAGTTTGATAATCACAAAGTCGTATAACAATATGATTTTCTGCCTCTGCAATTTTCAATGTCAGACTAGATTTCATATGCGAAAAGTAAGGCTCGACAAAAAATATGCCGTTGTTCTTTATGCCACTAAAATTATAGTTAAACTCAACGAACATTTTATAAACATTATCATGTCGTATACGTAATACAGAGTATAGTAAATATAGTAAATTTCCATTTGTAGTCAAGGAACGTCGCGTTAAGAGGATTAAAAACATGTATTTTAAATAGCTAAGTTTTATCGGGTAATCGAAAAATTATTTGCTTAAATTATTTACAGTGGAACTTCATTAAACTGCATAGAATAGCAAACGTTGTGCTTTTGCATTTAATTTGAATTGAAATCAAATTAATTATATGCAACAATAAAGAGCGCTTTACAAAACACACAAATCGCATGAAGATCGCTGTTAAATTAATTCAAATTACAAAATTTCCTAATTTTCGCATACTTTTATGTACTACATACATATATGTAGATAGATTATACTATTTGTGTATGCTCTGCGTGCTTATCTAATTTTTGACTTGCACACACATTAGTCGATTGTTAAATTCAATTCAATGAACTGCAAGTCAAATTTGTAATTGTATTATGCGCACAATTATGAAATGGTTACAAAACTTGTGTTGTTTTATACCCTATAAAAATGTAATGGAAGAGCACTTCTACATAAATAAAGGGACTACCATAAATTACAGTTGAATTAAAATACAGGGTATTTTTAGGCGCACTTAGACTCGATAACTTAGGTGTGTGTTTATTAAATTGATCAATAAATAAATTACACATGGATTTTATCACTTCCGCTGAAATGTGCCAAGCTAATAATAGACAAAAAATATATTTTCTTAGTAAAATAATTTATGAATTAAGCAGAAAGTATAGGGAATAGCAGCACATACACTTATCAAAGAATCTTCAAAAAGCCAATAAAACGAAGCTGATCATAGTTGGCTTAGTAGAATATAAATATTTTATTATAAATAGAAGACCAGTCGCCTGCCTTAGAAATTTAATAAGGGCATTCAATGTTTAGCTGATTAAAGTATTTATTTCCCACATTATTGTTTACAATTTGTATTCGACTGTCCATAATTTACGCATAATTATGGATGGCAAACAAAATGGCAGGTGCAATCATTTGACTCAACCCACTTAAAAAAGATAATACCCGTGTGTGTGGGAGTGTGTGAGTGTTTCTGAATTGTTTTTAGTGGGTAAACAAATTGACTTGCCATTAAATATTAGTTGAATTTTCAATTTGCCACACATTTTGCTAATTTCATTTAATTGCATATTAATTTTATGCTTTGATTTGGCCATTTATTTTGTGGCATGCTTTTAGAGCTGGCCACCGACCACTTGACAGTACCGAAGGCAGTGCAGACACTAAAACACTCTTGCTTTCAGCATTTGCTACAGTGGTAAGGCAGTCAGTTCCTGTCCGTGATTAATGTGCCGCAATAATGTTAGACCAGCTTTAAAGCAAAGCGAAAAACACAAAAAGGGGGAAATGGCTTAAAAAGTAGCATACACTCAGGCGCGCACACACACACACACACATATGCCAGTCCATTTTCTTAGCTCGCAAATATTTTTGTCTGCTCGAAAAATATTTAACCCAATGGCTTTTAATGGCTGTGGCCAGTGCTAGAATTCTTCTACACATATAAAATATACTTATATATATTTAATTCATTTTCTTTGCAAGTATTTTAAACATAACAAACGATAAATTAGTTGCTGTCCGGCCTCATGGAGTGCTTGCCAGCCACTCTAATTGAAAGTGCAGGCCATATAAATAAGACCAAGTGCCATTTGCCACATTAAAGTACGGTTTGATTTTTGAATTTTATTTATATAACTTTAGTTTAATTTAATAAATTTTCCTCAACATTCATTAATTAAAATAATTGTTAATTTGCGTAGGAAAGTTAGTAAGTAAGTTGCTAGAATATGCTACACAATATTGAAAATTAAGACACAGCCACGCCCCTAAGTGGCCGCCTTCATATGCGGGATATAACGACAACTTTTATGTGACAAAGTTGAGTCCCAACGAAGTGTCTTGGCGTTGGGTTCACACAATTTAGAAGTTTGCTTTATAGATATTTTATGCGGCGAAGTTTTAACAATTTATGTGCTAGGTGTATGCATATATGATGCTGCAACTAAATAAAAACCACTTTAAGAACACAGCTGATAAGCACAGAGTAGACTTTTAAGTACTCCCCGATGGTTACTATGAAAATATTCAATCATACCACGAAGTGAAATTTATGTTTCTTACTAGCTTATTTTATGTCAATAATTTAATTTGGGGTCTTTAATTTGGATTTAAAACAAAGTTAATACATTTCCCATGAAAACTGGACAGTTAAAGCGAATTTTAGATGCTTGTTAAGTGTGTTTACCTTGCAAGAAAACAAACAAATTGAGAGCTATGTTCTTGCTGCGTTTTAAGTAATTGTCGATAAATCATTAGATGCCAGTCTGTGTAGTATTTGTATATCCACACTCACACACACAGACTCACTTACACACACACAGAGGCAAAGACATTGCCTGGCTGACACTTGTATAAACATAAATGCATGATGCTTATGTAAAAAGCACCCAACGGGGGTACTTATCAAATCCTGGGGCAATGTCTACTCTAATACTTGCCGATGAATTTCGCTTTCTCCCTCGACTGTCGGCATGAGTGATTGCTCTGAATGAGTGTCAGCTATGCTGCACCTATGTGTGTGAGTATGAGTGTGTGTGTGTGTGCTTGCCATGTGTGTGTTTGTGGCTGCTGTCATGAGATACTTTGACAGCTATTGTTTGGCTTTGCTGGCCAACAGAGCATCACGTCTCGTAGTGTAGTGTGCTACTCTTCTGGTTGGGTCTTCTGGCTTCTCTTCTGGTCATATCAGATGACAATGGCTGCTGGAAGCTTTCAAGCGCTTCAGGCGTTATGTAAATTTGCGGTAGAGAGTGTTTTCTTTCATTTATGAACAAGTGTGTGTGTGTGTGTCTGAGTGTGCGTGTATGTGATTTGCTGTTAGTGACTTCCCAGTGTCAAGTCGTCAAACAGGTGTGCGTAGCATATAACTCAAGATGCATCAACTGCTCTCGCCTTTAAATCAAATGAATATTTATTAAAGTGCTGCAAAATTGAAAACAACAACACGGCAGCGCACACTCAAAGGTACAGTCGCGGTGTGTGAACCAAAGCGAGAACGAGAAGGAGAGGGAGAGGGAGAAAGAGTGTAAGAGTGGGTGTGGCAATACCAAGGGCGTCAAATGCCAAAGACGTGGGCGCTGTGGCTCAACGCGTTTATGCCTCAATAAGCTCATGATTAATAGCCTGCCTCGACGGCGTTATAATGAGCAAAAGGCAACGACCAAAGCTAAGTAAAGCAGAGTAGAGTAGAGCAGAGCAACGCAGAGCAGTGCAGAAAATGTGTAAGCGAGACGGAGTTCATTGTCGTTTTGTTCATTTACTTCATAAACTGCAGTCATGGAAACGGAGATTGAAAATTGATTTTTAAATTTTAACCATTCCACCGCCCATCATTGAAGTTTCATTAATAAAAGTAGTTAAATAATGTGCTGGTTAAAAAAAATCTTATCACTTTAATTTTTATGGAATTTTAACGATGCAAATTAAACATTTGTAGAGTTCAGTGGCTGAAAAATTCATCAAATAAACGCAGTTGTGCAATGTCAGAAAATTCAACTGTAATTACAAAATTTCTTTTGTTTTTATTAAGAACTATTGTTTTTATTTATAAAATATATTGCAGTGTAAGCGCTAGCCAGTTCACAAGGGCCAGCTTAATATGTGAGCTGCTTTCAAAGCTGAATTCAAATGTCATTGCTCACATTACGCATACGCCGCATTAGACATTAGACGAAAACGATGTAACGCCCGCACTCGCTGCCGCTCGAATGTTTTTTGAAGCACTCGTTGGTGTGCTTTGAAGGATTTATGCAAATATTGAAGATGCCATCGTCATTGGCATCGTCATCGCTTAGCGCATAACTTCACACACGGCTAAATCATCGGGAGTTGGGTACACCTTAATGCTTTTACCATTACCATATGTCAGTAGTATGGATGACTGGGTGGTACTTGTATCCTGACTACCTTCCCACCTGCCTGCCCGGCTGCCTGCCTGCCAGTTTGTGTTTGTTTGTTGATTTTGCGTCTTTCGGTTTTCACGTTTTTGTTTGCCATACTGCGGTGGGCTCCTGGCCAAGCCACTGGCAGCAGTTAATGTTACGTGTAAATGCGCATTTCCGTTTCCTGCGGCAGAGTCTCGCACTACATCAGTCACCCACAACTCACATCCAGTTGCTCCCCCTCGCAACTCAGCTTTAGTCACACTCTTCACCTGGCTTCTCCTTAACTTAAATCGCGCATATGCCATTTCGGGTGGTTTGTCAAAAAGCCAACTGTTTGACAGGAAGTTGCGCCAAGTATTTTACAGCCTATTTGCATTTGACTTAAGCATATAACAAACTTGAAAAGAACCTTCTTTGCCACTCCACTCTAAGTCCTCTTAGGCCGCTTGACAAGCTGAGTAATTATGGTAAATAGTTCGGAGCCAAGCGCCTGCGAAGTAAAACCGCAAAAGTAAAACAAAATACAATTTGTTTATTGATAACACTAAAAAGCTTAACTAAATATCATTTAGCTCTGTTGTCTTTACTAAAACAAGTCCTAAATGAGGTCTGAAAATATCATAAAAAATCATGTTTTGGAATTAAAGTTTTTAATATGTATGTATCTTGGGAACTGCTTTTATTGGTTACCTAAACATGTAATTTAGATTAGCTTCCCTAGATTCATTTATTGGCAAATGGCTCCACTATAGCATAGTTTTTATACCCATTACTTATGCTGTTACTCTGGTTTGTGTTGTTAAATTAATTTAAATTTACTGTTTGAATGCCTAAGAGTTCAATTTGCTCATCGTTTTTTTTCCCCCAACTCTATTTACTATTTTTTCTACAATTTTTCTGCTGATTGCTTGACTTTTTCCCCAGCCCGGACGTCGTTACTTTCATTAGCAGCCACGTTGTTTTTTCTTGTTTTTGCTTGTGTGCACTTCCTGTGCCTGAAATTGAATTACAATGTTGTCGCTGCTGTTGCTGCTGTTGCGCCTGTTTTTGTAGCTGTCCAGCTTTTTGTGTGTAATCAAATAATAGTATATTTTTTGTTAATTTTTTCATTGAGTTCCCCTGCTCTTCACCCATGTAGCTGGTTAGTAATTTAAGTTATTTTTTCCTGTAAAAGTTTGTATGGAAAATGATGGAAGCCTACTACCATACAAGCATTCTGTGGACAGGCCTGAAGCTGTTAGCTGTCATTTTTATGTTTTTTTTTTGTGCTGAAAATTGCGTTTGATGCGAAATTGTTGCTCGGCAAGTGGGGTTCCTGTTGTCCATGACCAAAATGAGTTATTAATTGAGTTATTAGTTCAAATAGCGTAGCAGAAATTCACAGTTCCGCTGCACTATTTTCATAATTTTATTATAATAGAAGTCAAAAGATTAAAACAAAACGGTTTATGAAAAATTTAAACTGTGGACAACTTACGGTTGAGTTTATGTTGCTATAAGCTATAAGTTGGCCGAAATAAAGCTTGATAAATTTTCACCTTGTCTGTCGCTCTCTGTTTTTCAAAACACTCGAATTAATTTCAATTATTGCCATTGAAACAAATAAAAAACGGATAAGGTAGAAAACACAGAAAGTAATGGAATACCGTTATTGATTTGGGGTAAAAAAGGAAAGAATAGAAAGCCATTTGAAAATGTTTTGCAAGCTGCGTTCAAAAGATAAATCTTTGCGCTTGCTGCGTCAGTCGAGCACTTTTCATTTGTTATTTGCGCAATATGCGCGTAAATCGCGATTTCAACAGCTAAATATTGATTGAATGAATGAACTCAATATGCATGTAAGCTACCTTCAACGGGCTGTTGCAATTGACTGTACAAACATCAACTGCTTTTACGCTGATAAAAAATAAAACATTTAAATCAATATTTTGCGACTTAAACTCATTTTATTTAAACTTAAGAAAATATCTTAAAATTTATGTAAATAAATTTGAATAAAAATCTATTATTTAAATCAGATTTTTATTTATTTGTAATCTGAAGAGTTAAAATATTTTACAAATCAGTTTTAAGCTTTATTTATGAATATGGTAAGAAAATATTTATTATTGAAACACATTAAGTTGAGTTAAACAAAAGAAAATTCAATGTCATTCAAATGACCCCCGAAATAAACATTTTTATCAGATGAAACCATTTGGAATTAATAGATATTCCTCACAACACATTTAAAGTTAGAAAATATTTTAAATAGTTGATTTTGAAGTTAAACATTGGATTTTCTGTCAGTGTAGTGAGCACAGCTATGTATGCAAGTGTATCTGGCTATGACTGTAACTATGTACGTGTGTGTGGCAGTTAGTTGGCAATAGCAATACCCAAGCTGTATATTGGCCTGCTGCAGGCAGAGTTGAACAGATCGAGTGAGAAAGAGATAGTCGTATTTTGGGTCAGGATATTGCAATGGAAATCTCTTTAAGTTAGAAAATGCAAACTGCATTTGGAGGCTGTGGTAGACAGAGCCGATCAAACCAAAACCCTTTCCCGATTGCGGCTGGCCACTTGAATCGCTCTCAAAATCATGTTACCTGCACGTTTTGCCCATCTATTTTGGCCATAGTGCACAAGCAGTGCATGTTGCCTACTTTTAGGTGCTGGATTAGACGTGAAGGGTAGGGACAACTCGTGTTATTGTAGCACTGAACGATTTATTGAAAAGTGCACACACATACGCAATGCAAACATGGGAGCTACATGAAAATGTGTAGATACATTGAAAAGGTGTGCGAGTGTGGGTGTGTGGGTATGTGGGTGTGCGTGTGTGTTTGAGGTCTTTTTGTACAACATTTGGTAGCCGCTCGATGCATGAACTTCAATTGATGCTGTGGCAACGTATTATTTTCATTGCAATATCAGTGTCAGTCCCAGTTTCTGTCCCCATGCCAATCTATGTGGATGTTTTAGTTGCCAGCGGCTACTTTTGTATTGCTGCTCGATAGAATTTTAGCAATTTAGCATTTCAACATTTTTGGCAATTATTAACTGCATCTAGACGAATCTAAATATCAATTACTTAAGCTACTATCTACACTCAACAGAGATTATCAATTGCAATTGCATTAAGATACAAAATGCTTGCCAGAAGCGCAACATCAAATGCCATTAGAGAAAACATATCGTAAAATAATTTTTTGTTGATTTTTTATTTGTTTCCATTCAGTTTCCATGCAAATGCCAATTAGTCTTGCAATTTTCGAAAACTTCTCAACTAATAATTTAATCCTGCAGGTAATAAAAAAATGTATTTGAATGCATTTTAAATGCTGGAAATTTATAGAAACAGAAATCTTATCAAAAATTCTGTTGAGAAAGTTTATTACGGTTGATGATTTTAGCAAATATTGAAACAAACAATTAAAAAGTATTGGCCCAAATACAGTTCAAGTGCTCAAATAATATATTTACAAGCTTTTTATGAGTTGTTTCGAACACATATTTATTTTTGATCTATATAATTTCATTTAACTTATAAATTGATGATTTAAATAAATACTGTGTATACATTTTTGTGCAGTAAACAATATATACTCTAATAGTTTTAAAGTTTAGCTTCAAAAGCGATATCAACCGCTTACTTTGAGAGTGGCATAAATTCGCAGATTTAGTTAGCAGCTAAATTACGCTTGGGACCTGAGGCTAAGCCCCATAAAAGGCGACAGGCCAAAGCTATTGCTGCATATGCATATTGTCAGGGTTAGTGCAGCACAACAACCAACTAAAACAAGATAAACGTATAAAAAATTGTACAAATATGCAAAAAATAAAAGTGAAATAACAAACGAAATGACTTAGAAAGTTTAGTAAAGTCGACATGAGGTTACCCTGTATTTTAGATATATAAACTTACTTAGTTCTTAATGCTGTTAAATTAGACAACGAATACATGTAAATATATGATTAGCTTTTTATCAAATACTAGTTAATATTCTAGTTAGTTCGCTTGTTGTGTAATTGCTGCAGATATAGCATAACACAAACGCAAAGTAAACAAAGAACGAAAACTAGAAAGCATTATTTTGGTTGTCAATAAAATAAACAAAATGTTAGCCAAACACAAGCACGGCAACTCACCTATACACACTCACACACAAATACACACACAGACTTGTAACATTTATGTGCACATAGGCAAACAAAGGATCTGCGTCCTTATGTCTTTTAGACTTTTTTTTCGATTGTTGGTATTCGCACTTGACATTGTTTGTGTTTGCGTTTGTTTTTTGTTTTTCCTTTTTTGTTTTCAAGTTTCGCTTTTAGTTGCGTTTTCCTTCAATCTCTCTCTCTCTAAACTTCTTCTTTCTGTCTATATAAAATAAATATAAATATAACGTAACTTTATGATTTAAATCCTGTCACACAGACATATATGCATATATTTTTTTATCGCTACATTGTACAAATTTCTTTTTATTGTTGTTAGTAACACGAGAACTTCTATTTGGTGTTCTTTATATGTTTTTTGATTATTCGTTTTGCGGTTTAGGAATTTTATAGCAGCTCCGTGTTTGGCTCTATCAGATATTTACAGGGCATCCAATTTCATGTGCAACTTAAATATTTACATTTAACTTAAATATGCGTATTTTTGCATAAATTACAAAATATTTTATACACACACATACATTCGCTCGCTTTGGCCGCGATATGTGTGTCATATGTGTATATGTATATGCAACAATTTTATGACATTATTGTAATAAAATTTATTAGATTTTGCTTGTGGCATCTCTGTGTGTTAAGCTCGTTTGTGCAGCTCGTATTTTGTTTGTAATTTACTTTTTATTTGGGACAGCTTTTTGGTCATAAACTATAATAGCAAATGCCTTTTGGGGATAAAGTGGTTTAAAAAGGGTTCTTAGCATGTACCTCAGCTTTTTAGTCAGCTGGTTATAGACAAGTCGTGTAAAATTGGGGATGATATTTTTAAATATTTAAAGTCTGCAATGATTTCTGTTTAAAAGTTATACAAATACGAAGATTATCTACTATGGTTTTTAAAACTTTTCTCTTTAGCAAATGTTTTGTCGTTGAAAAAACTTTTGAGTATAATTTTCAATTTGAATTTAAGACAATTATAATAGTTATAAACGTGTGCATATTTGATAGCAATTAATTTGAAGTCTTTCAGTGTCAATTCAAAAGTTGAAGCACAACTTTAATGATGAAAATGTCAAATTTTGAACAGAAACAAACTGTTCTAACACACAAAAAGAAAAGAAAAAAGTGTGTGAGAGGAGGGGGTTGTGAAAGAGAGGTAAACAAGAGGCACAGTGAGTGGAGAGTGAGTAAATCAGTAGAGCACGCAGCTCGGCTCTAAGCCAAATAAAGCTACGGCCAAAATCAAACGAAACGACATGAAACAAAAAGCGTTGCTGCAAAAGAGAAAAACGTAAAATTGAAACGTTTGTGCAATGCAAATACGTGGACCATGAAGAGGCTGTGATCCGAACAAGGACAACCGCAAGCAAAAAAAAAAAAATAGAAAAAAAAATAACTGGAAGAGAAATGTGTGGTTCAGGTTTAAGCTTGTCTGGTTTTAGTTGCCTTTAATTCAATCATCATCAATAAGTTTTAGGACAACTGCAGCGTCTAGTCTAGGCCATGCATTTTTTTTGTTCATCCAAATTGACATTTCATTGTGTGCTTTGTGGCCGCAAATATAATTAAATGCCAAGCGGTGTAGAAGGGGTTACGAAGGGAACTTGGTAATAAAACTGAAACTTTAACAATTGGTGACTGGAATTGCTGGAGCAGCCATTGCCACTGCAACTGCAAGAACGCAATGCAAAACAAAATTCGACCAAAGTTAATATTTGTATAACTGGACAATTGAGATGGCAGAGTGCGTCGATTCAGTTACAGCCATTTCCCTTTTCTCATCTTATACCACTGCCGAGCCAAAGCCCAGTCCCAGTACTCGGCTCTCTGTTCTCAGTCCCAGCCGTACATTACGCGAACCTAAACCCCGAGACACCAGAGACTTGACTCGAGTCGAGTCCTTGCCGGGTCTCTTCTTGAGAGCGAACTAGAGTAATGTCGTGGGAGCCAAAGATAAATAACACTTAAGGAAACGGGGAGAAAGAAGAGAAACAATTTGCCGTTTGTGCTTTGAAAAATGCATGAGCCAAAGTAAATGGAAAAAGTTGCCGAGTAACGGAAAACACACACAAAACAACGCAGCGAGTGAAATACACAGAGGGACAGAAAAGAAACGTAGGATGTGAGGCTTGGAGGCTGGAAATAGTTTCTCTTTTCCCTGTGATGTAAGATGATGAAGGGCCAGGGGAATGCGGGAACATGGAGGAAAATGGAGGACGACTACAAAATATTGCGGTCTGCTTTTAGGCACAATTTGACATTTTTAGCATTTGTTCGTGTCGAGGCTGACGACCAGTCGTTGATTTTTCATTCGTTCAACTTTTTAGCAGCTTTATTTATTTGTCGCTTTATTTGCTGACAAGAAATATAGACAATATATTGCACACACACCCACCCACACACATGTACATAGACAGACATGACAGTGGCATGTCACCGCCGACACTTAACATGCCCGTAGACAGTTATTAGGGTCATTGCAACAGCGGCGTTGAGACCTCCCGGAAAAGGGCACACAGATAACTTCCAGCTTTTCGTTGTTGTTTTTCTTCTTCTACTTGTTGTTGGTATTTTTTCTTCTTCCCAGTTTTTGATATGGCTGGCAGCGCAAGGTTATAGGAGTGTGCGTGTTCAAGTGTAAGTGTGTGCGTGTGTGTAGTGCTGTGTTTTAGAGTTTTGCTGCTGCTGGCCGAAAGTATGCTACAATTTATTGCGCTGTGCGCCTAAATGTATACATCGAGTTTTTAGTGCGCCTCTGGATACCCGCTAATCGCATCGGAAGGAGAAAGGGTATATACACTGTAGTAGCTGTGTAGCTTTACAATTGCTTTAAAACATAATCGATTCAGTCTCTTTTGAATCATTAGTTGAAAACAGAAGAGGTGTTGTGAGGCGCTTAAAAAGATTCCATCCTAACGACCTGAGTAACAGAAAATTAAGTTAATTAATGATGTAACCTGTCTCTTATAACTTATAGTTATAATTGTATAATTTGTAAATGTAAAAATATAAATATTAATTTAAGCTGTAAACAACAGTAAAATTAACTAAATATAAGATATCAAAATGTAAAAATTACTTTATTGTTATTGGTCATGTTTCTTAAAATTTAAATAATATACTATAATAATTAGTTATTGTTACCACTTATTTTACTGTCTAAACTTAGAGTCTTCAATTTATTTTATTTTATAGATTAAAGTTCAAACTAAATGTAGAAAAGGATATGTTAAAGTCGAGTGCTTGACTTTATCTCTTCAATGTTTTTTTTGTTTTTCTTTCAAGTGTCTTTGTCAATGGCGTCAGGGGAGAATTTACATATGACATTCCCAGAGCGTCCCAGTCTCCATATAACACACAAACACTTGCATGTATATGTGTATGTGTGCGTGTGCCACAAGCTGTTTAGTGCTCCTTTGTGCACAGTGCTTGTCTACTATTTTTAGTAAATTGTATTATAGTTTTAGTGCTTCAGTTTAGCTTTTGGGTTTGGTGTTTATTTTTCCTTTTTTTCTTGTATTTTATTTTTTTTTTTGTACACTTTTGAAGGGTTTTTTGATGTTGCAATTTCACGCTTGGCAACCTTGTTGACTCCTGTGAATTCCCAATCTCTTTAGCTGTGCGTCCTTCGGTCAGTGGCTTTTGCTGAAAAATTAGTTAATTTACTTGCACTTTGATGGCAACACAAAAAGTAGATCCTTTCTGTTGGCCATTTGGAACAGATGAGCGTCGCAAATAGGCTGGCAAATTGATGCGGGTATCTTAAACTGTGTCATGGCATTCAATTAGTGTAAAGCTTTTTTGATTTATGGCTGATATTACAACACAATGCAAGCTGCATATAAGAATATACGTGACATTCTTATTCAATCAAAAGTAATCACAAAAAATACACACTCAAGTGTATATTTGAGCATTATGGAATAATAGAATTTAAAGCAGTTTCGTTACAAGCTGCGTATGAGCAATGCATACAAAATAACTCATACGTCACGATAGTTGGTTTATTGGTCATAAGTAAGTAGCTAAAACTGAGCACAATTTCAGAACTGCTCATGATATCACAAAACTCTTAGTGGGCAACAATCTGAGCGCTGAACTGTGGCGCTTCTCCAGAGAGTTCACACGCTGAAAAACACTTGTAACAACTTTTGTGTGTTACCAAACGGCTAACAAAAATATACAGAAAATGGAAATACAAAAAAATAAAATTGAACTAAATTGACTGCCAACAGGTTTGTTTTTATTGTGTTTTATTTTTTGGGGGGTTGTAAAAGGTTGCAGTTTTTGGGCGTTGGCTCAACTGCTGCAGTTGCAAGTTTGTAAAACTGGCAAGTTGGCTTGAATGTCTAACGGTTGGCACAATGGCAAGCAACTTGCAAAACGCAACACTACAGAAATTCATTTGCAAACGAAAATAAAACTTTTACATTTAACTGTGTAAATTTTAAAACATTTTTCAAGCGCTTTTTTACGCTTCGTGCCACTAGCATAGTTGCTTTCCCCCTCTCTTTCTATCTTTGCTGCTCGTCGTTGCTCTGGCCGTAACTGTTTTTATTTATTTATTTGGCGTCGTTTTTGTTGCAAGTTTCAACTGTCAAACACAACATCAATTTGTACAAAAAATAAGCAGCAAAAAGTTTTCTTGTTGTTGCTTACTTTGCTTTCTATAAACTGTTTTTTATTTATTTTTTTTGTCAGCGCACCAATTGTAAATACGTGTGTGAGTTTAGCTTGTGGTTGGATACATGAATGTGTATATGCATGTGTGTGTGTGTGTGTGGGAGTTAGAACAACAATGCCACATTAAAAAGTCACATTTGCTGCTGATTTATTTTGTTATTCAAAGGAAACTTTTTGCCATTGCAAAGCGTGCGAACAATTCGAGACATTTATGAGCCGTTGAATTCGTGGGCAAGTACTTGATATTGAAAACTTGAGTTTCTATTTTAAATATTACATAAACGCTTTTAAATTAAATTCATAAAAAATCAAGCTTAATTGAAAAGTTTAGTGAATCGTGTACTTTATTTAATTCAACACTCAAATCTATTTTAATTAAAATCTTTTGTTTTAAGTAAAGTTTCCTTTGTTTGCAGTATTGACAGCAGTTTTGACCCTCGTTGTAAAACTTATTGCGCTCGAAGATCGTGGCAAAAATCAAGAAAAATACGCGCTGTGTAAACGGTTATTATTATACTATACTTTTTTTTTGTTGGGTGAAAGTAAAGTTTTTGGGCAGCAAGCTAAAAGTTGTTCAAGTTTGCGGCCGCAGAGAAGCGCAAAATTTTCTAATTAAATTCATTTGAGACCCTCACGCACTCAAGTCTGCTGCGTGCGAAGAATTGGAATGAAAGCCGTGTCTTGTTGGAGGATTTACCAAATAACATTGCCAACGAAAACTGCAGCTGAATCTTGCACATGCAATCATAATCTAAAAGAAATTGTATGACTGCCCTTTCTTCATTTCCCCTCTCTTTCGTTCTGTCTCTATCTGGCGTATATGTATATTTACGCTGTCTATCTATGTTCTATGCTGAGTGCTGCTTATGCGGCATCGATGACATTGTGTGTAGCATAAAGTAATTTCCGCCTTGCACAAGCGTCACTTCCGGTGCGGCAAACGTGCGCCGAGCTCTGACACTTGCTGCAGATGGCATGTGTTTGTGTGCGTGTTTGTGAGTGTGAGTGTGTTTGTGTGTGTTAGTATTCATTTTTCCTCCTTTTTTTTGCTCAGACGCTAACATGGAAATAATCAAAATGTCGCATTGAGATTGAAAATCACTGCATTTGCCAACACTTCCGTTCATGTGATGAGCAAGTTGTTGCTTTCTCTCTTCACCTTTCCCCTTCATCTTCTCCCTGTCTCGTTCGGCCTTGCTGTGCGTGTGTATGCTTGAATTTAACAGTCTGTTATCAACAAAATTGACAATAAGTTGCTGTTAAAGACAGACGTAAGAGAAATGTGCCATGTAAGCAATTTTATAAGACTGCTTTTGGGTCTTGCCTGCTTCGTATGCGTAATTTATCTGCTTTAAGGCGTATATAAAAGCATAAAGGATAACGATGAGTGTGCATGACTGAGAAATGGGTATGGGATATGTTTAAAATAGAGAGCGAGAGATGTGCGAGATTAAGCTGTATGGGCAAAGATACATACACATATATTTGTTGAACTTCAATATGATTAAGATACTGAAATATTTACTTTCAATTGGTATTATTCTCGATGTTTGTTATTTTATATTTTGTTGGGAGAAAACATAACGAAAGTGTGTTAAATAAAATTGAAAGAACCTTCAAATACGACGCCTTGAGGTATAACTTATGCACTTGAGGCTTATCCTTAGCCAAATGGCCTGGCCAGAGCAGGACAGGCATTGGGCTTTTGGCTATGGGATGCTAGGCAAACTGGTCACGGGATTGCCACAATATTAAGTATACGACTTGGCAACAAAAAAACTAATGCGAGCAAAGTGAAAGCTAAACAGCCAAGAGCGACCACAAGAACAACAGCAACAAGCAGCTGAAGTAGTAGTAGCAGCAGTAGTAGAACAAGCAGCTACTTACTTAAAAAGCATTGAGCCTAAGTAAACTTTTACGCCAACAGCCTGGCAAGAGGACGACCTCGACTGCACTTAAAGATGAGCAAAGACCACAGGCAAGTTAGCAGCAAGGACGAACGCTTAATGCAAGGCAAATGAAGTACAAACAGTGTGGCTAAAACTGGGCATTAAAGTTATGCCACTGCAAGTGAGTTACGCATAAAAATAAGACGTGGGTGGCGTACAAAAATATTGACAAGGCCAAAAAGGACACCCAAGCGTAGAGTGTGCTGATAGTGTGTGTGTAGTGTGTTGCCAGAGTTGCCAGAGTCTCCGCCTTGTCCGACTGTCAGACGCAAGCGGCTTATGAATTAATGCAAAACAGATTGCGATTAGCTTAAGGCGACACTTTGCACCTTTTTTTTGCTCCGCTTTTTTCTGCGGCAGAGTCCCTTAAATATTTACCAACTACAGGGCAAGCGACGAAAAAAAAAACTACCTGCCTGCTATTTAAATTGCGTAGCCTGGCTTCAGGCAAAATTTATAGCACCTGACTGGGACTGAAACAGAAACCGAACTGGACGTGAATGCGAATTCGAATGCGAGTGTAGACGAGGAAGTGTAACTCAGTGCTTGCCTCTAAGGCAGTTGACGCTGATGAGGGTCTGTCTGGGTTTTGGGCATGGGATTCAACTCTGGCAGCTATCTGCTAAAGTGATCTGTGTGACTTGTTTCAATTCGAACATTTTTATTTCCATTTTCATTTCATTTTCAATTTGAATTTTTTTGTGTTGGTGTTTGTTTGTGCCAGGTAGCTTGTAAAAAGTAAATATCCTGACAGTGCGTCCATGCAATGTTTGTCGCTTTATTAGTTTATCACAATATAAGCATCTCGGCCATTTCGCTGGCCACCAGCGGATGCGAGTCAAACGGAAGGAAGCAGCATCTGCTGCTGTTATTTCTGCACCTTTTTCATCTACCATCGCCTTTAGATACGGCATCAGCATCAGCTACAGCTACCGCTTGTGCTTCAGGTATTGTCCTGCGTCCTGAGTCCTTCGTCAGAGTGCCAGCAAAGATTTTTGTCTTACATTCTTTGTTTTTACTCTTGTCGAATTCTCTTTATTTTCTGCAAGTGCGACGTCGCATGTCGTTTTCAATAAATTAATCAGTCGAAGTGCTTTAGTTTTGTGCCTGTGGAATATCAGAAGGGGAGCAGCAGCAGCTGTGGATTCCAAAAGGACTCAAGCTTGGCAACTCAATCGCGATAAAGCCCGCCAGGTAAATTATAGTTATTTGATTTTGTTGGGTGATTTGTTTGCTCTCAGCGTTTTTTATTTTTTTAAAGCTGACATCAAATTGAATTGCAGTCGAGTTTGCTACCAAGTTCCCATTTCATTTATATACCCTGCGTTTTTCCAACAATTTTATTCACTGCCCAACCGAGAAGTAATAGAGCCCAAAATTATGTAGCATGCATAAATTTTCGTTGGCAGGAAACCGCCGTCTCGTTTTCTGCTTCTTATCGTCACGAAAAGCCAAAAACTTTGCATGTCTATGTACGGTGTGTGTGTGTGTGTTAGTGTGTGTTTGTATAAGTGTGTGCGCGTGTGGGAATGTAAGAAAGGAAACTCCATTAGATTCAGACAGAAGACACAAGACTCTTATTGTTTACAAATACACTGAATGTTGTTTACTCTTTAAAACAATAACTATAATGAGAAATTTGAACAGAGAACTGATTTGGGATGCTTATTAAATTATTAAATTAAACGGATAATTAACCATTAAAATAAAATGCTTAGAATTCTTGGAGATCAGCATATGCAAAGTATACATCAATAACCGCTTTCCAACTCACACATCTTCGTAGTAGTTGGACTCTGCATCAGTTTTGGCAACAATACTTGGCTAAGACAACGGAAAAGCAAAGGCACAGAGCCTCAGAAAGGGGCCTCAGAAAGAGAGAGGGGGAAGCAGAGTGAAAGAAGACGGTGGTGTGGCAGTTAAATCTGTGCATACAAGTTGGGGGGATTGAAAGTGCATAAAGTTGAGTTTATTGTTGGCTAAAGTATATGCTTTATGTTTCATGCTTTATGATGGTAATGGAGGCGTTTCTATACGCGCTCTTCCACACACAAACACAAATACAAACACACACCCATTCGCACACATATGCACCAATCTTTATCAGGCTGGCAAAGAAATTATGACGGAAATCTAAAAAGTTGTGCATTAAAACTTGTTTGTGGTCGTTGGTTGCGCTCACTTCGAGTTGCATTTTTTTTTTGGACTTCGCGCAGCAGTCATAAATATCAAAAGCAACAAAAGCTATGAGAAGGAGGTGACTAAATGGATAGCAATTATGTGAGACGTTTCAATGTGGCTATATAGTCAAATAAGTATTTCTACTAAAAATATTTTAAGCTTTACTTTTCTAGATATGCTGAAGCATGCACTCACCTGTCACTTTAACTCTTATCTGACTTTAGTATGAACAGTTGAGTATTTAATACTTAAAAGGTATTTAAAACTTAAATACTCAACTCAAACTTTTTATGCTAGTGTCAAAAATGAGTCGCATAGTTATTTTATTACAGAATGTTATGTTTTTAAAACTTTGCATGCTATAAACTTTGATGGGGTTCAAAATGTAGTTAGAGTTGTTTTAAAATTTGATTCACAAATCCATTTATTCGTAGCTTATTTATAGTAATTGAAAATATTCAGTAAATAATTCAAAAAAGGCTAACATTTTTTATCCAAAATTAAGTTGAAGTCTTGTGCTTTCAAATGCTGTAAATCTTTGTGGCATCACAAATATTTAACGCTTTTAGACACTTGCTCGGATTTTATTTGAAGTTCTGGTCAATGTGCAATCTCATGCCACAAACATACAGCACCATGAAGGCTACAGGATTCTTGAGTCCAATGGTTATACAATAGAATTGCCTGGCGACAGCTTTGAGTTTAGGGTTTTCTCCACTGCCATTCCCAACTTGGTTCGCATTTGGCTCAACCTGCAGTAGCCACAGAATTTAGCACAAAAATATTTTCAATTATGATGCCAGTGAGGAACTCTAGAATTTTTCAATTAAGTTCTGTGGGCGTGGCCATGTCTGACGACCACTTGGCAACTCAAAATGGAATTTCTTTGCAACAACAAAAAAGAAGTTGTCGTTGTAGTTGTTGCTGTGGTGGGTAGTAAAAGTGCTAGACATAAAGGTAAAAGCATTAAAGTTATATGCGCTTTAAACTGGCAATTGTTGTTGTAGTAGTTTTTGTTGCTATTGGTGGCTGTTGTGGGTGTTGTGTTACTTTTATGTGCCAAGGCAAAAGTTGTCGTTCTTTTAGTGGCAGCGCAGCACAGTCACCGCCCACTCACTCCTTAAAACGCCCACAACGTGTCCGCGAGCCATAAAAATTTGCAACAGCTGCACAGTCAGAGACTGAGCTCCGAACTAGAATCAAGTTTTAGACTGAGACTGAAACTGAGACTAAGTCGAAACTACCTTGACAGTAGACAACCGAAAGAGTTTTAGTTTTTGGCTTTCAATACACTACCAAATAGTTTATTCAGGTAATTGGAGTAAACACTAGTAGACAGTGGCAAGATTTTGAGAGAAACAAATCAGATTTATAAAAGAAAGTTATGTAAGAAAGTAACAGAAAGATTCATTAACTTAAAAATATTACATAAATTATGAAAATTATGTAAGAAATTAAACTGCTTTGCTTTTTACGTAACTATCATTTGAAAAGAGTGTTTGCGCTTCTTAGCAACTCTGTAGTCACTTGGAAACTGCTGTTGGGGGCTTTTGTTTTTGTGGCTTGCTTTTGTCCAATAATTTGGTCTATCTAATGGCAACACAAAATGCATTTTGCAACGTATCTGTAGCTGGCAAATGGCTTTAGTCGCTTAGCTTGCCACCTCTCTCCTACTCTAGTCTGTCGCTGTCTCTTTTTCTCTCATTTTCCTTGCACATAAAGCCGGTTATAGTTGCCCCTTTTCTCACACTGCAGTGTGCACAGTCCCCCAGTGAAAGAGTCTGTGCATAAAATAACAATATAATGCTATGGCCACAGTGCCAGAGAGTTCTTCCATTACTCTGGCAAAGTCACGAAAAAAAGTAGCGACTAGAATGCGACTTATAATGCATTAGCAGATGTCCAATTTGTTGTTATTTTCAGAAAAATTCTTTCTTTGTTTTTCTTGCTGTTAATATAAATATATGCTTAAAAACTTTTTGGCCAGCTTTGATGTTAAACTTGTGTATCTGAATAGATGACAGACGACTGATACGTGTCTACTACTATTATCACATCAAAGCTATAAATCGTTGAATGTTTTGCTTGCTTGGCTGCTTTTAGCATTTAGCTAATTAGTTTTCCATGGATTAAAACACATTATTCATATGCCTTACGCAAAAGTATAAAGTTGACCTTATTCCAGCAGTCTTCTAAAGCCCCCGCACTTGGCTGTGTACGGATTTTGGCCTGGTTGGTCCAATTACGATAATTGTCGCGTTCATTTTTCATTTGACAACGCAAGACAGAAGCAGAGCACTCAGAGGTACTGTCTTGACAAATGCCGCGTTATGACAGTTACCAAAAATATATATATATATATATAGATATATATTTACTGCAAAAGAAATAGTCTGTTGACCATTAAATATGTATTAATTCAATAAGAGTTGACTCATTTGTCATATTGGCCCATACGCCAAGGAAGCGAAGGAAATGGAGTCAGTAACGACCAAGTGAAAGTACTCATTACCAAAACATTACTTCGCTTACTTAACCGACTGCCAGCGTGTGCATCTCAGTCATTATAATAAATATTTGATTATACTACACATACATATATACATATATTGTGAGGCTTTAAGCTGAGAGCTTCGATAAAATTGGTACATCTGACGTTACAGTTGACCCAGTTGGCCCCGTAACTGAAGCTCAGCTCGGCTCAACTCAACTGAACTAAAATACAGGAAAACAAATTGAATGGCTCTCTGCTCTCAATTCTCAATTCTCAACTTGAGCTGAGCAGTTGCAGTTCAATGCACCTTTGTGGCCTATTGGCAGGGATACCCGAGGGTTACTTAAAGGATTTGAAATATTTGAAGTTTGTATAAAAATAATTTAACTTCTATTTCATAAAATTACTATGAAATTAATTTTGTTCAATTAAAAAGGTATAATTAGCATTGGTTAAATAAACTATTTATTCAACTAAAAAATCAGCTGTGTTTTTTTTATTATTTACTAAAATCAGTTAGTATTTCAGTACTTGATTTTTAAAATATGTCCCCAAATATTCTGTAGGTGTATGTGTTTTAAGAGTTTGAATTTTTATTTGTACTGATGTAACCTGTCTCTTATAACTCATAGTTATAATTGTATAATTTGTAAATAGTATAAATAGTTTAATTTAAGTTGTATACAACAGTAAAATTAAATAAATATAAGATATCAAAGTTAAAAAACTGTCTTTCCGTTTGTAAGAAACAACCCTCGCAGGTAGTATATGTCTTGTAACGCATACGTATTTGTACAATCCTTGTCAATGCATTATTAAGACAACAACAGAATGGAAGGCATCCTGTCCAGGATCGAATGCAGTTTTTGCTGTTGCTTTTCTCTAGCATTTGATGTGTCTGTGCCAGAAACAAAGCCTCTGCCCTGTATCTAACAAGAGGCTGCAACTTCTCACACAGCTACACAAATTTACAAAAGTGCAACGTTATCTGCATCACATATTTGCACTTTGTTGCATGCACTTGGTACCGTCCGAAGCTCGCGCCTAATCTCAACGCAATCACTCACAGCAACAAGCGGCAAGCCAAAAGGTTTTAACTTCGTGTCTATGGGAATGAAGGTGGCTGAACAGAGAAGCAGAAGGCGTGCCGAGCAACAAAGTGGCCGCTTGAGTTGAGTTGAGTTTAAGTGTTGCGAGCTTTTAGGCTGCTGCATTGTGGTCGTAGTCGTAGTCGTAGTCGTTGTCGTTGTTGATGTTGATGTTGATGTCTGGGCTGTCAGTGTAGGCGTTTGGGTTGTTTCCTAGTGCTGTTGTCAATCACTTTGCAATTTGGAAAATGCACTTTTAACCCCAAAAAAAATGAAAAGAAAAGAGAAATGAGAAATAAAAACAGTAACTAGTAACTTTGGATGGCCTAGCACTGACTGAGGGGTATATGATAAATGCTGGGTTTGACTGCCTGTTGGATTTTGTAACTTTATTGTGTGATGTGGTGAGGTATGGAGAAGTACTTCATTTTACTATCACTTGGCGTTGACAAGCAACGAGTGTCGAGCTGTCCTGTTGAGTAGTGTGACACTTTTTCAGGGGGAAGTTCTGTTTTAGCCTGGTAGGGCTTTCACTAGCTGCTCGGGAGTGCCTGCCAAAGTCTAGACACGCCCTATTGCTACTGCTACTTCTGCTGCCTGTGTTGATTGTTTGGTTGTTAGACAAAGCCAGACACCTTTGTATCAGTCAAGTGGTTTTGCCTCGACGGAAGTGCTGTCAAAGCAAGCGCAGATCCCAGATTAGTTGAGTACCACGTGTGAGAGTGGGTCGAAAAATTAATGTGTCGACAGCACGCCCAGATACTATTTCAAATACATACACACACACACACTCAAACTACTACGTATTACTAAACTAAACTACAATTCATTTGGGGTGTTGGCGTGTAGTTTAAAGTTTGACGCGTCGCCTGACACTTAGACAGCAACAACTCATCAACGTCATGAGCAGGGAAAAAACGTTGCAAAAACTAAAACGAGTGTGAAAACTGTGAAACAATATTAGTCAGTTCATTGTTGTAACTAGGAGATGGGCGCTCTCTGTCTCTACACTCTTACCCATTCTCTGCTATGGCTTACTCCTACGTGTTTGGAAAATTGTTTCCAGTTACAACATACATGCTCTTGGCATGCAAATAATGTGCAAAATATTACAAATAATTTTGTTTACTTTGTGTGTATATTATAGAATAGAAATATTTATTAAACATAATAAATAGCTGTCGTAATTTAATGTAGGTTTCAATTAGCTTATTTTCCTACTCTGAACTTAGCATGACACATGTGTTCTAAAAAAGTAGGGTATAAAATTAACTTATTGGCCAGTAAGTCAAATAAGTTGAGTGTTGAGTAGACTCTATTATCTTGTCCATATTAGTTTGACTTTTGCCCACACCCTATGAATATTGGTTAAGCATTTTTAATAACAGAAACAGAAATTTTTTTAACAGTGTACAATCACTGGCCAGAAGAATGCCATGATCACACTTAAATAACCAGTTGCTATGTAGATGGCAACACGACAGTAGTGTCACTGGGGTCCTGTCAGTAGCTCGCGACTGTTGACGCTTGTGTCTGAGTTGTCAGCTTATTTGAGTTTGTTCTGAAGTAGGCTGGCTGGTCTTTTATAAAGCACGCATAGCTAAGTCTCACTGCATGCCAGGCAAAATGGTGGCAGAGTCAGGACAGGCTGGGAGCATGGAAATGTGGGAGAGTGAGACTCTCGGGGTCGCTTGTCCTGCAATTTGAGCCGTGCTCTTTGACATCTACTGGGAGTTACGCGGGTGTTGTCTCAATTCTTGCTCCATGTCAGCGTCTTTGCTTGCGCGTTGTCATTAAGTTTTATTTAATTCTGACTTTTGTTTGACTGTTTTCTCGCTGCCCGGGTAGTACTTTTTTTATTGTTGCGACAGTTTTTGCTAACAAATTGCTTAGCGTCAAGTGTCATGTAATTACGCACACACACACACACATGCGCACACAAGACTGTGTGTGTGTGTGTACACATATGGGGGCAACATGTTGTTATTAGATTGCTGCCAGCAAGTCGCTTGGGAAAGTTGCTTTTAATTTTCTTTTGCTTTTGCAATTGTTGCCCTGTCATGTTGTTGGCATTGCTATTCTTACTGTTTAACTGTTAGTTTGTTCTCTTTGTGGCCAACACGAATTAATGTCATAATAATAGTTGGCCCCCTTTTACTGTTGGCTAATGATGCTGAACTTGAATCCAGCTGTGTCCTGCTGCCAGCTGCTCTAATTATGCGTAGATTTGTATTTTAACTTCCTCTGGGATTGCCTAATGATAGTCAAACTCAAATACTCGGCATTTAAGAAAAACTCCATCTAAATAATTTTTTTTAATACATATTTTCATGTATTTACATAATCCTAAACTTCTCGTCCTTACGAATACCCATGTGTCAAGTTAACTATCATCAGTCATCATTTAAATTTTATCTTTATCGATTCAAGTAAGTGCTGCTTGTAAAATCCTATGACAGGTGTAGTAGGCTGATGGCATACCAATACTATGTTAACCACTAGCAGTGCCATCACTAAAGTTAACAGTGCCATAATGAGTTGAAATCACTAAGATAGTTATCTCACTCTAACTAATAAGAGAAGCAAGGACAGATCTAGCTCTAAGAAGAGACATAAGAAAAGATCATTCAAGAATAGACGTCAACAACAAAAGACGCGAAAAGCGCTGGTGAAATAAAGAAATTTTAAATAAAATATTAATTTCGTCTACACAGTTAAGCAGGTAATTCAATCAAACGCAGCTGGGCAAACAATCAGATGTAGACAGGAAAATACCCTGTATGCATATTCAACAGAAGTCATCATGGTCAATTATTAATTCAATCTGGATCGTCTTGTACTAAAGCTTACAATTCTATGCTCAAAGTGACTATAAAATCGAATTAATAATATAAACCATTTTAGTAACCCGATTGACACTTTTCTAAATGATAAAGGGTGTTTTGAAAAGCTTGTGAATGCACAACAAAGTGAAATCGACAACTGATTAATAAGCAGCTGGATATGAATGCACCTAGTTATTAAATGGCGCCTCTACATTATTTACGAGTGCGCAGTGTATTATTCGATCAAAGGAAAGGGCTGGACTCGCAATTTATCTAAACCTAAGGCGTCTAAAGTTTTGTAAGTATTTTTATTGAAATACGATTTAATTTAATTCAGTGAAATCCAGTAAAATCTATCGACTTTCTTAACTCGCATAGCATATATGTAGTTAGTTGCAGATAATAGAATACGGCGTTTAAAGTTAAACCAAAAGCAACTGATGACTTGCAATTTGTGGTGGTTGGTATGAGAACAGTGCTCTTTGGAGCTAGTGTTGATGGAGCTGCTGTGGTGCCTGTCTAAACTGTTTGCGCGTCCTTGGCCACATAATTACAGTTTTGCTTGTTGCCGTTGCAACGTTTTAAAATTGGCGCATAAAATGTCAATTTGATGTCATTGGATCAACTTAAATGTGCTGCCCAAAATGACGATGCTTGTTCCACGTTGTTTGGTTGCCGTTTGCTGTTGCTGTTGCTGTTGCTATAGCTATTGCTGTTGGGCTTTGGTGTACTGTGTACAGTGTACTGTGCTCTGTTGCTCAGAGCCATGATGTCCAGCCTGGCAATTTACAATGACCAAAAATGATTTCCCGGCTGCTGTTGCGGCTGCTGCACTTGCGGGTTAATTTCTGCATCCCGTTACGCGTTGGACCTCGCCACTTTTCCATATGATAAACCAGCGGCTAAAACTCGCACGCTCTCTGTTTTGGTCCGGCCAGTCAGTCAGTCTGTCTGTCTGTGTGTCTGAGTCTCTCTGATGTGGCAGCTTCATTTCGAAAGCTGTCCGAAGTTGACATTCATGTTGTCATTGTGCTGTGCTGTGTATGTCATACGGTGGGCGTGGCTAACCTGTTGGCTACCTGTGCAAATACATGTTAATATTATGCTTGTCACAGCAGCAACAACACATCATCAGCAGAAGCAATACCAGCAACTGCAGTAACAGCAACGTCAACAGCAAAAGCGACAGAAACATCAATGGCTATGACAACAACAGCTGGTTGCTGGCTGCTGGTTTCTGGCTGCCTCGTCAGCAGATTAGTTTGCTTAAATTGATGGCAACTTAGCGCTAATAACAACGCTGCTATGTGATGTGTCGCTTGTTTTGCCACTGGTCGTTAAAATGTTTGCACCGCATACCTTGAGGCGACATTGAATGAGCCAAGTGAGTCACCGCATTAATGATGCTGAGCTCTAACCATTTGGAGTACACCTCTGTGCGGTTGCGGCTTAATTAAATACCATGGCCAGTGCATTAATCAATTTTTACTTTGCTAGCTATACCCTGTCTGGATTTCCACACATACACATAAACTTTTCTTATTTCCCAGGTGTATGCCACGCCCAATTTAATATACACATACACTTGTGTGGACTGTGTACTGGGCTTGCACATGCATAATTTACCATTCTTATTGCGTTTTTGGCATAACTTTTGCTTACTTTAAATAAATCAAAACGTTGGCCACTCTGCTCTGCACGGCTTTGACTAACTTTCCCTTTTATGATATATGAACAGCATTCCGAACAGAGTTTGGGGTTCAACTAAGAGTAATACTACCTGGCGAACACCAGCAGTAGCAGCCTCCTAAAGTATGCAACAGTTAATAAAAAATGGTGTACAAGTTGCTTCCAACATGAATCGTCCTTAAAAATTGATTATCTCAAACTGTTTTTAGAACAATATTTATTGCATAGCTCAGAGCAACTTTATACCTCAATTTGGCACTAAAATCTATTTTATATACATTTTAATTTTAAAAAAATTTAACTTAATGTGATTTCATTTAAATGTTATCGATGTGCAGAAATTTTGATGGAATTTTCTACTTATAAAGTGTAACACATTTACGGATTAAATTGATTTTTATAAGGCAAACACAGTACGAGTGGTTCTATGATTTAATAATTATTTAATTAGCAGTGTCAAGCCGTTATCTGACTTCTGCAGGTAAAGAGTATATTTAACTAACGAAAGGAAAAAATTGCAGCTGTCAACAAATGGCTATAAAAGGCACTCAATTGCATAAAAATTCACAGTTAAACCTACATGGTAGTTGAGCCTAGAATAATAGTACAATTATGAAGAGTAAGAAAGGAACATTTAAATACCTAAGAGATCCCACTCCGACTGATCGTATGGTAATGAGGGACTGCTTCAAGTACATAGATCGGGCGATGACATTTTTTGGCTGGTTGGCTCCGTCGGAGAAAAACATTTTCTTCAACTATGGAATGTATAAAGTGGTGAAAATGTTTTTTCTTGCAAGTGCTCTGTATTTACCAATCGGATTAAGCATAACTTATGTGAAGGAATTCAGTACATTCACTCCTGCAGAGTTATTTAACTCATTGCAGGCAGGAATTAACTCACCTGGTGCTTTTATAAAGGCTGTTGTAAGCGTTGTTCATGTTTGGCGATTTATATTGCTCAAGGATAAATTCGAAGAGATGAACAAACGTTGTGTGAATGACGAGGAGAAGCTGGAAGTGCATCAAGGAGCCAAATTATGTAATATCGCTTATCTAGTTTACTTGGTGGTTTATTCGGTGTTTGGATTTTTAACCATTTTAACATCTCTGTTGAGAGGACTAGTTCCATGGCGTATATACAATCCATTTCTTGACTGGAGAGCGGGTACTACATCATTACTCATGGGTACTTGCTATGAAATGCTTTTTATGGGAGCTGGCCTCTTTTATAATCATATAAATGATTGCCTTCCCCTAATTCTTGGAATAGTTATACGATTGAATATTAGTTTACTCAACAAACGTATTCGAAATCTACGAACAGATCCAAGCAGAAGTGAAGACCAGAACTATAATGATCTCAGAGCCTGTATTAATGACCACAGGCAAATTCTAGAGTAATTTTCTTGTAATAATAATTTTTGAAAATATATTAAATAATTTTTATCTGTTCTTTAGAGCCTGCGATCTCATGAGACCACCTCTATCTCAATGGATTTTTGTTCAGTTTCTATTGGTTGGCTTATTGTTTGGACTCACGATGATTAACCTGATGTTCTTTGCGAATATTTGGACTGGCATATCATCTGCTGCCTATGCGTTTGCACTTATTTTTCAGACCTTTCCATTCTGTTACACATGCACCCTAATTGATACCGATTGTGATGATTTGGCGGTCTCTATTTTCCACTCGAATTGGCTGGATGCACAGCCGCGTTATAAAACGACAATACAACAATTTCTACATAATGTGCAACGAAATATTACTTTTACGGCTGGCATTATTTTTCCCATTTGCTTAAACACCAACATAAGCGTATGAAAAATCTATTGTTTTCTACTAAACATGAAAATGAATTTCTATTTTAATTACAGGTAGCCAAATTGGCCTTTTCGGTGGTTACATTTGTTCAGCAAATGAATATAGCCGACAAATTAAAAGCTGCATAAAGTGGAATGGAAAACAATCGCCAATCAAATGATTAAAACTTAAAATTTTTAAATGCTCTTTCACTTAGATTATGCTCAGCAAATTGTAGGTGAAAAAGTGCAAAGTTCTTTATGAATTGTCCTTAAAAGCTATCTAACTCACACGCTTAAAATGTAGTTCTTGCATAAATAAATGAATGTTTTAATTAACTCAACGAATTTGACCGAGTGATGTACTTTAAGATTTTATGCTTCAGAGTAGCTTAATTATATTTTTAACAAAATGCTTAGAAAATTGCGTAAGGCCAGTGAAAATATTCATTAGTTGTCGCTGCTGCTACTACTTGGTCCTGCTCCTGCTCATCAGAAATTTACAGCTTGTCAAATTTTAGGTCAAAAATAAACCCAGAGCGCCTAGTAACTGCAGCTATTTATAAAATGTAATTTTGTAAGTGTACACAAAGGGAATGAGAAACTTTGAGTGGTAAAACTTTGGCATTGACCCAAAATGTTGCTCCCGGCCGGGATACTACTCATCAAGGCTCATTGGCCCGTTGATGGGTAGCAGATTCAGTTCCACCTTCGGCATACTCTGCCCCGTTGCCATGTTTATAAGCTCTGCCTTTTACACCTTTTTTGAGAGGTCACTTTGCGCATAACTACCTCATCCTCGGCCTGACAGAACGGGTAACTTTTCATTTCTGTCTTTGGTGTAAAGTCTGACACTCGGTGTCAAATGATGTGTCAAAATTTTAACGTGTGCTCGAACATAGCGGGAATTCTTTTACCGTCCTCGAACTTAAATATGGACGGGATTAATAGCTTTCACTTTATGCGAATTTCAGCTTGGCGAGTAGTATTATTCTGTAGTGAAACAGTAAAACAAAATGTGTATATATATTCCATTAAATAAAAATAGAAACATTGGCTTATTATTATGGATTATGAGCTACAGCAGTAAGCAGTGTTAAAATATATATTTATTTGTTTTTCTCTATTTTACATAATATATTTTATTATTCTTTTAGGGATTGTCATCTTAACATATTTTAATAATAGTTTATTCCAACATAATTCAGCTTATAGTTTTATTTTACATAAATGTAAGATATATAATGTTTTTTCTTGTCAAAATCTAAGACAAGAGTGATACAATAGTTCAAGAAAGAGTCATTTCAGTGTTAAAGCATGTTGTCCACCTGACACTTGAAAGTGCTGTTGGCAGGGGAATTACGAGCTTGACACAAGCAGCTAATCGTAACCAAAGGTTTTAGTCTGTGCCACGTGTCATCATGAAGCCCTTGGGGTCATAAATGTTTTGGAAAGCTTAATGGAGCGGCAGTTTTGTCACCAGCATTTTGTTTCAGCACGTGTAATTGCCTCACACTCTGTTTATGGTTGTATGAAGGTATGTGTGCAAGTGAGAAGTGGGTCTTGTAACCCTATCTACATAAGTATAATTCATTTTCTGTCTCCATCCTTTAGCTGCTGTTTTTGGTCTGACAAAAGTATGTTTTATAAATTATGTTTAGCTATTTGACGAAAATTAAAACGCACGAGGCACATGCTACTTTTTTTTTAAATGCATGCACGTGCATGTTGTCGTCACTTTTATACCTTACTTTTCTCCTTTTTTTCTCACTCTTTCATTTACCTTCTATTCCGTTTTTCCCTTTGACTGTTTGCTTCTTATCATCATCATCTGCTGCCTGCTACTGCTTTGTAGCTAGCATCAATTTTTCACATAAAGTTTGGCAAACGCTTGACTTGCATATAAATGACTTGGTCGTATTTGTGAGCTGCTTTTTTTTGAGAGCTGATGAAGCCTGGGAGCTTGGCAGCATTCGAGTTGTCAACTCCTTCAACGTGTTTTACATTTTAAGCGGTATAAAGAAAAATGCGAAACCGTCACCATAGGTAAAGGTGCAAAAAATAATTTCCTTTGCGTAATGTGTGTGTGTGCTTGTTGTTATTGTTGCTGTTACTATTACCCTACGCCAAGAGAAGCTAACGATTCCGTTAACACTTCCATTAAATATGCTGTGTTGTAATTTATGAAAAAATATGTATAGTTTTTTTACTTTTAATATAAAAAAATTAAAATAAAAGTTTCAAATTCTTTGGCGCTGAAGTTTGTATAGTTGCTTTTTTCGTTTAGTAGTTCAATAAGTCATTTTTTTGAGCGATAAATGTAGCGCATCTCGTGGTGTTTTAAAATGTCGCACCTTAAGTGAATAATACTCATACGACGTGCTGCCATTTGTGTCGAAAAATAATGAAATAAAAACGTAAAGAAATAGATATAGATATATACACGAAGATATGCGAAGCATTACTCATAAATAGTATGTATATTATGTAGATTATGTGAATATGCCCGCCCCTTTTCCACGAAATGTGGGTGGGAGCAACACATTCAGCATTCGTAAACGACAAAATTTGATGTGCACTTATAAACAAATTGGCATTCGTAGTGCTAACGCCTTCGACGTGCAGTCATTTATGAATAAATATGTTTTTAACAGCTATTAAATTAAATTTGCACATATTAAGCATACGCCGCGTAGCCGAACGTAGCACGTTTGATGGAAAAAATAACGTTAGAAAGATAGGGATTTACTGAATATCCGATGGAGGGAAGGGAAAGGGAAAAGTGATGGGTGGTCTAGCAGCGACAGAACTCAATCAAACAAAAATTTCATTAAATGCAATGAATAAACGGTTTCGCCTCTTTTCCAACGTAATTTTCTTTGATAAATTTTTGGGGTATTTGTGTGTGAGATGGGAAAAGGGGCGTGACAGTGAGCATCTGGCTGTGTCAGCATTATCGGGCTGATCAAAAGGCAGACTCGCATTTGTCATCCATCAAAGTTAAATCACACTTTTTATTATTTGTGCCACTCGATGGCATAAAATATGCCAATCGACCAACAACAAATCCGCATCTGAAGCCCCAAAGCGCCTAAATACGCGTAAAAATTGTTTGCGGTTGTATTGATAGATATAAAGTGTGTGTTCTTCCTATCTAAATGTGTGTGTGTGTGTGTGTGTGTGATTGTCAGTGTGTATGACAGAGCTGCAAATTATCAATAAATAAATAAAATTACGCGCACTTTGGCTTAATGTTTGAATTTCATTTTGATGTCTGGCATATGATTGCTTTTTGGTTTTGAAAATTTCTTTTTTCTCTGCATAGCGTTTCGATTAGCTGGGACTGCCTGGGAGTTTAGGGATTGGCACAGTCAATAAATAAATTTGGCAGACATTATGAGGTTTGATATTTAAAATGGAAAGTTTCTGCATAAATGCTCACAATATTTATGGGAGTTTTGATTGGCAATTAAAAGGAGAAGAAAATTATTTGACAGGAATTAATAGCGTTAAAATTATTATAGCATAATAGAAATTTAAATAATGGATCAAAACTCTTCATGGGAATTCTTTGAAAATTTTGTTAATTTATTATACTCTTTTATTAATAATTAATTATTAATATACCACAGACATGTTAACTTTTTAAAGCATCGTTTCAGTTATAATTAAAACAAGCAAGCAAGGCAACAGTCGAGCGAGACGACTGTAAAAGACCCCGTACTCATTCCAGTGCGCATGTTTCCAAACAAATTTCTGATTTACGACCGATTTGTCCCATGAAAGTTTTAGTGGTATCATACACATAATGTGTGACGTTGCTTGCGATATCTCTACAAACATTACATGTCTTCATATAAATGCATACTAAAGCAATAAGCTATAGTTGTCTGATCTGAATCAAACTGGGAGAGGATAGTTCTAATAGTGCCATGAACATTAGTGTAAATTTGGTCATAGATAGCTCTAATAGTTTCCAATTAAGGTTTTTAACAATCTACTCGCGAAGTAGTAGTAGTAGATCCAGGTATTCAATAGGACGAACGGACAGGCGTACAGACAGACAGACTGACAGACGGACATCGCTATATCGACTGGACTATTAATGCTGATTAAAATTATATATATATTCTTTATTGGGTCGACAAAGCTTCCTTCTTTCTGTTACACACATTTGGCTTCTGACAAACCTAATAGACCCCTCTACTCATATTTAAAGTACTGGGTCTAATTAAAATAAAATAATAGTAATCAAAGCAATTGACTGGTTAAATTCAGTTTTGATTTTTACTGCAGTAATAAATTAATTAATAAAATAGCTAAAAATGTAGATTCATGGTATTAAAATTGATATTTAGCAATACATTTTATTCCATAATTGATTGGTGAGTGTTGTGTAATAAATATACATATTAAAACGATTAACTACAGCAACATTTCTGTACTGTCCTCTATTGTTTACTAGGCATTAAGCTAGACTTGATTTCTAGGCTGCATTATGCAACAGTGCTATCCACAATTATGTGGAGGAAATTGCATTTGGCCAAGATTATACCATAATTGATCACAGAGTGCTTATCGCTGGTAAACCGCGTGTTGTTGAACACTGGTCACTCGACTGACATTCATTAGGTTTGGCCTTGTTTGCTTGTTTCGGGATGCAACGCAGGCATATTAATTGCTCATAAACAACAAACACTTTATAGTGGACTCCCAACTGGGGCTGTCAGCATGTCTCGGCTGGTTTATTTATTATTCAATGGAATTTGCCGCTATGCAATTACGCGTTGTTGTTCGCTATAAACACCTAAAGGCTTAAACAGCCAAAACCAACTTTCAAGCACTCACGCACACACACACACACACACACACACCCACACACACAATCAGCAAGTCCTTACACAAAGAAATCACACTCGACAATTCTTAAACATACTGAGCTGAACTCAACAGCGCTTAGCTGTCAGCAACTTCTCTTTTTCTGTGGTGTGAAAGTTTTGTTTTTGGCTTTTTATGTGTCTTGAGTCTTGTGTCTTTCATCTGTATCTGTGGGTGTGGTGGAAGAAGGGGGGGCGGTAAGGCGACTGTGATTTCAGATTTCGTGCCATTCCTACCTTTTCAATTTCTTGTTTCCACGGACTCTTTTTAGCCGCGTTATCAAAATTTATTGAGCGCTGTCATCAAGCTGTCAAAGTCGATATCAAAAACATTTGATTTTTGACTTTATATTGTCAGTCAGCAACAAGCGCCCACAGGACCCAAACCAGTTTGAAAACCATTCCCAAATCGAGAATAACACCCACACAATCCCAGAGCTAAGAGCCCGACAGTTTGTGATCCACGCACATTATAACCACGGTCGTATGTGAATTTTGTTTTTGGTCGAAAGGAGCGAAGAAAAGAAAAGAAAGAAATAATCATAATAAAAAAGCACATAAAAAATACTGTGAGCTGTGAGGCAGCTGAAAATTTTCATGTGCTCCCAAGGCGCCAGAAGATTGATAAATTAATGATTGCCAAGTCGAGGACAAAGTCGTCAAAAGACGAAACGGCGAAGCGTGTAAAGGTGCAAAGGGGGTGGAATGGGCGTGGCTGCCAACTGAACCAGTTTATGTGAAATCAATTTATACGATATATGTATATATATTACATAAAACAATTTCTCAAAGAACTTGTCAAAAGTTGAATAAAAGTTTATAAAAATATGAATAAATGTAAGAAATTTTTTAAAATTTTATTGTAAACAGGAAAATATATAATTATTACACAAGTACTCGTCGTTTTGGATTTCACTATCAAATTGGAATTGGCGAATTTTGACGATAATATTTTGCGGAACACTTCCATCTCGGTTTTATGTTGTTGGCGCATATGAAATGCTGTCCAGGCAGAACACCTAATGAATATTAATAGCCAACTGGCTGAGAGACTGACTGCTGGGCCTACCTGTGTCTATATATTAAAGCATCAAAGCCACTTGTCTTATCAGTTGTGCAGACTTTCGAAATCGACTGTTAACAAAACAAAAACAGTTTGGTCATGAAAGGCTGAAAGGCAACTGGAAAAAACCAACAACAACAACAACAGGGACAAGGACAAGCGGGGTAAAGCTTGGATAATAGGCCTACAGGCCAGTGGGCAGTCTATGTTGGCTGATTGAACGCCATGTCCCTCTTACTTCCACTCTTCCTCTTCCTCCCTGCGTCCCTCTTTGTGTTCTTTTTAGCACTTGGAATCGCTGAACATGGCGGATTAATGTCATTTATCACGCGCGTGTGGCTGGCGCATTTGAAATGTGCAGAATAAATAAAGAACTGGATGGAAGTCGCCACCCCCTCCCTCTAACCATCCATCGACATGGCAGTAACAATGGCAATAGCTCGGCTTTAATGCGGAGATTAAGGCGGCAGTTGTTGCTGCGGTCTTGTACAAAAAGGATAATGACAAATAATCAAGGATAAACGCTTTTGATTGATCTTTAATGGCAGTTGTTTTTTGAGCCCGTTTGACAGCACAACCAATTGTAAATGTAAATCATATTAACTTCATTGTAGCATATAAAAATGTTGCGTTGCTTTCACTTGCCTTGACGAAGATGTGTAAGGTTGGTTAAGCAGATACATTTTTCCACAAAACATATACACATACTCTATGTGCAAATAGCCATATATAAATACTTATCGTTAAGCCTCCACATCTGATGTGTTCCTTTCACAATTGTGCTGCGTGGCGGCAAATGCTTTTAAATATATCAAAGACGGCCAGCATATAAATAACACGAGTGTAATAGAGTGGAGATTTATACGACTTTGAAATGCTCTATAACAAACGAAACCATGTTTAACTGCAACTACTGGAATGTTCTTTGGAAGCTACTTCCTTTATCAGTTTAAAGTAGTTAAAGTAAAGTTTACTGCATCTGCATTTACCCCCCGACTTTTTTTAACAGTAAGCAAATGCTAAAAAACATGTCAAATCGCATTGGGTAGAAGTTTGAACCATGTTATTTCGATTCCCATGCGAAATAAAATTAGAATTGAATTTCCTGCTAAAAGGCAATTGAGACGAATTTATACGGAGTGATGTATATATAAAGCAGAAGTAGGACTCTAGAACGCACAGTCAAAAGCAAAGAAATAAAGCAATTAAGCGGCTTACAAATGTCGGCAACTGACAATGAGATGAGAGAGCGTCACAGAGTTGGCCCCCAAATAAGCCTGACAAGCAAAAAGAAATTAAGAAAACGGCAGCAAATTAATTTACATGTACGATTCATCAATCAAAAGAGGCAAGGATAAGACAGAGGGTATACACAGCGAAAGCGGAATAAACGGAAGGAGATGGCAAATGGAAGGATGTGCTCAGTTTTTGGAGTTCAGTACATTTGAATCTGAAGATGCGCAGCCGTTGGACGTCAGCAAAAGTCATAAATGGCCATGGACGCGTGTTTGAGTTTCATGTGCCAGTATCAATATAAGTAATTCCATATCCAGCTGAGTGTGTGCGTGTGTGTGCATGTGTGTGTAGCAGGCCGTGCGTTGATTGATGATAAATACTCGATGCCCTTACAATGGCCGCTTGAGATAAAGCGTTTAAATGTGCCGCATATTAAATGATGCAACATCAAAAGTGAAAAGGATGTCGTCCTCGTCGCCGTCGTCGTCGTCGTAGTCGTTGTCGGCATCCTCAACCCGCCTCAAGCTTTGTCTATTTTATTATTATGTAACGCCCCGGCTACGGACAATCGTTATAAATGACCATTTGCGCGAATGTTGCCTTTCCTTTCCTATCGTTCCCATCCACTCCCTTCACTTTCATACAGTTCACTTTTCCCTGCCCTTTTCCGTTGTCCTTGTCAGCTTTTGGCCATTGTTTGCCAGCGATAGCATTTATGCTATTACATAAATAAAGTATAAATAAATCAGTATTAGTTGAACTTTACATGGGGCTGGCATGTGTGAAAATGTTTAATATTTCATTTAAGTCTGCTTAATAAAAAATACACGGCAATCATTGCTTGGGGTCACTTTGCCATTGGCTAGTTTCATAAGCATATTTATTTGTTGTGGGTCAAATGGGAGCAAAAAGCTCAAAGACCGTACAAAAATTTGCAAAGTTGTGTTACTAAATAAATAAAAAATGTTAGTGGGCCAAGTTGTGCTTATTGTTTATATATATAATTTCGAATTTGTAAAACAAATGCTTGTCATGTGCTAATCATTTATCAGTTTGATGACAAATTAACAGACGACTTTTGATGCCGAGTCACTTTTTTATTGCACTCATTATATTCACTTTGTTCATTTGTTTAATGCGTCTGGTTAATAACAATTGTCGTCGAATATTCTCTAGGGAGTCTACCTAGCAACATTAGGGAAAGAAACGTGCGTCTTTGTTGCCATACATGTGAGCAGCTAAATAGGGGACTAAAGAACCTTCCTTCAACTCTGTCAAAAGGTCATAGACTTTTCAAGCGTTTCATTGTCGTTTAATTTGTGTTGTTGTTTGTTTCGCACTCGACAATCTTGTTGTTGTTGTTGTTGTTGCTGTAGTTGTTGTTTACATGCATGTGACTGCACCCATATCAAATGAGTAAGTTAGGGATCGTCAGACGTTGTTAGAGGTCGTCGCGTCGACAGGGTTCGACGCCAGACGTTCCCTTTTGACAACGTCGCTTTGTCAAACAAATTTCATTCACATTCATATTCACATAATTTTCACGTTTTGTGCCAATAGCTTCAGCACGGTTCTCACTAACAAATTTAAACAAATTATGGGCTGTTTGCGTTGCTTCTATGCTTTTATTTGCATAACATTGACTGCTCTCACGACTTGCATTCATAAATTAAAATGCAACGCTTTCATAGCGCTCTGAGTTCTGTTCGGTGTTCAGGGACATCACAAATAGCAGCCACGGAGTAGATTTACTAATAAATGTTTCACCTGCTGCTAAATACCGTTACAAAGTCAACTCAGCAGCTTGCACCATGGCTTTCAATAAATTCACCGCAATTTTCGACTGGTATCCAAAATAAATTAAACAACTTATCTAAAGGTTTTAAATCTTATTTTAAATTCAAGAATTTCACACGACAGCTGATGAATGAAATGTTTTCAACGCATTAACACCCAAGTGGCTTATTCAACAAATGTTGCTTAAGCCTGCTGCGAAGATGTGCATTTTTAGTTGCTGCACAAGAAATTAGCGTAAATTACATGAAAATCAGGAACACACAAGGCACTTGGCATAAAAACAAGTCAAAGAACTTATTCACCCGCATGTAACTACAGCTGTAGCTGTAGTTGAAGCAGCAACAACTACATGAAGTGAGCAGAAAAACTTGTGAGTGTTTGTCATATGCCAACACTTTGAGCGCAGCAAAGTATGCTACGTTTTTTGCAGCTCCTTTTGTTTTGCGCTCATGTGCGTGTCAGTGTGTGTATGTGTGTGACTAATTTGCGCATAATTAAATATAAATTGTATACGACAGTGTTTGTTTTTGCCCCGTGTTCTGTAGTTGCTGGCAACAAGCAATGGGCGTAAATATATTAAACAAATTGCAGTGCGGCCCGCGTTACGTTACGTATGCGCCATGTATTCCACGATTGCAACTACAAGCTGTCGCCGCTGTTGTAGCTGCTGCTGTTGAGCTTTTGGCAACTGACACAGCAGCGACAAGTTGAGCGGCATCGAATGAGAGTAAAACGGGAAGTGCACAAACAAAAAGCAATTGCAACTGTTTTGGCAATAGCACAAAGAAAAAGTAATTATTTACGCTCTTCAGCAGACGACGGCGGCGACAACAACTTCCGCTCTCTTGTTGTTCTAGTTGGTATTGTTATTGTCAGCGTTGGCGTCGCGTCAACAGCAATTTATTTGAGTGTGAAAAAGATGAATTAATTTAACAGCATTGTGCAGTACAATTAAAAATTATTTGCTCCTCTACGTTCTTGGCTGTTGGCTCTCGGCTCGCAGTTCTTAGTTCGCAGGACTCGTCCGTCCAACCAGTGGCAGACCAAAGCTTAATTGCTGCAAAGTTGTTGTGGCTTAGCGAGGTCCTTGTATCATAGGATTGTCTATACTAGCAAGGCATCTACTGTTACTGCTGCTGCTGCTGCTGCTGCTGCTGGTGTCGCTGGCCTGCAGCAATTTATGTTTACCAACTAGCTCGAGGTGGGGGTTTTTTTTGGGTTTGGACTTCACTTGAAGGCATGTTGGTTTTGTATGTTGGTATTGTATGCTATATTCTTTTTTGGCTTTTGTTTTTGGTTTGGTCGGCTGGCTGCTGAATTCTTCTGTCCCTTTGCCTTCTATTGTTGGCTTTTGTTTGTGGTTGATGATGGGAAAACTTTTTGCCTGCTGGCAGCTGAAGTGTTGGCGACGTTGACGTCCTCGTCGACGCCGTCGTCGTCGGCATGTTTTATGCATTTTCTTATGACTTTACTTTTGGCGTAGATTTGTGCGTTACCTCCTTCTCAATTCCACAGTGTTTCTCTCTCTCTTCACTTTGTGGTGAGCAGAGAACCGAAAGAGCTTCTGAATTATTATGTACATTTGAAATGTGTGTACCACGCCAAAAACAACAGCAGCAGCAACAACAATAACAAGAGGAACTAAAAGCAATGCCGTAAATTTGTTTTGCTGGCAAGTGTACAAAAAAGACGCCCCCTGATTGTCCAAGGGGAGGATAGAAAATGAACCCTTAAATAAAAAGTATGAGACGCTTCAAATGCTGCAAAGTTTTTAGGTAGGCGTTTGCCCTGACATTTGTCATTTTGAACCTAGAATAATAATGGAGTGGGCAATGGGGCAAATGGGCAAAAGGGGCAGCACATAACTTAATTAAAGTAAATGTGTTTGAGGACATAAGAAGTTGTAATTAGTTGGGCGTTTCCGAAATGTTTATAAAAAACTTGAGTTCCTTTTGTAGAGGGATAGGGTTTCAAATCAAATGGATTCGAAACTTTTACATCTAGTTAAGGGTTATTTGATAAAAGTAAAATTAAAAGTTATTTTTGTATTGATTTCAAGCACGATAATGGGGAAATGATAATTAAATTGTAAATGCTAAATGTTCATAGACTTTTGATACAAAACATATGAAGGATTTAATTTTTGCAGAGTGTTTTTATACCCTGCGAGGGTATACCATATTGGCTGAGATTTCAGAGATGGTAAAAGCTAGAAGCTCCAAGTTTGGAACATAGACTCTTTTTATATGCAGATAGATCAAGTTCAGTTTACATTTTTGGCACGACTTCCACCAAATTCACATATTATGGGTAAAGTATTTATATTATACATATTTGTGTGAGCAAGTGCAAGCGAGACAGAGTGCTCTTCTTCTTCTTGCTTTGTCGCGTTTTGTTTTGGTTCATCTATCGATAACAGTTCATTAGTTCATTTGCGCGATTCATTTTCGATAAATTTATAATGAGTTTGAACAACGATACTAAATAATCGTCTTTGATCAGCTGTTTAGCTGTATCGTTCGAGTTGCGTTTACTAAATTTAATTGGATTTCTGATACAAATGATTTATCATGCGAAGTAAAGATTTCTCGAATTTAAAGTCGCTCAAAGAACAAAGTTTTATAAATTTGAAAATATATCATATAAGATAATAAAACTTTAACTTTATTTAGTTTTTAAATAATGCAAGTATTGACTTTAGGATAGTTAAAAAAAACAACAGTATATTCAAGGATTCTGGGTTTATTAACTTTATTGTCGCTGCTTTTTTAATAACTTATGCATTATGTCTGCGCTCTGTGAGCTGTGTGAGTTTATAAGACACTTCCGCTTCCAGGACAGAGGCTGTCAGACCGGCACATAATTGTTGCTGTTTTCTGTGCTTTGTTTGCCAGTTTATGATTAAAATCCCGGACAAGCAGAAACTAACCTTGAGATGTTAAACGAACAATTTGATTGACTATGGTCGGTCAATGGATATCCTACAACATTTAAAGGCACATTTACTTATATAAAAGTGGTTTCAGCTTGATGATCACCAAGTTTATTATTTAGTTTCCAGAAGTGACAGTTTTAAATTTTTTTTTATTTTCTTTAAAAAATGTTGTCTTATTTCTTTTTAGCTTGTTGCGCTCAAGTTGACTTCCTTCTGCACTTTGGAAACAAGTTTTGAAAAGCAGGATTTAACAACGGAAAATTACATTTAGCAGAGGACATGGCGACGCAAAGCGCTGCAGAAAACGAAAAGCAAAAAAAAACAAGAAAAAAAGGTTATCTTCGGCTAGCCGAAGATTATATACCCTTGCAGTCATGCACATTGCGTTAATTTTTTTTCAATGACCGATTGTTCCTATGGCAGCTATATGATATAGTAGTCCGATCTAGATGAAATTTAGTGTACACATAGGATTTTATGCCAAATGCATATGGAGCGAATTTGGTTCAAATCGTACAAGAGACACAGAAAATTTCCATACCAAGCATTTTATTCACCAGTTTTAACCGATTGTTCCTATGGCAGCTATATGATATAGTGGTCCGATCTGGATGAAATTTGGTTTGCACGCCGGATTTTATGCCAAATGCATATGGAGCGAATTTGGTTAACATAGATCAAAAAAAATTTTTTTCATCCGATTGTTCCTATGGGAGCTATATGATATAGTGATCCGATCTGGCTGATTTTTACAAATGTTCTGCGTGCAAAGGGAATACACATCTGTGCCAAGTTTCATCAAGATAGCTTTAAAACTGAGAGACTAGTTCGCATAGAAACAGACGGACAGACAGACGGACAGACGGACAGACAGACAGACGGACATGGCTATATCGACTCGGCTGTTGATGCTGATCAAGAATATATATACTTTATGGGGTCGGAAACGTCTCCTTCAATGCGTTACAAACTTCGTGACAAAAACAATATACCCTCTGCAAGGGTATAATAAACCGATGAACAGGAGCTGGCGAACAGGAGATGGTCCAAGAAAACATGAATAAATGAAATGCGCTAACTTTGCTGGCCTCAAACAAAGGCAAACTAAACGCGGGTGTAAATGCCGCATCATGGTGTTGCACAGTGAGGCACATCCCAACTCAACTCAACTCAATTCAGCTCTTGGTCCCACAGAACGTGCAAAGGAAAGAGAGAAAGGCGTAATGAAAAAGAGAGAAAAAAAGGAAAAGAAAAAACATCTTTACTCGTAGTTCGCTTCCGTTTCCGGCAAGCGTTGATTGAGCTCTTTAATAATGCATTTAAGTCGCGTGCAAAATTGTTAATTGAAAGGCAAGCAATGCGTTGAACTCTGACAAGGACATAACAACAATAAAATCTGGTAACCACAATGAGAGATTGTTCGTTCCGCTTAATAGTTTTGAAAACTACTTAAAATTAATGAATGAACCGTGACACATTAAAAACGCTTAACTTATGGCATAAAAACAACACAACAACGCGCCGCAAAAACTGCCAAGTGTATAAAAACCATGTGTGTGTGTGTGTGTGTATGTGGTCGTATGGTAGAGTCGTGTGTGTGTGTGTGCTACTGTTGCAGGACTCATATTGAGCGCATTAAAAATTACAGCATTGTAAAACATGAAAATGTTATCATTATAAAGTAGACAAAGGGTGTTAGCAAGCATTGAGCCAAGGGAGACACAGTGTAAGGGTTACGGCTTCTACCAGGGTTGTCATGAATTAGCAAAAATTCTGTTACTTCACACGATTTATTTCTCCGCACAATGAAGATGTTTACACGAGTCGCGTATTATGTGTGTGTGTGTGTGTATGTGTGTAATCTCCCATATAAATGGTGTGAATATTATTTTGATATATCAAGTCTAAAGTTGCAGACAAGTATAAGGCATATGTGTGAAAATTTAAACATATTTGTGCACATTGTTGCGAATACATATCAAGTTCACAGCGCACACAAAAAAGTGTCAAGTCATTAAGTTTATATTATTCATAATATAAATATATGTTGTATATATGTACAGAGTAGGAATATTTGTGGAAAATACATATGAATCTGTGTATGGATATATTATATATACTTGTATAGTAAAAGTACAAATTAGCGGAACGCACTTTAATGCTAATACCCTTTCCTATAATAACAGTGATTCTAGATGCCCCGTTGAAAATTTGCTCTGAGTAAAATTGTTTAATGAAAATAAAATTAATAAAGTTATTCAATTCACATGAAAGTGGTTGTAAACATTATTGAAATAACATTACAAAAATTAAATCTAAATTAAATTACACTACAAAAATCATTTAATACAACTCTGCTTGTTTAACTCCTCTTTAATCAGTCCAATAAAAGAATTTATGTATATTTTGGAATTGAGGTCATCATCAATTTATCATACAGGGAGAAAAACAAGCTTTAAAAACATATTGTGAAACTTTACATTATTTAAAATAATTTTTTAGTTTCTATAATAATTTAAATCGACTTTTTATCATTTTTCTTTAGAAAAGAAGCCAATTTCCTAGCGGGCTTATGGCAGAACTTTAAAATACGTATGTGCTCTGAAGTATATATATTTTATTGTGTGCGTATGTGTTTGGTTAAACCAGCACGTCAAGCTAAACGTTATTTCACACGCCTCTTGTGTTATGGCCCAAACCCTTTCCGCCAGTGAAGCATTTCTTACCACAGCTTTCCACAGGCTCTTCCCTAGACGAGACTCAAGCAATGCCTTTGCCAACTGCTTGTTGCTGCTGCTGTGTTAAGCAAAACAAATGAGTTAAAGGGTTTTTACTTGCTGAGTATTGCAAGCTAACTGGTTACGCCCCCGTGGCCCACAATCAACTCATTGTGCATGGTCTGGTGGGCAGCTTTACCCCTTTCAACCATTTCTCCCACCCCACCCCCTTCCCCAACCACTGTCGCCCCTTGAATCCTTTTGCCTAGTGTACCTTTGGCTGCGGCAACAGCAGCAGCTCGCATAATGTGCCTCAACATAATGTGCACATTAGTGTTCACACATTTATAGTCATGTCTATGTGTCTGTGAGACTGTCCTCATCTATGTGTATGTGTGACTGTGCTTGTGTGTGTCATGTTTATGGGCGTCTCCTTGTGCGCGTAAATAGCAGCAGCAGACCAAAAAGTTAAAAAACAAAAAAAAAAAGGAAAATATATAGTACGTAAAAAAAATCACATACAAAATATGTGGTGGAGAATCATGGCACATGTGCAACAGCAACAGCAGCATTTGTGAGCTAATGACATTATAAACATGAAAACTCCATTAATATTTCTTTTTTTTTTTTTTTTTTTTGCTGATTATGATGTTACTTTTTGTTGTTGGGACTTTTTACGCTGCCAGTTACTACGTACCTTTCATTTATTTTTTCTTTCCCTCTCTCTCTCTCTATTTATTATTTCTGGTGCAACGTTGGTACACGAATTTTACTCTTTTCGAACAGAGTTCTATATGAATAGGCCAACAGCAACAGCCACAGCCACAGCCACAGTTACAGCACCTGGCAACAAGCAAGCGACAAATGTCATTTCTCTAGCACATTTTTCAACATTTTCTTTCCATAATTTATTTGATTTATTTGCACGCACAGCATACGGATTATGACAAGGTAAGGTAAAGACCGAGACACTTTTTACATCTTCGCCGTCAAACAAGTTCTGGAATGGTTCTGATTCTGGCCCTGGCAAGCGCTAAAAGTATTTTGATGCTTGACAATTTTTTCAAATTAAAAAAAAAAACGAAAGTTTTTCGCATTCCTTGAGACAAGTCGTGAGCTGGTTAACTCATTTTCTTTTCGTTTTTGCCAGGTGACTTGGAATATGTAAATATATGTGCTCCATATATGCTCCGAGGCGTAACCTTAAGGTGTTGAATTTATTTTTAGTTTCCATGAATATTGCAATAAAAAGAAAAATATTCTATTTAAAGGTACAAAATTTATTTATTATTGATTGTAGATACTATTGAAATAAATGAGAGAATTAAACTGATTGTATTTTCTTAGTGTTACCAATAATTATTGCATCACTTTAGTTTTGAATATTTTGAAGCTCCAGCAATATTCAATTGCCAGTTATTTCCTAGCTAAAATTTGATTGCTTAAGATATATCAATTTACTTGAGCTATTCAAAAACTAAAATTTAATGAAATCCTTGCACCAAAGGCAGTTTTGCCCCAATGGCAACACATTAGACTGGCCATTAAATCGACTAGTTGCCTAAAATTTGAGAATTGAATTTCATTTGGTAACGAATTGAGACAGACATTAGGTCTGCATGTTTTTGGCATGGCACGGCAAGGCTGGGCTATTCGATAGCTTGCAACATGAATAGGACTCGGGATTTGTGGAAATTTGGCGCTCAAAGCTTTTGTTATGTGACTTTGTGATGCGTCTGGGGGCATAGCCTATTGATATTTGAGTTGAAGCCATCAGACGTTTGTTGAGTGCTGCGAAATCAATGGGCATTGCAAGCCATTGCGGGCTACACAAAATTTCATTGACGTTTTCATTACATTTTCATTGCATTTCCGCACATTTGCACACACAAAGCGACTGATGAAAGAAAGTCTTGTGCATTGAAAGCCCAAATGCACAGGCAATAAGTTGCACTCCATTACGCGGTTTTTAATATGAAAAATACGCGTTGCTGTAAGTAGAGAAAAAGAGTGAGCAATGAAAAAGAGAAAGAGCGAAAGGGTGAGAGGAAAAGGGAAGGTAGGTGAAATTTCTTAAAGGAAAAGGCAATTTACTATTTTGAAAAGGCAACGAATGGCAATGCAGCAGCTGTTTCATTCCTTGTTTTGTGCGTTTGTCGATAATAGCAATTGAGAGTTGCATTTGCTTTGATTTGGTTTGGTACAACGAGAGTGTGCATTTTTATTTGTTCTTTTTATTGTGCTGCTTCTTTAGCTAAGATTTTGTTTGCTTTAGGGTGGTTTGGTTTGGCTTTGCTTGGTTTGGCTTGGCTTGGCTTGGTTTGTGGCTGTTAGCAGCTTACGCGGCTTGGCCCCGCCTCGACTCGCTTCAGATGATTCTGTAGAAGCGTTTGAGAAATGTTATAGCGGCTTGGGGATTTGCGGTTTGTGTTATTGCTATCGCTGATGCTGTTGCTGTTCCTGTTGCCACCGAATGCCGCCGAATGCTGTCAATGCAGCTTTTGTCAATTTACTTGGCATTTGCCAAAGCCACATTAAGCATACTCACTATTGCCAATCGATTAATGCAGCGATTTGAATAGCATATTATCTTTTCTATCGCATATAGAAACTACTTTTAATTACCTCACATTTTCTATCTTAATTAACAAATGTTATAGTTTAATAAAAATTAAACATAGCATTTTTTTTTAGTTCGTTTGACAACTCAATTCTTACACATTAAGCACACTTAACATTGCGTATACGCAATGTTGGTGTAATTAAATCGCTTTAGCAGCTGAAGTTCATAGGCATTTGATGATATCCAATTACCAACAACATTTCTATAATAATTAAGACGCATTGCGTCAGCCACAAGCATTAACATGCTCAATGTTGTGGTAAATGCCTTTCATCGATCTTGTCACTGCTGTCACTGCTGCATTTGGCTTGCGGTCGCTTTCACTGGCAACTGCAGCAGCTATTACTGTTATTGAAGTTGCTATCGAAGTTATAACATGCTTTGGTTTTTACACAAGTGTGTGTGTGTGTGATGTTCTAAATTGGTCAACATTGTGTTACAATGATGTACTGGAAATTGTATTTTTAACTGTTGCAAGTAAGTACAAAAACTATGTAATAATCAAAAGATTTAAGTGCTTCAGTTTTTTAATCACAAGCGAATAAATTACTTATTTTAAATCCAATACAAAATTTTAAATGAACACATTTTAAAGTACAATTTTACGAAGAGAGCAAGAGCCCAATTCATAAACACATTGACAACCCAAGAAGGTCAGTTGAGACTCGCTGGCAACTCATATCCCTTAACAAGATTCCACCCGATTTCCTGTTGTTGGTAGACGAAAACAGCGGGTCGCCTTCTTTCATGTTGAATGCATGGCAGGACTAAATGCAGGACAACACAATTCATTGGGTGCCATATCCCGATGAGCGCTTGCCTCCAGCCTGTCTCTGCACAATATCATTCGCCTGCCACAAACTACGAATATTTTTATTTTTGCCATCCCATACATGTATGTGTGTGTGTGTGTGTGTGTGTGTGTGTGTGTGTCGGTGTATATGTTGTTGCTTTTTTATTTATATTTTTATTTTTTGACCGCCTTTCTGGCTTTGGCCATTTTTGATCTGCTGTAGTAGCTGCTTGAGCTGCGGTTCGCTTTGGTTTGCTGCCAGTTTGGTTTTTATAGCTGGCTTTTAGTAGTTCTCCTTTTTTATTTTTACCTTCTTTTTTTTTGTATTTTTCATATATGTTTTTTTTTTTGTATTTTTTTTGTTATATATTTACTGAGCTTATCTTTGACCACACGTATGTATGTTGGCAGAGCAAAATTGTTTTTGAAATTGAAAAATTGCAATACAAGCTGAGCTCTGGGGTCAGCTATAGAGTCGCTGTAATACAAAATAATGCGACTACCCACAGTTCCGGCCTCTGACACCCCGAGCGCCCTTTAGACCCTACTTTGGCGTTTTACTCTCAGCTGCGGCATTTTTCTTTTAGTTTTTTGCCTTGCGCTCATTTTTCGTGCGGCGCTTGCTTTTATTTTCTTTGTTTAGCATTTTCATTTTTCTGGAAGTGAGCGCAGCGCTTATATTTTTAGCCCGGTATTTTAAAAAAGAGAAAGGGGGGTTTAGGTGGGGGGGGGGAATTTTGGAATTAAAAGGGGGTCAAAGAGAAGGGGGAGGGGGGGGGGGGGGTGTTGTGTTTTTTTTTTTTTTTTTTTTTTTTTTTTTTTTTTTTTTTTTTTTTTTTTTTTTTATTTTTTTTTTTTTTTTTTTTTTTTTTTTTGGGGGGGTTTATAGTAAAATATACTATAGTGGGCTATACAGTTTATGTGAAATATGCAGTTCGTGGCTGCATTGCTTCTTGGTCAAAGAGAGGGGGTGGTGAGAAGAGCGGGAGAGAGAGAGAGAGCGCTGGAGAAAAAGCTTTGTGTGCTGGTTCTTTCAAGGATGCTGCAGGTGCTCAAATAGCGTCGACTGCCTGTTCGCCTTTCTTGACTGCAAGTTATGCACATATTTAAATTAAGTGCTCTGAAACGCACACACACACACACACACAAACACATTTTTATATATTTTAGCTCACATAAATATATTTATAGAGATAAAGCAAGGAGCATAAATAAATAGTTGCTACAAGCGCAACACCAAAGTGTTATTAACCAATGAAAGCCGCTTAATGGCTAAGCACTTCCTAAAAATAAGTGTACAGATTTACTTTAACTCTAATACTTCTCACAATCTGAGCTAATTTGTTGATGAGCTTCATTCACTAATCCATGAAAGCTGGTAACAAAACTTGCACCCAATTAAAAGTTGTTGAGTGCTGTAAAGAAATACTACAAAAAGTACAATAAACCTTCTACTTATTAAATGGAAGGCTTTGAAATAGTAAGTCATAACTTTCTATACAACAAACTTAAAATTAACTTTCCCACATTTTTAACTAATAACTAAAAATACGCATAATCAAGTTAGAATTAGTTTTGAGAGCATTTAGTTATATAGTTAAATTATTAAACTGACATTTATTTAGTTTAATTCGCAATAAATACAGATATTTAAGTACATGTGTCCTGCGGCCAAGTTTTAGCGGTAAAGTTTACAGTTGTTAACGCTTGCAAAATGTAAAATGTAAAATGTAAAAGCAGCTTAAAACTAGTGTAAAATGAAAATGCTTATTATCACATTGGGTTAGTCTGTGGCAATTAAATGTTTTTCTCGTTTTTTCAATGCAATCCATTTTAATGTTTGCACAATCCCTTTTAATGCGCACAATTAATTTCGTTATGCTTTGTCGCCTTTGACATGTCACTGGTTATCTGACACGGGCACACACACACACACACACACACACACACACACACGCACATTTGGTGTGTTACAATTTGCTTAAATGCCGGGGCTTAGAAAATAATTCGATATCGCGGCCAGTTTATAGCCGATTGTCCAAACGGAACTCAAACCCAAACCAGGCGGATGTGCGCCTCGAATAATCATTGCATAATTATGGGCGTATTCACGCTGAATGTTGCGATTTTGCAATTTGCGAATTTTCTGCGCAAACGTAATTAAAATTATTTTAATTTACATGCATACGCACAAACGCACGCACTGAGAACACAAAGATATAGAATCAGACCCACACACACATATGATAATGTGAATGTATTTGCCGGACTCGGGGTTAAAAAGGACACATATAAAAACATTGACATAACATTGGAAATTAATTTTTAGCTATGCTCGGCATACCCGAAAAACCATCAACAAATTGTCAGCATTTGCGTTCATTTATTGTTGATTTTATTCGCATCGTTTTTCCACAAAAAAATAATGTGAATTTTCATGTTTACACTAAAGCCAAAATGTGTGTGGTTTTCCATTTCTGGCCAGACCCGCTAAGTCCATTACAAAACGTGTATGGGAAATGTGTACGTGATACGATTAGAGCAACTTTAAATCACTATAACAATTCTATAGATTGCAAAACGTGTTTCCTACTGATAAATTGCATTTTTTTCTAGACATCATGTTATTCAAATTAATTTGTGTAATGCCAAGTTAGCAACATATTTCGATCTTTCACCATAGATAAACGAATCACAACAAATTTAAAGTTGAAATTCTATTTATTTAAAAGAAGTTTATAAAATCGGTTTAAGAGTGCGAAATACTACTAAAGTTTTGATACCTTTAAAAGCTGGACATTTCACTCAAGTGCTATAAAGCGTTTTGAAATGATCTAAACAATATAAACGCTTTAAGTCCCAAGCAGCCACTAGTGCTGTATGCTTGCACAATTGTCTAGGCTTTTCATTTGTTCTACTACGCGGTTTGACAATCGGACGATTCTACCAATTAACGCTATGAAACGCCTCCACTTGCTGCATTGTAGTAGCACACATCTCAGTGCGTGTGTGGGTGTGTGCGGGTGTATGTTCGTGTGTATTACCATAACACTATCCACATTTCTGTGAGTTGGAATGTGTGTGCGCGTGTGTGTATGTGTGTTTTCACAAGAGAATGCAATTTAAGTTGCATTAAAATTGATTGTATTCATGGAACGCACTTGCAATGCCTCCTGTCAACTTATATGCATCTCTGTATGTGTTTGTGTGTGTGTTGTTTGAGTGCTTGTGCCTGTGCCTGTGAGTGCGAGTGTTTCGCATGTTGTCATGCGTGTTGCTTGTTTGTTTTGAGCACCGTTAAGTGGGCAACATGCTTTAAGGAGCACAATTACGTAAATTTAATAACTAAAAACAGATACGTATTCATAGCCCTTTAAAAAATTATGACGCTCAAAAATAATTAAATATTCTTAAGGCAGCATGATTTCTCAGATTTTGTAAAATTTTGCATTGTAGACTTGGTGAATTTCACACATTTTATTTCATATTCTTTAGTTAGACAAGAGGTTTTTCAGAAACAGCTTCAAATTTAATTTAGTCATAAAAGGCGTATCTTTTAGTCGTTCACTTTTCCGTCAAATTATTATTGAATATGTTTATTTCATTACTGTTAATAAATGCATGTCATGTGCAGTCAGAATACGCAACAATTGCAACCAAAATAAATGGCAATAATTCGGTGACCGCAAACTTTAACAAAGGTGGCAATTTAACTGGTCCAATCAAAGATACATATGTGTATCTTACATAGTGGCAAATGTATACATATTTGTAGTGAAACTTTACGGATGCAATCACACATTCACTTAAATATTATGTTGATGCAATTTGAGGCAAAATAAACCCCAATAAATACAAACGGCTCTCTCATAAATTTGTCACTTTAAATCTTCCCGCTGAGTTTGCCATTTTTTAATTTTGTCTTTTCAGCAAGGACTGAAATTAATTTATAGGTGCTGGCTGTTGGATAGTGGGGCGGTTGGGGCTGTGACCGTGATTGAAGGGTTGTCAGCTGGAGAGCCAATAAGCATATGCATTTATTCGCTGCGATTCGTCGTGGGTTTTTGATTTTGTTGCTGCTGCTGCCTGCAGCGCGACAATTAATGCGCATTAATGAATTATTAATTTGTATATGCGACGGCCGAAAGTATGCAATTAAATTCTATTTGTTAATTTATGGCTGCCGCCAAATATGCATTGATTATGCAAATGGAATTGGTGTTGATATACGATGCCGTGCGACAAATATTACACTCAATGCGATGCACTGGTCTTAACCAGGCCTTAATCAGCTCACATTTTACACCCACTACATAACCCATATTCATATACCATATAGTATATGTTTACGAGCACGTGTGGCTTTATGTTTTATTTGAAGCTTTTTGCATAAATTGTTAATAGTTAATTGCACTCTTGATGTTTACCGGACGTTTATGTTTAAGTTGCATTTCAGTTGACTCAATGGCCAAAAGTGACGCAGCATTTAATTAATTATAATTAGAGTTAATCTTGCGTTTAATTACTTTTGATTGCCTTTGTTGCTGCACTTCAATCGATCAGCTAAGATAATTGAACCTAATGAATAAATAGGTGGTCTATTGTCTGCAACAATTCGATAATCGCTTCAAGGCACAAACTGTCTTAACAATTACTTACCTATTATTCTAATTGCTATTGACTCTCTGCCAGGTAAAGTAGCTACAAAATTACAATAACAACGAACAACGAAACGAAGCCAATAATGAGAATTTTAATTAGAAATGTGAAGTTGATTTGACTTTATTAAAGTATTGTATATATCTGAAACTAACCCCCTGTTATGAACTTCTTTGCGACTGTCTCCATATCCCCCATGTCTCCTTAGATAAACCATTTGCTTTTAACGAAATTTTGTTATCCTTTTACCAGTACAAAAAGTTGCAAAGTTTTGTGGCATCTTTGGCAGAGGTATAAGGGGAATTAGTAGAGCAGGGGAACCGGGTTTTAAGCGGACAGTCTAAAGTGCAACATCGATAACTTTTGGCTGCAGTTTTCAGCTTCTTTTGTCGTCTTGACGGCGACCATAAAACTCCGCCATCTAGCTTCTTGGAGGCGAGTAACGGTGCTACAACATTTGTAGGTGTAGCCAGCGTGTCCAATGCTTCTTAGTGCTAAGTTACATGTGGTCCAAAGGACGAGTCTCCGTGTATTTACGGATCCACGTATCTATGTATCTATGTATCTCTTATTCGCATGCTTTTGCCTCTCTTTGCGCCACCGACACATTGAAATTGTAAATTCGTTGCTGTTATTCGAGAAAAGAAAACGAGCAGAAAAATCAACAAACAAAAGCAAAGTGCCGATTTGTTGTTGTTGTTGTTATTTTGTTTTTTCCTTTTTTTGTCGGCAGTTGCTTGTTGTTTTCATTGTTGGCTCAACAAAACTGTTACTTGTTTTTTCAGGCAACCGTTTTGCTTACTTTGGGTTGAGTACAAACACACACATACCCACACACACACACACACACACATACGAGAGTGTAGGTATAAGGTAAAAGTAAAGAATAATAAAACATAGATAGATAGCACTGTCTCTCTACATATGCCTGGATAATGGTAAGAACGCGCGAGACGCCGACTCGTTGCACAAAATTTATGCCATTCGTATTTGTGTATACAAATTTAATGAATATACATATTGAGATACCATATGCACACGAAAGTACATATATACTATATATCGTTAATACAATGCCAGTTCCTTGGTATTTAAATTATCTATTGATTGCCAGGAATACTCCTACAGCTTTGCATATTTATAATTTTAATGTGAAATTCCGTTGGGTAAATCATCACAATTTTTGGGAAATGTTTAACTTGGGTGTTTCTGTTGTGTCTTAAATCACTCAAATTTTAAACTTCTTGAACAATTAAACTGGCTAACAAATATTACAAATTGCGTAATCAAATGAGATCAGGAAATTAAATTTCATTTTAGAATTATTATTTTACCTTGAGGTAATTGTTGAAGATATTTAAGGGGTTAAGTATTTAGAATTTCAAAATACTTATAAAAGAATTGAAATATTTCCTTGGTCTAAAGGATGCTTATGGCATGAAATTCTTTCATTTTCACAGCACGTTTTCTGGCATCCAAAAATAAAGAAGCCACAAATGTGTTGCAAGAAAAATAAACAAAAACAAATTGCACGTCGCGGATAAAAATCAAGAAATTAGTAGCTTTCCCCACTTAAAAATACCCGTTAGTAATATTTATTTTGAAAACGAACGGGGCTTAAAACCTTTGACTTACAAAAAAACACAGAGAATCAGTCTGAGCTCAGCTAGTGACGAAAGTAGTCCGCTGGCAATACTGCATAGAGTAAGTGTGCGGCTATGTCACTAGAGTAACTTGTCTAACTTCCGAACTTAAAAATATATATTTATTCACACATTAATATACCCTTACTATGCCAGTAACGGGTATCTTTAAAAAGTGCAGTAACTAGCAATGTAGTTTGTTTATGTTAAATGCGCGTCTCAACTGCACGCGTGTATATGTGTGTGGGTGACAGTGTATTTGTAGGTGTAGGTGTGGGTGTGACAAAACTTTTGCTTAGCTTAACGCATGTCCTTGCTATGTCATAGCTGTAGTTGTTAGTATGTTGTTTTTATTGTAGTTGCAGCAGTTTTATTTTTTGTTGCACTAAACAAAGACCGCAGGCAGAGCACCAGAGCTGACTGACAGCAAACTGCGTGCTCTGAAACTCTCCGCTGTGTGAGCTGTGCGCAGCGATCTGCGAGCTGGCAACTCCGAGCTGCGAGCTGCGAGCTGCTAGCTGCGAACTAAAACTTTGCGTTTTGCTTAAGTGACGACGTGCGACAAGCGGCTACCAGACCTTGCCAAGTTTTTTCTTTTCTTTCATTTCATACTACTTTTTTTTCGTTTATTTCTTTGCTGTTGCTGCCTGGACTTTTAATATTTAAGCAGGCCAGTCAGTTAGCCAACCCACCCGTCAGTGAATGCATCTGTCTGACTAACTTCTAACAGCAACAGCAACAGCAGTAGCAGTAGAAACAGCTACAACAGCAGCAAATACACACACACACACGTGGTAGAAAAAACTTTTAATTTTTTTTTGTTTCTCGCTTTGGCACTAGAAGGACTTGCTACACCTCGTCGAAGAGCCGTAGCCCGTCACCCGTCTCTTCTTTCAGAGCGCTTCTCTGTTGCCATCCATGTGACAACAAGGCAAGGAGTTGTTACTGGTTGTTAGATGTTGGTTGCTGTTTTTAAGCAAAGTTGCCAGAGTTACCCACAGGCGTCACAGTGTTGTCCTTCCCACTCTTTTGTGCTTCAGTGCACTTGGAGCATCGTCCTTCTTGTCTGTCGTTCGATGTGTGGCTAAATAAATTTACAGCATGGCTGCACTGTCCGAAAAGAGCAGAATAGCAAGTTGGGAACTTGGCAAAAGCAATATGCTATCACTAATATGGAGTCTAAAGTTGCTTATAAATTAATTAAATATTTTGTTGAAGATAATTTATAAAATAATTTCACAGAATTTTATTCTTATTTTAAAAATAACACACAACAAAGAATTTTTATTTTAAAATAACACAAATCGCTGAGCTCGTAAAACCTTTAATTTCAGCCCCTTTAAAAAATTATAGTAGCTTTTGGAGTTATAAGAAGATAATGGTTATGGGCAGTATTTCTAGTTAATAAAACTTAAAAAATATAAAAAATTTACTTCCGCTGTGCAGCAGACCAAGCAAATTCCCAACAGTCCATCTACCTACAGCGTATGTGTGTGTGAGTGTGTTTGGGTGTCGATGTGTGGGTGTGTAATTTGGTTATTTGCTGAGCTTTACATAATACTTTCAATAGATGTTTAATAATTAACTTATAACTTTTAAATGGAATGGAGCGTGGATCCTTAAAGGAAGCTAAAGTCATGGAAAAGCGTAGTGAAAGTTCCAAGTGGCAACGGAAAAGGGGCTAAGAGATGGGGATGTGGTCATTTTAGTGTCTTGGCCAGTTTGATGTGTTGCGGCTGCCATTTGCAGATTGATTAATTAATGAATGCGGTTCAAGGATGTGGATGCATACAACATTTTAAAAAGCCTTTATTTTCTAAACACTTTTTTCAAATGGATCGAAAAGGGTTTGTTGTATGACTCTATTATGGCTACAAAAATCTATAACAGAATTGAAGGTTTTATTTAGCGATTTATAGAGTTGATTTATGTGTTAACACGTCATCAATGAAGCAATCAATTTTAACCCAGTTTAATCTATTGTTCTCAATGCTCTTCGTTTAATTGAGTGTTTGATTTAATTATGGGGCATTTAAATGCCGTTGCGTTGTTGCATCATTAAGCATTGATTACGCAAGCTGATTAATTAGTTACCTTTTACACACATCCACACACAGAGACAGTTTTGTGGAGGATATTGCAGCAAAAGTGCGTATAATTATATATAATTGTTAGTTTGCTGTTCCACTTCTCCGATGAAAAGTGGAAGTCGGCACGACTATGCAAATGCTCAGCACAATTTAATCACGTATGTACCCTGCAGTAGATAAAATTTAATTGATCAACTCAGACTGCGTATTTGGATAACTTTTAATGATATAATGTTTATCGGCGATTAGCTCTCAACTTTTTTTTTTAAATAGTCAGTCAAAAAGTGAGTTGTAAATTTACCAGTCTGCGTCAGACACTTGCCACAGAAACCGCCGCCTCATGATTTAAATTTAATGCAACTTTTGCTGTACAGCCAAACTGTCGCTGGCACAGAGTAACAACAGCAAGAACAACACAGCAGCTAACGTAATAGCTATAAAGTCATGTGCAACAGCAGCTCCCCACTTCCGGCGGTACAGTATCGGGAGATGGACGTGGGAGTCGGGGATCAGGAGTCATGAGTCAGTAGTTAGGACTCGGGACACAGAACTGAGGACTTTTGCCAGCTATTTGGTCACTGCACTTAATGCACTTCCTTTACTCACACCACTAACAACAGCAAAAGCAGCAACAACAACAGCAACATCAATAGCCCTGGCATTGCTGGTGCTTCACAGATTGTGATCAAGGAGGGTTCTAGGGAGATTCATATAGAAGGAGTTGGTAGTTTTTTGCTGCCTTTTGTAGCGCACGCTAAGCTTTATACCGGGCCTGATGAAATGCCATGCTTAGCGGTTGAGCGTTGAGATTTCCCAGCAGTTGAAGCCATAGTTACATCAGTTGCCACATGACGTGGTTAGCTGTGTGACCCTACATGTATGAGTGTGTGTCTGTGTGTGTGTTATCCATGGAATTTGGTAGTTTTGCTTAATGTGCTGGTTGCACAATTTTAAAAATGTTCAAAGTTAAGAGCAAATAGTACTCAAACTGAATACATTTGAAATATACATGTCTCCCACGAGTATTTTAGATAATCAACGATATTTAGCAACGCATTTAACTTTTAAATGTGATTTGTGTAGGCTAAAGGGCAACACAAGTGGGCGGTACTCAAGTTTGAGTGGTATAAGAGCTAAACCGTTACGAACCATTCTGATTATTTAAAATCAAAAAATACAAACCACAAAGTTACAATCCACAAGCAGCTGGGAGCATGCGTGAGTTCGAAAAGTCATAAAATATACAAAGCCTTCGGGAGAGCGTCAAAGAGAATGAGAGAAAGAGAGAGAGAGAGTGTAAGCAAGAGAACAGCCGAGAGAGCTAAACCAGCGAGAGTAACTGTAAATGTAACTGTAAACGAGCTGCGGCTTTACTCGTGTCGTGCACGTTTCCATTGTCGTAACGGGGCAGTCGTAAGTACAGTATAGTAGTATGTTAGTTTTTCTAATTATGCCGTTCTATTTTGCTTCACATCTAAAAGAGCAGCCAGAAAATCTTATTAATGAATGAATGGATTCGTAGCCAATGCAGCCAATCGTAATTAATTTTACTTCTAACAAATTAAACGAAACTGTAATGTGGCAAATAATGTAGCTGAGACCAGCAGCCCATTTTAGTTCTAGTTCAGGTAAACCCATTTTACAACTGGTCACAGTTTGCAGCTTAAAGTTTCGGAATTGATTTGAACTTTACAATTTTCGTTTTCTTATCTTATAATAATATGCATTTATTTATTGCCCTCATATTCGCCTTTTATTGTCTTCGTTCTTGGGTAAGGTCGTGTTCTTGTAGTCACGCAATGTTAAGGGCTTTCTTTAATGTAATTTTTTGGTGCAGCATACAACATAATTTCCGACCTGACTTGCTGCTGCGAACAGACAAGTTGCAGTTGCCGAACAATTTGTAACGAAGAGAGCGAATTTTGAGAGAGCTTCAATAGAGCGAAGTGTAATAAGTTCCACATGCATGCGTGGTGGATCTTGTTTTATATCTCTAAACCAATTTTGAGTTGAGGTAGGACACTCACAGAAGCTAGAAATTAGCTCTTATTTGATACAAGAATTTAAGAGCTTCTAATACCTTTTGAAGAGCCATCGACCTAAAGTATATTGCTTTATTTTGACTCTAATGAATTTTAAACTTTAAATCAAATTGCTTAAACGTGTGTCGAGCTAAAAAGTTCATAAATGGAAAGAATTTATAAAGAATATATTTTGATTTCTGAATATAAGCTGTGTGGAATAGAATGAATTCCAGAATTCATAGTTTTGTAAATATATAAAAACTATTCTTTGAATCAAACATTTCTAAGATTTTTAAAACGATCAGAAAACAACAGACAGTCACAGATTCTAATCACACACAAATCGAGACTTCTAACTGATCAACAATTATGAACATTTTATAAGAAATGAATTCATCTCCTTTTACATGACTTCTTACTATCACCATGTGCTCAATGCAGCTTACGTTCCACATACAGAAAGTCAACAACATTGAGCTCAACAGTAAACGAAAATCACATAATACTGGTTATTTTTACAGGCTACGCAGTATGAAAGCTTCGTCAACTTGCAGCGTAAAGCATGGCACAGTTACAAGCACTACTCCCCCTTCCCATCTAAATACCCGTTTACGCCAATACACTTACAACTCACAGACACAAATACTCCGGCACGCATGTTCGAAACGCTCTCCCACGACGACAAGATTCGACTTGCGAATGGACATAGTAAGTGTCGTCGTCTTTTCGAACTTGCGCGATACGAAGTTGCCGAAATACGAAGAGCCAGAGTCAATGGGCAAAGCAAAGCAGCAGCAGCAGCAGCGCGTCGTGATGTCTCGACGTCGTGTCGTCCGTTCGAATTGCACGAATGGCAATGAATGAATGTGGCTTTAGTACTCAAAAGGTCGTGGATTCGTGTAGTTGTCGAGTGTGCAGGCAGCTCCGTCGTGTGCCGTTTACCGCTAAAATTTAGAAAACATTCGTCGCAGCATGCACGTTCATGTTCCCGTTCGCGAATCGCGTCTTGTTACATTTAATCGTTAATTGTTTAACGCGAATAATCAGCGTACAAGAGTAAAAGCCACAAGAAATATATTTGTTAATCGAGTGTGTTAAATCTGTGCCACGAATTCATTAATAATCACAGTGATTAATTGTTGAATGCTGTGTATGCTGCCTATTCTCATTGTGTGTTCGAGTGTGAGAGGGAGTGTGTGCGTGTGTGTGTGCGGAACGTGGTGAATGCACGTGGAAAAGAATAAAAAATAAAAATAAAAAAGAAAAAGGAAACATTCTTTGCGCTCCACCTTACATTTTTGTGTTGTTATGCAAATTGCGTCGCTTGCTTTGGGCAACAACAGAAAACGAAACAGCAACAGCAACAGCAACAAAAACAGCAGCACCAACAACAACAACAACATTTGAGTGCCCGTACGTGTGTGTGTATGTGTGTGTGTGTGTGTGTGTGGCATACTTTGCGGCGTAAGCGCCCACAATGCATAAATCAAAATACACATTATTGAGTCATAAATAAAGTTCGCATCGCTCGCGCTTCGCTACTTTAAATAAGGCTCAAGGCGTCAGTGCGCAAAGGCAAGGCCAAAAATTGATGCCTCGCATCCGCACAAACACTTTGCCATATTTTTTGCTCAATTGTTTGCCATTGATCCTTGTTGCGCCGCAGCCTCATCCTTAAGGCAATACTTGCTCCACATGCCCTCAACCCGCCTGCTCAATTGATGATGCGTGCGTCTCGTTTGTTGCATAAAACTTGCTCCATGCTTACACGCCCTCAAAGGCTACAGCAACAACAACAACAACGGCAGTGGAAGCATCACCAGCAGCAGCAGCACATATAACAACAACATTGCCATCACAACAAGAGTCCCTCGGGCTGGTTTTATTACAAAGGCCGTAAAAAGCATAAAAAGCAACAAAGCAACAAAAAAAAAAAAATAATAAACCAAAACAAAAAGGGAGCAGAAACAAAAAGCGGAGTAAATTTCACTGAAAGGATACAATGCGACGTCCTGTGTAAGTGCATACATACATTCAATATATTTAGCTATTTGTATATGACTAGATATACTGACAACACAATATCGACATGTTCTTTAAAATAAGCAAATGCCATAGTCGTACTTAAAGGAATTAGCCTGAATGAAATGCCAAAATACCAACAAGACTATGACAATTCATGCCATTACAGAAGCTTATCTTCAATTGTCAGCTTATTCGTATCGGATATTGTCTATTTTCTGGTAATTCCGTTAATTGATTCCACATCATTAAAAACGAGTTTTATTTGTTTTAAAAGCAGCTCACTTCAAAATGGATTAATAAATAGTGTAGAAGCCACTCAACATAGTTGTGTTTAGTGATGATTTATCAATAATCCAATCTGTACAGAAAACTACTTTCTGATGCTGATTAATTGCCATAAATTCAATTAAATTTAATAAATGCATATGAAATTAAATACTTGACCAACAATTAAAGCTTAACATTTATGCCAGCAACGTTAAAAGCTATTAATTAATCCTCTTTTAATGAAATTATAAGACTATAATTTAGTTTCGTTGTTATGACGAAACTATTTATTATTATTTAAAGCTTTGCTATTTTATTCGTTTGCTTTTACTCATGAGTTTTCGTTTTGTTTATTCCTCTTTTGCACTGTGCACCCATAGCGTATACGCAACTTCTGCTTTTTTGTGTCAGTCAGCCAGTGAAGCAAGTTAAGTCAAGCGACCGAATTTGACTCAGTTTTTTGTTGTTCTTATTTAGTTTATTTTTTTTTTTGTGTGTGAAGTGCAAGTGTGCAAGTGCGAGTCTGTCGGTCCTTTATGCTCTGTTCTCTGTCGTGCTGGTCTGGCCAAAAGTAAGCCATGAAAATCATATTAAAATGCTGTCTGTGCATAACCTACTTTTTATTTCTTCTATATTCGTTGTAGTATATACAAGATTCTTTAGCACTATGTATGCATCTGTATATGTATATATAAATATATATAAACTGTGTATTGTTGCTGTTTCACTTTTGCTGAACACATCCTTATACACAGACATACCCACACACACACACACATACACACATAGGGCTGTGCATTGCTGCAGGCACTTGCCAAATGCGCTTTGTGTTGGCGCCATTGTCAACATGCTGAGGATATTTTTGCATTTTTCGGCTCAGTCAGCGCGAACGTGGTTTGGCTGAGCGCCAGAGCGTCAGAGCATCAGGATGTGCAGCTCGTCTTAGATTTTGCAGTTTAAATTATTAAAATACCGCCAGCTTAAAATCTTTGAAACTTTCACATAAATCACATAGCTAGCCAAGGGACAGGGACAGAGACAGAGTCAGGGATATGGACAGAACAACCTGGCGTATACGAAACTTTAATGTGTCGACAAAAGACGTAAAGTACAAAGCATAAAAGGACATTTTGGGTGCTTAAACTTTGCACACAAGTGGACCGAGCCGGGTCACAACTTTAGAGCAAGTTTAATGCAGCATGTAAATATTGTCGTGGCACACGAAAACTTTCACTGCTGCTTTTGTTGACAAGCCTTAAGGACAAGAACAAGTATGGAAGTAGGGAAGTGGTCGAGAACATACCAAACAGCATGTGTAGACACGAGAGAGATTCATGTTTGCATATATGTATATAAATATACGTACATATATAGTTATATGTAAATATCCCGCACAATGGTGACACGTGTGCTGACCGAAAATGAAAAGTTTGACAATTAATTTGAATAGTTGATGAGTTGTTTAGAGCACACGTAAGTCCTGAATAGCTTTGCAATCGATCGATGGTAGAACAAACTTAACAGATAAATTACTTCTTGGCAGCATTTAGCTGGCCATTTAGACATTTTGCTGCCTAACTAATTTGTACTTAAACAATACTGAGCAATGCAATTGAAATGCTTTAAAAGTCAATTGCCTCAACTTGGTTTATTTCGAATCGTCTTGGATATCGAGTTACAGACACTAGATACAACAAGAAAACACACAACGAGCAGTTAACTAAAAAGAGGAAAAGAGATATAAAATAAATAAAAAACAAAGGAAACCGACAACGAGCAACTGCAAGAACAACAAAAATCAAAGTGGCAGATATTAGCAAATAATCCATCAAGTGGCATTAGCTTGGAACAATAAATTTCACAAAGCTGCAGGCAAGATGAACAATTACTACTTGTGTGTGTGTGTGTGTGTGTGTCAATTGGCTTACTCACTCGCAGGTTGTCGCTGTAAGCCAACAAACAGTTGGCACTTGAAGTGCTTGGCTAGTCGGGTTTCAAATTGCCTAAACACACACTCACACACACAAACAGCCATTACGATACTTGGTTTGTGATTGCGCTTACATTGGTACCAAGTGGCAGGTGGTGTGTGGTATGTGGCAAAGAGTTAAGCTTGTTGGGGTTGCGGATTGATTATCAAAGCGGCTTCTGCCTGCATTGCAATTGAAAATTAAATCTGCGCTTTCAGTTCTTTTAATGAAAAACTTTTGGGCTTATGAGCATTAGCTTACAGTCTAGACACTTTTAATTGTAGGTATGTGTAGATTTGCATGCGAACACACTTTGGATATCGATTTTAAAAATTTAATTTCACTGTGGAAAATGTTTGTTAATGGTTGAGTCATAGACTCAAATATAATTATAAATTTTTTTTTAAATTTGTTTACTTACATTTTTTTAGCCTTATTTTGAGTCTAAACATTATATAAAACTGTTGTGCTGCTGAATACACAAGCCTGACATTCTTTTCAAATTACTTTTCATTTATTTGCTGTAATTTTCTTTTTATTATTTTATGGGGAGTCATTTTATTTCCATAAGCTTTGATCAAAACTCAAGCATTCATTTATTATTCGTTTTGAATTGCTAAAAATTGTTTCAAAAAGTCAAGCGATGCATGTAAATGAACGTATTTTGAATTTATATTTTGCTCTGCCAATTGCAATCGTAATCAGCAATCGAAAATGGAAAAATTAACATGGCTTGCTAGCTTTTAAATAAGGTTACTGCATTCCGAATGTTGACCCAGGCTGGGAAAACAGCATCAGGGCGAAAATGAAAATAATAAGCAGAAAAGAGAGAAAAATGCCGACTGTGGAAGGTTAACTTCCATGCAGCAGCTGTAAATTGTAAGCACATTCAGATTCTCGACCCAAATCTTCACTCGGCAACAGCAAAAACAACAGAAAATAAGAAATGCAAGAGCACAAAATAAAAGTGAGGCTGTAGCAAACTCTTAACCAGCTTTCAGTCCAAGTTTGCTAACCAACTTCACTGGTCAGCCACAGTTATACTCCTACATACACACACAAGCGCATACTCTACCAAATACACTTACTAAGACGTTGAGTACATTAACTTTTATTGAAGGCTTATTGAGTATTATTTTTATGAATAATACCTGGTAGCCTGAAAAACTTTTTAAGTAGCTATGAAGTAGTTTCATTAGATCTCTACGCTTATTCAGTATAATTATAAATTAAAAAGTTGTGAGATGCTAACTTAAGCTCACTTTAGAAACAATCTTAGCAAAGTCTTTATTCAGCTATTATTTTGTTCTAGAAGGGTATTCTAAAGTAACCTTTTATTCGTTGGCTCAGAAAGTGCGGCACGCTTTAGCTTGCTCTCCAGTTTTGCGGTTTGTTGCTCCGTTTGCTTTTGGCTCTGGGTTTTTCTGTTTCGCTTTCTCTATGTTTCAATGCATTTACCGTTGGCATTGTGGGCGCATAATAGCCTGAAATTAAATCAGCCAGCGCGTGGGCAACTTAAAATAATAGCCATTGCTTATGTTTAAGTAAAATATGTACTTTACTCTTAAGTATATACGAAATAAGCGAGCACCTGCAGCTGCAATTGCAACTGCTGCACGGAAACTTGGTAACTTAATTTCTCCTTCTTTTTTTGTTCTTTTCTTTATAGCACTCTTTTGTTTGTCGTTTTTTATCCACCCCACTTGCTTACTTATTTCCGTTTCCCTTGAAGCCGCCCTCTTGGACAGTCTGGCAACTCTCTTATCTTCACTGCTTCCATTCTTCATTTATATTGCATACCTCAAGGCGCAAATAAAAGAACATTGCCATTTGCTGTTTGTTGAATGCTTAGTTGCAATGTTAAACCTTGTATATTCAATAATTAAGCGTTCAATATGAATTTCATTGCGTTGATATAATTTTCTGTTTGCTTACTTGATGCCTTTAGTATATGATATACTCGTATATTCAAAGTGACTGACAGTTGCCTGATATTAATAATAACAATTAAAGAATTGTGGTTAAAGAACGAATGATTCATGTGCTTATTTGACAATCTTAACCCTTGGTATTATTGATTAATGGATGAAATCGCTACTTAATCTAATGGCTTGTGTGCTTTTTCAGTTGGCGAAGCGTGTGTTTGATTAGTCTGCAGTACTATATACTTATTACTCACACACACACACACACACACACATGGAAATAGATATATGCGTGTGATTAGCATACATTCTTTACAAATTTCATTATTTCTGTTGATGAATTATTTATTAAATGTGTGCTGTATCCCCGACCGTAATTGTGTCCTTCTTGAAAGTGTTGTTATTATTTTTACTAATTTTGTATGGTTCGCTAGTTCTCGCTTCAGTGCACTTATATCACGCCCTGAAAAAGAAATTGACTGCTTCGGATTTGATATATATTAAGTGGGACAGCTTGAAAGCAGATAACTCCTCATTGAGCTACATTTGTAATATCCAATATGCTAATGAAATATAAATATTATGTTCATGCAATAACTAAATTAAAGGCTACTTTTGTAAGGGTTATTGATACTCTTTACTAAATTTTAATACATTTGCCTTGATTGTTTTTCTTATTGTTTATATATTTGTTTAATCAATTTGGAATTGTTTACTAATTGCTTTCAATAAATAACTAAGGCAAAATATATTTAGTTTGAAAAAAAAGCTTGACTTTATATTTATTTATGTTGGTAAGCTTTGATTCAATTTTAAATTTTCATAGATTTTATTTAAATGAATTCGTTAAACCGCTAAGGAAATAAATTGAATGACAACTGAATATTGTCATATGGAATTCGTAAATTAAAAATCCATTCAATTATCTAGAAAGCATACAAAATATTCTCGAATTCATATGAAAATTAATTTGACATATTTGACATTGTGGGCAAACAAATGCCGAAATCAAAATCAAAATCAAAGGCGTAAGACAACAACAATAAATATGTTACAGAAGTTACTAAAGTGCCTACTAAGACTACTTCATCTGAACTATGTGACATAGGCGTTTTCAGAAAGCGAAATGCAAATAACATTTGCTTGACAAATAAACAACCAAAATATACAGGAAAGTGGCGTGACAGTCGCTTAACTCTTTAATCAACATTGCTTATACACATTTTCACTGCTGCTCAGCTACAGCTACTCATTTTCAAGGCGAATGTGAACATAACTCATAGTTTTTAGATTTTTCGCCTTTGTTTTGTTACACATATATAATTTTTTTGGCATAATTTTCTCAGCAGTCACGCAAACTTGTGCGTCTCAAGTGTGTGTGTGTGTGTGTTTGTGTCAAGACAGTGTGAGTGTGTGTTTGTTTGTCACGCATAAAACGCTGACAGCAAGGCAAACAGATGGCTATTAAAAGCAAACACACGTAAAAAACTAAAGCTGAGTCGAGCCTAAAAGTATGCAGCAGCAAAGTCGTGCAAGGACGCACACAATTATGTATACGTATAGCAGTATTCATGTGTCTGCGTGCGTGTCTATGGGGTAGTGTTTGCGCAAAATAAAAAGTAAAGGATTTGCACAAACCAAACATCAGAAGCCACAAATGATGATCACCATAGCCAGCTGACGATGATGATGATGATGGTGATGGTGATTGTGATGGTAACGTGTACAAAGAAAGTAAAGAAAAATGACAGTAGCTGCAAAAAAGCAGGCAACAAAATATTTCCTGTCTGCGCTTTAAGATTTCCTAGACACACACGCACACACATCAACTATGATACACCGATACTCAGGCATTCTTTATATATATGGTGAAATTGAAAGCGCGTTGCATGTCAGCGACCCACGCCACGCCCCCTTTGTCTGCTTAGGCTTCGTTTATGTGACGAGCATAGAAGAAGTTTGCGCCTCATATGAAAATGATGCCAGCACACGCATCATCGTATTCCTCCAGTTGAGTGTGTGTTGTTGGTAAGCACATCATTTTTGCCTGCTGCTGTCGCTGCTTTTGCTGTTGCTGTTGCTACTGCTGCCTTTTGATATTCCCCTCATTTTTTATACTTTTTGCGCAATTTAGCGCGCCATCAAAACGAAGTAGAACTTGACTGTTGACTGTTGCCGGTTTGCCAAAGGCAAAAGTTATTTCTTTCCCTTTCGCTCTCTGTTTTAGCCGTCAGGTCTGTTTGTCTATATACTAAATTATTTGCCTTGCCATTTGACTGTTTGCCTCAGACCTCAGCTTGTCGTTAAACTTTTACCACTGAGTTTCTATTAAATTTTCGAATTTGCAAATGCTGCAACTATTTTTTAGCTGACATACGTAGCATAATTATGAGTTAATATCTTGTCTAGACTATAACTCATAGTTTTATGTATGGAAATATAAATTTATGAACCCTTTTAGTTTTTAGCAAGCACTTTATTTTTTTTACTATGTGCAGCTTTAGAGGACATGGAACTTTCCATCAAATTATGCGCATGAGGAACCTTATTTTATATGCAACCCAAAAGCTAAAAGCATATCTAGACCGTAAATTAGTATATACCATACATAAATGTATGTATATACTTGGTGCTAGTAAATGGTAGTTGCTGAGGCAACTTTCAATATTGCATATAAATAAAGTAATTTTCTCACTAATACCACATAGAGTAGCATGTAATAAAAATAACCAAAAAAAGAACTCACAAACTAAAGCCAAAACTTGGACTAACAATTTGGCAAACAGGAAAAAGTTTCACACACTTTTCTTTGCTTTTCATGGCAAAAATCGAAGCGTAATCAAAGCGGTCAAATACAAACAAATGCTTAAGCCCCAACTAAGTAAGTGTGCGTGAGTGAATGAATGTGTGTGTGTATGTGTGTGTGGGGGTATGTGTGTGGGTGGGTGTGCGGTGAGACGCGTGTGCGTCCCAACCGGAAACGACAGCCAGTTACGTGACTTTTATATTTTCAAAGCATTTTTGCTGGATTCAAAGTAAGAGTCTTTGCATACGTATTGAAAGGATTTGCATGAATAGAGGGAACGGTTTGAGCTCTCTAGCTGTGATATGCTCGTTAAAAGTAGACCCTATTAATCTGACGACTTTTGCCAAAAGCTCTAGTAAAAGGTCAATATTGCACCTTTCTCGAGCTTTGTGTGGAACTCATGTACAGGTTTCTGCACCGGTTTACATTCATAGCCAACACTGGTAAAGCGAATTTATCTACGGACATGCGATCAAATTAGAAATCAACATCTTGCTCAGATGAGCGCTAATTAACTTAAAAGCAAGCGAAAGTGAGATAAATAGAGAAACAGAGACAAAAAATAGAGAAAAACGAGCGAACCAGCTTCGAATCGGCTAATTAAAAAATGTACAATATCAGAGACAACAAAGATGGCAATAGCTAGCATCTCAATTAGGGCAAATTGGCGTGTCATTAATGTCAATTGGTTGGCGCGAAGGGAAGTTGGAGTTAAGTGTGGCAAATGACAATGAATAGGCAAATGGCAACAACAAAATTAGCGCATGACTTTCACGCGTAAAATTGAAAATCATTGCTGCAACACCTGCCACTTGAGGCAAGTCTCTCAGTCGCTTTCTCTCCCTCTTCCTCTGTCTCTCGCTTACTCACTCACATTTGCACCGTTCGCACACGAAAAGCATTACGTGATTTTCGTTTATGATTTCTGCTTACTTCTTAAGCACTTCCGTTTCCGCCGCAATGAACATGGCAAGCTGCCGCCATTTTGACTGCATAACACTCACATACACAATCATACACAAATATATATATATATATATATATATATACAGAAGAATGTATGTATTTAAATACATAGTAACACATAGAGAGTTGCCCTTGTCTTTGCCATAAAAATGAATATTTATGCTACACATTTAGGAGACATAAACATGCTGATATATAAGTATTATATATGCATGGCCCTGGTCTGTAGTTGTAGCTATATGAGTACTACATAAGATCACACACACACACATAGACGTACGTGTATATATATGTGTGTGGTAGCTATTATATACAGTTGGCATGCATCAAATCGCATTGATTATTGTGTATATGGAGCAACATTCTACAGCACTGCCAGAATCTCTGGGGCTTTAGCACGTGGCTCTGCGTCATTTGTCATGGACAACAGCAGCAGTAACACCAGCAGCAGCATTCGAGGGTATGGTGATTTATCATATTTACTATAGCTATATAGAGCAACAGAGCAAAAGAGAACAAAGACAGACAGACAGAGTGTTAGGGAAAAGGTGGAAGCATAGTTTGCAGCACAGGTGCAAGAGTTCAGGATTCTAACGCAATTTGTTGCATGGCTGTCGAGCAGCGTTTTATGGTAGTACTAGAAACAAGTGCTGGCTGATGCAGGACAGCTTTCTAGTTGGACAGTTGAAAGTAGATGAAGGGGAGAGAGAATGGGACAGCGACAGAGTAAAGAGTACATACAATACCTAGCTAAAGCTGTGTGGGTCTGTATGCGTGAGTGCACATAGTTATCGAGCGTCTGTGTAAGTGCAAAGTCTCATTTAAGTATTTTGCATAATGTTAAAAAAAGGTAAAGACAAAACAACTTATCCTTGTTGCCCAGCTGCTCACAGCTTCATATCGTTAGCTAAATAAACATTAGGAACTTAATTGTATATGTGATTCGTGTTGATAGTTATTATATTAAATAAAAAATCAACATCATTAACTATTAAACATAGCCCAAAGTTTTTATATGTTTTTACAAAAAATTCGAATTTTCTATGCATTACATATTATTTTTGAAATGTTCAGTTATTATATAAAGTAAGCAAAAACTCTGCAGTACAAACTGTTTCAAAGTTTTAGTTACTTTTAAATCCGATAACCTTTTAAAATAAATATAGCTCACCATTAAATGTTTAGGTAAATTTCATAAAACATAAATTTATTTAAAGAACGTGTAATAAATTTAATTTAAAAATGGTTGAAATACACATCACAGCCTTTGTGCTTTGAGTATCTTGATATGCTTATAAATCGCTGGCTTTACAAGTTAAAATCTCACATACTCAGACATGAAATTTGTAAATGCTAGCCACATAATAGTGTGGTTGTCATTTTAAATTTCAGATTTGGCCATTTTAAAATTGATTTTAAATCTCAGTTAAAACTATAAATCTATACGAACCAACAGATGGACAGATGCACACAAACACAAACAGACAGAGAGACTGGCAGACATACGGACTATGAGTTATACCCACAAATGCGTTGGGATTAATAAAAATCAGCAAACAAATCGCATAAATTATTTATGAAAGATATTAGGTTGCCTCCGGCTGCCTCGACCGCTCTGGTTGCTTTGCTCAATTTTCAAACGAAAAACGCACATCAAACGCTTAATTGCGCACACAAAATGGCGGAGAGCGGCACATGGCAGCATTTCCTGCCGTTTCCATAGCCCACAGTTATTTATGAGAGCAGCTTAAAATCAAGAAAGAAAATATATCCAGTCAACACCGAAGCGCTTAAACTCTTTCAGATACATAGAACTACGAATTTAATAATTACGCAGAGAATATATTTCGAAGATGAATAAAATTACGCAATTAAACTGAGATAAAGAGAAACGTGTATAATACTTAGAGCAATCCAATATGAAAAGCAGGAAATATCTGAAAATGCTTCATATTTTTATAATTTTGAATTAATATGCCAAATTTTGGCAATGAATATAATCTTAATTACTTAAGATAAAAGACCAAGTTAAGAGTATATGAAAGCAGCTACGGCATAAATCAAACAAAATGAAAATGCCGCAGAAATAAGAAAACACATAAATAAGTGACTGTAATCGATTGATGATGGTTGGAGAATAAGCTTCAATTCCATTCCTACAATTGGTTTGGTACTTATATGTATGTGTATATGTGTGTGTGTGTGATTGTGTATAAAATAATATAGACGATTAAGCGCTTTGCGTAGCACACAGGCGACAAGCGTCACAGCTGCAAGAGGGGCAGGTCTAGAGTGGAATAAATGAAGAGGAAGAGAGGGAGAGAGAAATTGTAGCCAGTGAATGGCAATGTGTTTGCATATTGAGAGCTTGAAACGATTTGTGGCCTTTAATGTGCCTGCGTGGCACAACATAAGTGAACGGAAAATGTAACTGTAATGCTCATGTATAAGTGCGAGCAAGTGTGCGTGTGTTTAGACTGGAGTGTGTGTAATTTGATCGCCAGGCATGCCAAAATGGCAAAGCTTTTCATTCCTTCCGTATACTCAGTCATCTTCTCGCCGCTGCTTATTTATTTATTTGCTACTTGAGTGTTTGCTTAAGTGTGTGCGTGTGTGTGTTTATTCTTCTTCGGGGACTCTGCTCATGTGTGTGTGTGTGTGTGTGTGAGTAAGTGCGCGCGTGTCTTGAGGTGCGCTTTAATCGAATCAATAATTCAATTTTCGGCATAATTTTGCGCTGATTTTGATTGATTCATACACATTGCAGCTGGCATGACTGGGCGCGGCTAAAGTGGCGTATGCGCATTGCGCCAAACCAACATTAAGTATCGTGTGACACTTTTCTTGTCGACTTGAATCATTTTCTAAAGCCGAGCATCTTGTGAGTAAGTGTGTTTTAGGGTGCCCACAAAAGAAGCGAGTGTGAGTGTGTTTGCTTAATTTGATCGATGTCTATGTGGTTGTTGCTTTCAAATGGCGGCCAAAAAAGTAGGCAATGCTTTTTGTGTGTGATGGCACTTGTTAGACGACAGCGACAGCAGCTACATCAAAGCACATTAGTTTGTATGGCACACAAATTGGTTAGGCAGGCACTTTACACACCAGTACATACCTTCACACATACATGAGGATGCCAGTATGTGTAGGTACATATACATATACATATGCTATCAGTACCTAAATCTGCCGTGTGCTCCATTTACGGTTTGCAGAAACGAAAACAAAAGCTGACGAATACAACAGCACCAAAGTGGGTTGACGTTGAGTGCAAAAGCGCCCAAAAAGCAACGTGTCGCTGTAGGGCATTGCAGAAGCTGTCATTTATGAGGAGTTTACAATGGTTGGGGGAAAGTGTGCGTTAGATAGCGCCTGATATTCTGAGGCGGGCTTTGATTGTGGCGTTTTTTGTCTATGCCCAATCAAGGCTGAAGTCCTTGCGACTACAGGCTAAGCATCCTTTGCACCTGCTGTTGCTGTCGCTGTTGCCGCTGCCACTGCTATCATGTTGTACATTCAACCGGCGGGCAATCGAGCTACTCTGACATATGACAAAAGCAACAATGTGCAACATTTCGTCAATCGGTGTATTGTCTGCGGGAGAGGCGAGTGTTAAGCTCATTAGGCTTAGGCTCCACTTGCTTAATTACAATACCAAGAATTCTTTAATTTGATGAACTGTTGCCAGCACAACCGCCGGGTTGCCATGAAGTAGAAGAAGCAGCAAAAGCGTCGGTGGCAGCAGCAGCCACGCCTATTAATTATAATTTAAAGACACGATCCACAATCTTAAATGTAACGAGCAAAAGTTTTTAACTCGATTTCCGTAATTGCAAAATCAATGGATTCAAAACTCGTCTAATTACGGAAAAGTTTTGCTTAGTTCATAACGAGCAACCAACATCTGCTAATTAAAATGCCTATTTTTAGATAAAATTATTAAGATGCCGGGTATGATACATATATAAATAATAAATAGTTAAATGGCCACTTAAACTGAAGAGCCTTTCAATCAATCCAAGCAGAGTCAGCTGATGCTGCAAAGCAAACCATTAAATATCTCTGACAACAAAAGCTGCAAACAAACTGAGAGCTTTTCACTCTATTGGCAAATAAAAATCGATTTTGTTTTGTCGCTGGCAGAAGCAACATGGCCAGGAATAAATAAAATAAAATGCACCAACACACACACACAGGCATACTCAGAGAAAACAGACAGTGAGACAGATTGAAAGACAAAGCTAATAAAAAAATCAGCGTTTGCAAAAGATGCCAACAGCAGCCAGAAAGGAGCTGCAGAATACCAATCTAGTCGACTGGCAGACGAACGAACATAGAGAAAATCTATTTGATGTTGTGTTAGAGCATTGCGTCCTGTTTGTTATGGCCACAAAGAAATACACACCCACACGCACCCACACGCAGCCACACACACATCCACTTGACAATAAAGCTGCTGCAAAAGGCTAAAGGTCATGGAATTTATTTATTAGCGATTGCCGATGCAACAGCTCACAAATATATTAACTAATTGACAGTCCCCAGTGGTCTATAGGCTGTAAACATGCTTCAGCCTTTTTGCCAATCGGCAGTATGTCTGGCAACTGGTTAGGCATAAATGAGTGACCAACAAATGTCAAACGCTGCCATTGAACTGAGAGACATTTGATATTCGCAGTTGCGATTTGAGATAGAGCTCGGACTAATGATCAACTTCATTGAGACAAATTGACGTTTGATTTGATGACGAGATGGGCCAAGTACTGTCTAGTCATTAGTATTCGTTAGACAGAGCTATTATAAAGCCAACTAGCTGAAATTAATGATGATGGTAATTTACATGCATTCGGCTATCGATTGACATACCATTAGCTCGATTTTAATTCAAAATCAATTAACATAATGCATCGTAGTTTTCGAAACATATTTCATGCATTAAATTCAAAAATCTTTCAATAAATGACAAATACTGTGCTCTGTCAATGATATACATTTCTGATACGTTATCGTAAGCGCAGAATATCAACAAAATGCAGGGACATATTCAAAGAGTTTGCCTAAAGAGGGAATAAACCCCAAAAAGTGGAGAGTATATGTTCCACTAGTACTTTGTGTGTTGCAAAATTTGAGCCAACAAGCGCGTGGCTCAAAGGCTTATGAACTGTTACTAGCCACGCCCACTGACATTGTGAGCTCCAGGTAAACAGCGTGTACAAAGAGCGTAGTTTATGAGAGTATACTTTGACTGGGCGTATCTAGCTTGGCATCCTTTTAGGTATTATAAATCAAAGCAGCAATTTCAGCCATTTCGCCAATGTAAAATTAGTCCCAACACGAGAACGCACTTGACTCAACCGTCTAAACGTGCAACAGCCACAACAGAAGCACTAACAAATTAAGCAAAAAGCTAAAAGTTATATAACTAAGCGAGCTCACAAAAGAGAGAAAATGAAAATGAGAAAGTGAGACAAAAAGGCAGAGAGAAAAGGAGAGCAGCTAAAATGACATTCGGCTCGCTCAACTATGTGCCTAACCTAATGCTCAGCGTGTGTAATAAACCAGCACTAACACATGTCCTTTCTCTCCTACTTATATACACGCACACACACACACACACACACACACACAACCACGCGTGTCATCTGTCAGGGCTGACGGTGTCGCCACGTCTTTTGGGAAATTAAAGCGTGTGGAGCAAAAAGTGCCTGGCTTCATGTTAATTTTCATTAAAATTATATTAACTTGTAACGTGGCTGCTGGTAGCGTATACAAAATACAGGACACAGGACGAAGGACAAACGAGAGCGGACGAAGTACAAAGGACGCGGTACGAGGACAGGGGAAAAGGGACTGGGGACAGAGCACAGAGGACTCAGCGGGATCCAGGCTGGCGACAAATTTTTTAGTGTCCTTGCAAGTTTATCTGGGATATGCGAGTATGAGCATAAGTTTGTGTTTGTGTACGTTGTTGTGGCTGTTCATGTGCATGCGAGTGCAAATCCTGCGGGACACTTAAAATATTTAAATGCGCAAAATAATAAATTAGCAATTTTCGAAAACTAAACGCAGCACTAAAACTTTCCTACTACCCACGTTTCACTCACCGGTCTTTTGGTTTTAGTTTTTTTTTGTGGTTTGCCAACAAGCCACTCTTATAATGCCCATTGTTTGCCCCGAACTCTCGCTCTCTTTGTCCAGTACATTCTCGTTCTCTGTGCCATGTGAGACCCTCGCTAAGTAGGTCAGCCGGACAAATATTCCCATGGCAATTAGTAAATGCTAAAGCCATAAGTTTAATAATGAAAGTGAATGTACGTAACTTATTCAGTGAAGATTTGGGATTATGTAGAGATCTACTAGCTGCAACCGATAAAAGAAATAAAACCAAAATGGCTGAGAAATTAAAGTTGGCGGTTTAATATTTAATATTTCAAGTGGCGTTTTCAGTGAGCACATCTGTCATAATTGTTATTGCCACAGAACATATAACATTCAGTCATGTTAACTGCCATGGTCGGATCCTGGCATTTCTATGACTTTAATAATATCCTAGGTGTTTGTTTGATGGCGATGACTAACGTGCGCTTTATGAGTCCTCTGCTGGCTATGGCCATTTATTATGTTGGCATGTAAACAATATTTTATTTAACATCATTGTCAGCGTATCCCAGTGTGTGACTGTATGTGTGTGGGTGTAAGTGTTTGTCAGTAGAAGACTATAAAAATTGTCAGCTTGGCTTCTGTGCCATACGGTGCGGACTCTGAACACTGTGCTGTGAATTATTTCACGCTTTGCTTTATTATAAAACACTTTTATGTTAATGTCTTCATATAACCCAAACATTTTGAGTGTCTTCACACACACACAAACACACACAACGAACATGCACACCGCAGCTTCCGTTTCCGGTGCGACATGCGGCATTGTTTCTGCAGCCGTTTTGACTCACTTTTCATGGCTCTTCCCACTTGTGCTGTAAACATAAATTTGATACGGCCAGCACATGAAGCATTTTGTGTTTTGTGGCAACCGCGTGACAATAAAGCGCGCCATAATAATAACACAGCGCACAAACGTATCAAAATCAATGGCCGAGTCTCGAGTCTAGAGAGCATGACGGTTAAATAATCCCAAGCAATGATACATTTCCACAGGCCTAGTACCGGTCGGCTGTATGTAGTACAGCATATGAGTGGAAGGAAGTAAAACATTGAACGAGTAAGGGGAAAAACTGGCTAAAGGGCATAAAAAATGTGCGCCAGTTAATTAAAACAAAACATTTTCAATTAAAACGAAAAGCATTGCTGGCGGGGTCAGAGCAAGAGCAGCTGCTGCTCTTCCTGCTGATGCAATAAATACTCACACTCCGCATGTAACAGTCAAGAAATATTCACACACTCACATAGATTTTAACAAAACAAGCCCCGTTCACGTTTCGGTGCGCAAGTTTTGCTTATTATTGCAACAACAAAAAGTGCAGCATACTTATGTGGGCGACGACAGCAACAGCTGCCGTTTTGCGTAGGTGTGTGACTGTGTAAATGAGTGTTGCTCCACGGGTGCGTGTGTGTGTGGGTGCACGGGTGTGTGTATGTGCGCTTTAAAGTGTGTGCATGCGATGGCAGGAGTTATTGTCATTGCAGCTGTTGCTCATGCTGCTGTTATTGTTTTTATTATAGTTGTTTTCACAGCACGATGCCAACTGGCAACAGCGTCATGAATATATTTAAATAAAAACACATAATGTGCATCCCCACACCTTTCACTCTTTCACTTCCTCTTTCATTGCCCTTTCCTTATGGTAAAATTTAAATATTTTCATAGCTAATTTATGGCTTTTTAAAAATCTGTTGTTAAAAATAATTTAAATAAATTTAAACAAATTTATAATAATTAAAATAATTTATTACAAAATTATATTTGCAAATTATGAACTGTACGTCGCAGTCATAATTAGAATGATAAATTAGTTGGAAATTAATTGAACTAAATTTCTGTCACATTGCCACGAATTAATTTGAACAGTTTCAAGTAAGAAAATTGATTTTCTTACTCCATCATCTGGAAACGGAATGCCAGTGCGAATACCGAAACTGAAACAATCAATCAATCAGTGAAAACAATCAACATGATTAACTCGTGTCCATTTTAATTAGGCCCACACACACAGATACTGACAGATACACAGACATACACATTTGAGCGTGAAAAACTTGTTAGCACGTTGTCCGCATACCGCAGACAATTGTTATTAAAGTTCGAGGCTAGTTCGTGGTCTTAGATTAATGGCCAGCGGGTCACTAAACTAGGCCATGTCTAGTCCACGTGCATGTCACTTATCAGTATCAGCACATTGAAGGAGATACGGATAAAGAGAGACAAAGAAAATGGGAGAGAGCCTTATTATATTTTAGGTAAACAACATCAGATTGTTTTATTTGTCTACACGTGTCTATATTCGGTGACAAACTTCGTAATTTTTCAACATTTCTTTTGTTAGCGTGAAGCCACCAAAATAACCACAAGCCCAAAAGTTGCGGTCGGATGCATATTATAAAAATAAAAAGACATAAATAGCGCCTAAGTGCGCCATAGATAAAACTCAGAGACACAGACAGTTCGCCCTTCTCCTGTTATATTTCCACTTGCTGGCGTAGTCGCGCTTGCCTTTGTGTGTGTTTGTGTGTGGAAGAGTGTGTGTGGAAGACGCAGACAAATTATGGACAAATTACACCGACCTGGAAATGAGCAACGGCCATGTCGCGGCCATGGAGCTGCTGGCTCATTATATACGCTGCGATAGATGCGCCCTTGTTGTCGCAAAGCATACCCTTCCCCCACTTACCTCCTACCCATCCCTTCTCGCAGACTTCCGCTGCCCATGGACGCCTGTTTCCCTGCTGGCGTGCGTTCTGCGTTTGTCGACTGTTTGGCTTTGGCTCCGGCTTTAGGTTTAGCCTCTGTCGGCTATATTTAAACCAACGGAGGAAGTCACAGTCAGAACTTTGCTGAGCCGGCTGGTTAGCATTTTTGCATTTACGTATGCGAGTGTGTGTGTGTGTGTGTGTGTGCGTGTGTGGGGAATGGGGAACGAATGTGTGAGTGTTTGACTATATGTTAGTATTTTTTGCCGCGCAACTTCCGGTCGTTTGTCGCCATTTTTATAATATGGTCCTTTGCCAGCGGCAAGTTGTTGATTTCGCGTTTCGTCTTTTCCATTCGACATGTTAAATATTTTTCTGTTTAATTTAAAAAGCAGTGCAAATATTTAGGTCGCTGCCACGCCCTTTTGACTGCTACAATCAATATTAAAAATACAAGTTAACTCAAACTTCTTTTGTGAACTTCGACACAATAAAAAGCTGCAGAGTAAATGGTAGACTACAAATTTCGAATGCATCAATTTTATCTTTTATTTTATTTGCTGAATTTCTCATGGTTACAATTCGACTGAGAGTACAGGTGAAATAAAAATGGGCGTGGTCACTCACAGGGAGTAGCAGCCGGCAAGGGATAAGCCTCGACGGCCATTTGCCGGATATTGAGGCAGTAACATGAAAAAGAGAGCAAAAGGAAATTGTTTCAACTGCAGCTGCAGGTGCAACATTTTCAGCTGAATTTCAGCTTTCAGGTTTCCGCTTTGCTCTTTTCGTTTTGGTTTCAGTAAAAGCTTAAGTTCAGGCGTTGTAAATATGTATAAAATACATAAAATATTCAAGAGACAGGCTTTTTAAATATTGCTTCAAATTGTGCGCTGCAGGCGCGTTGAACGAAACATAAAAGTCCGAGTAGAGGAAAAGCAACGACTACATGGGCCGCACTTAATTGAAGTGCTTCCAAGTCGCCTGCAGGCGGTTTAATGCTTAAAAACTCAATACAGAATGAAAACATTTAATAACAATAATTGTCAGTAAAAAGCGTTTAGTTTATTAAACATTTTATTAAAACCATCTTCCATTTAGATTTGGAATAAAGCTTTAGTTTTGTATGCAAATTAAATGGAATTATAGACAACTTTAGGGAAAACTTGAACAAAACAAAGACTGGAGCTCGAAAAACCAATGACAAATCGCAACATTTGTCAGTTTCAAAAAGAATGTCAAGCGACTAAATTACCTTTGTACACCGGATTGTCTGTCGATCTATTTGTATGAGTGTGTATGTCGCATTATTGATTTCTCAATTTTTCAAACATTTCCATTGGTTTTATATCAGTTAGCAGTTATTTCTATGTAACTGACTTTTGCTTTGTTATAAAATTCAACCGCAATTCATTTGAATTCAATTGTCAAGCGGCTAACAACAATAGCAATACTAACCCTGATGGTTTGTATATGAAATCATGTGTGTCGTAAGTGCATGTGTATGTATTCGTGTGTGTGTGTGTTGCACTTCCGGCAAACGATAGCAGCTGCTGTCCTACAGAATTGAAAAAAAATAACTAGAACCTGAACAATTTATAACTAGCTCCAGCTCCTGTAAAAGGTCTTGCATTATGCATTTTGCTAGCAAATTTAATGTGATTTAGACGACAAGAAAGACATACGAGAATAGAAAGAGATGGCAACATATCCATATCCACAAACCCAAAATGCTTGAGGGGTCATGAACTAAGTTTATTGTGCACATTTAAATGAAATTGCTGCGCTCAATTTATGCGCTAAACGCCATGAGGCATTCACAGCCAGGCAAACACTAACACACACACACACACGGTTATTCATACACACACTCGCACACACATATACTTTTGTAGCAATGGGAAAAACTATCATTCGAGTCATACAACTCGAGCAGCAAGAACATTCACCCAATTTGACTGCATTCGCTGCTTATTCACTTCTATTTGTTTTACTTCTTTCTTTCTATTTTTTTTTCATTTCTATTTCATTCGTTCCTTCGTTCGTTATTGTTAGGCAGCGCACACGGAGCAATAGTTTTATGAATATCGTTTTTGTTGTTGTTTGTTGTTGTTTCTTGTTTTTGTATATTTTTTTTGTTGCTGGTTGTTAGTCGGTTTGCTAGTCTGTTTGGCTGAAATGTGTGCATATTGTTGGCATAATTGAATGCTTTTTGTTGCCTCTCAACATTGGCCAAGTTTTTGCTAAACGTATTCAAAGTTGTATATGGCGTTTGTTGACTCTTTAATATGCAATTCGCAATGGGTTCAGTGACTAGCGAATGGCTTAAATTTGTCATGCAAAAAGCTGTTTTACTAATATTTATTTTTTACAAATGTGCAGAGACCCATTCATAATTGTTTATTTTATTAGAAATATTTCATTATGTGAAATATGCAAACAATGCGTTCTTATAGTCATCAGCAGTAAATTACTTCATCATTTGCGAAACGATTAACAGCTTTTTAGTCTGAATGGCTAGATGTTAATTCCATTTGCATTTAATTATAATTTCAACTGACTAAAGTTTTTACTGTCCTGCAATTCTGCAAGTAAATTGGCTTCACTTTATATTTAGTTTGAAGCAAAGAATAAAATGAACTGTTAATCGCCTCAGTGCTTTAGATTATCTGTAATATTTTGGGCAGCTATGATTAAACTTTTACCTTAACTTAGACTTGTTCCACTGTCAAATGGTATTAGTTTGATACTAGTTAGCAACTAACAACTACTTAGCCTAACTTGGCTCCTCCAAGAAATCTTTTTCTCAATAAACACTTGCACAGCTCTTAATTACCCAATGCAAACTTAGTCAACGCAACTTTCCAAAAGGGACCCATAAGTGGAGAGCAAACTGTGGAACTACAGAAAGAGGAGGCAAGGAACTTGTCTCCATCTGGTGCCTTGATCCCAGTTGGCATTTGCTTTGAGTGGGCCAAATACTTGAGGTTGCGACATGGCAGTCGCTGGAATGTCATGCAAGTTTGTCAGCTGGTTCGAGGCTGCGTGTCAAACCAAAAACGAAAAAAAAAATATACCGACGTGGCAAAAAGTTTGAAGTCAAAGTTTTCATGACTCCTTTGTCAATTACCTGTAGTCGTAGTTGTTACCATGAGCCAGTTAGTCTACTGGCAAGAGTTGATACAGCGTGTAGTATAACAATATCAACCTATTGACATTTCGATTGCGTATGGCTGGAATAACTTCATGTGAGGCATGTTTACATGGCACGTGCTGACTGTCTTATGCTCACACGAGTTGATTTTTCCCCATCCGCACATTCCCTCACACACACACACACACACACATCCAGTAACTCAATTAATGTGGTGTGCGCAAAAGTTTTTGGCTATTCATTTGCTTAGACAAGGCACATCAGTAGCACATTTATAGCAGAGTACAGCAGCTTGTGTGTATAATTTACGAGCCAACTGTGTGATGGCCGGACAGAGCTAATCTATCATTATTGATTGGCATCAGGGTATATTTCCGTATATTTTTTTGTGCTCTCCCCATCCCTGTCCCTCTCACTCTAATACTCTGTGTGGCATTATGTAATAGCTAGCCAAATGAATGACCATTTATTTATAGCCTAATCCCAAAAGGCTCAGGAGTTGCATAAATACATGTCATACTGTATACTAACCACATGAATTTCTGTATGTTTTATTTCTTTTATTGCAGGAATGCGCATGCACATACATTCTAAAGGCACTGTGGTAGTATGGCAAAAGGATTTGAGATTAAATTTTAAGCAGCATTTGGAATGAGAGGAGCACAAAATGTGCAACACGTGCGCATTTTATTTTAAACATTTATAAACAAACAACAACTACACACACTATCTTACACGGTCTCTGATGAGCGTATGTGTGCGTGTGTGTGGGTGTGTGCGTGTGTAAACGTCGAGCGCCACTGGAGTTACTTGGTCGCTTCGTCATCCCATTAAAGATTCATCTTAACGGTAATGTGTTTTGACAAAAACAACAAAAACAAAAAAAAAAAAAAACAAGTAAATAAATAAAAACCAACAACAAGAAATAAACGCAACAAAAGCGGCAACAACAACATCAACATCATCGGAGGCAGCAGCTGAAAAAGGGCGACTGTTTGTAAATATTAAAATGAATTTATGTGCAGCGCAAAAGTTTTTAATTAAGTGAAAAAATTAAAGCAAAAACAAAAAGGATTGAAGCCAGAGTGAAATAACGACAACGGCAACAACAACAACAACAACACAAGTAACATAAAATCGTAAAAAATAAATAAATAAAATAGCGTGAGCGAAAATTGTCACCGCCACTCGCATACAAACACACTCGCGGAATAAGCCAAAAAATCATTTGGCTGCTGTGCGTGCGTGTGTGTGTGTACCGGTGTGTGAGAGTGTATGTGCTGATGTGTGGACAAACTCGTATCTGAAATGATGTTTGCACACAGTGAGGGAAATGTATTTGCATTTTTTATGCCCATGTAGCGGCTCTACCTGTTCAGTACTCACACAACCACATAAAGAACTAACGTATAACAATTGCATTTACCCTTGGAAGTGTTACAAGTAAAGCCAAGGTACCAACCATGAAGGAGTCACTGAGAAGCAACCTTTTTGTCATCTATTTCACCATTGGCATCCTGCAGCTTGGTGAGATTGCGACACATGAACACAGCGACGGTTATAAGCCAGGTGAGCCAGCTACGTATACTTGATATAAGTGTAGAAAAAGAGGTTGTTTGAACAGATTTCAGCCTCATGGGTTTATTGTCGTTTAATATCGATTTAATTAATATTATTTTATGTTTGATTGCCACACGCTGTCAAACAACTTTTAATTGATTCTTATTTTTAATTTAAGTCTCGTATTTATCTTTGCTTGTGCAGGGGTTGCATATCAAATTTAAGTCCCGAGAGTGTTTCTTGATTTTTAATGTTGTTTCCTCAACTGACAAAGAAACTCAAAAGCATTTAGCATATTAAATTTAATTATGCAGCAAAGTCATTAAATTATAAGTGCTCATTTCAAACTTTTTTTAAGACTTTCCTGTACGTTCAGTCAAAAGAAAAATAAGCTCATCAAGCTGTGAAAAGAACAAATCATTGATATGCATGAGTTTCATGAACTTTGAATATAACCAACTTTTCAAGGTTATTAGCAATAACTCTTACAAATAATATAATCCATTTTGTGACCATAAATCTGAGTGAACAAAAATTATACAGATTTTAATTAAATCAACAAAAATGAATGAATCTTAATCTATCGTAAAGTTAGTCTACCAGATATAACTTGGTTAAAACCGAATAACACAATGCCTTGCACGGTGTTAAATACTCAGAATTTCTGATCTTTTTTAACCACCTAAAAAATCATAGAGGCATATGTCCTTTTAATTTTAGAAGTCGATTTTACAGTCGAGTCGATATTTCATTTGATCTTAATACATTTTTTATGGACATAGGGGAACATTTTAATCATATGATCTCAGTTCTGAAATGAGTACGGGTCTTTTTTAGTCGGCAAAGTTACAGCGCTTCCTATTACTCTTTTTTATGTAAATTGCGGAATTTATATAAAATTTTAACATTTATCTTTCGCAAGCGATTTCTCTATTAAAAAATTCCCGACATTCTTTAGTGTTTTTACACGGTTGTTTTAAAATCAAAAAAAGTGCACTAAATAATTGTTGGTCGTTGTTAAATGCGGTATTTAACTACAATGCTGCAATTCATCTGTGGAGAGATAGAATGGGAAAGCAATGGCAACCAAACAATTTTTATGGTGACCATTTAAAAATGCGGTAATCATTTTTTATGCCAGCTATGCTCTGTAATGGGCACGGACTCCACCATAAACGAGGGGCAAAAATGTTAAATTAATAAATATAAAATTATGCAATTTACACAACTTCATTATTAACTTTTTTTTCCATTGGCGACATGTGCGCTTTGTTTGTTTATTGCTCTTGTTGTTGTTATTGGTATATTTTTTAAAGTCGCAAATCCAAAATGTCACCTGCGTCACCTGTTTCATGCTTTACTTCTGCCACACCCACATTACTGGCGTTATCCCTGCGGTGGCTACTTTGCCTGGCTGCTTAAAAAATGCATAAATTCTCATTTTATGTGTCTGCGTTGGACTTTACATTAGTTTGGTGTTTCTGTTGCTGCCGTTGCTGCTGCTGATTATCCCCAGAGTGCTATATAAAAATTTGTGCTCGCATTTTGCTGTTGATCTCTTATTTGTGTTGCATGTATAAATTTATTGCGCTGCTCACTGTTCCCATGGCCCTCGGATTTTTATTAAATGTGAAATTTAACGAAAACTTCGTTAACTAAATTACTTCAGAGTTATTTATTTTATTCAAATAAAATAAATATTATTTTTAAATCGACTGATTGCTCATACAACTTATCTTCTGACAGTTCTTTAAAGCATTGATTAATTTGCTTAAAGAATGTATATTAATGATTTCAGTCCCTTCTGGCATCTTGAAAATGCTTTAATTCAATTTCTAATTCTCGTCTTTCTGGCGCTTACATAATAATTAGTAAAATAAATTTCACCTAAATACACAGAACGCAGCGCCAAGAGCGCAATGGAAAGAGTAAACAGAGAGAGAGGGACAGAAAGGGAGGAAAAGAAATTTGTATACCTGGAAAAAGGTGCACCAAATGGCCACGTCAAATGCAAGCCCAAACAGCACTTAGAGTTTGCTTTAAGTCCTCAGCTTCCCGCTTGGCTTATTTTTCATCATTTTTCACGCGGAAAGCAGAAATTTCAGCGTTGTTCCGCCATATACAGTAGCTGTCTCTTTCCAGCTCTTGTCAACAGGCCCCGTCCGTGCTCATGTCCGTGTCCAGGTCCATGTCCGTGCTCGTGCCAGTGTTTGCGTCGCCGTTTCATGGGCAGACGGCAGACTGAGCCCGACACTGTCAGGTCTGGTTGCCTGCAGGCTAAGGGGAAGAAGCAGGAACGAAAGAAGACACGCTCTAAATGAAATCTAATTAAAGTGTGCAAAACGTGCATCCAGCCCAGCGCTGCAGTTGAAGCGTGTGACATATTTAAATGATTTTCTCGTCTCCAAAATATGGGCTTAAATATGTTATTAAAATTTAGATATTTTGCTGCTTTTAGAAAGTGTTGTGCATGAAATATTTCACTCGACTTGAAGTCAAATCAAATAAACAACTTGGTATCTCTTGGATGGTTGTGTTAGACGTTTTCTAAGCAATCAAAATAAAGTGGTCAAAGTCAGCATTTCAAGATTCTCTGCTGGTTTTCGTCAGAAATGAGTGGCAAAAATTGAATCATAACCACATGTAGTCTACATATATCCAATATCAAATGTTTAAGAGCTTAATAAAAACAAACTGATGCTACAGTCTATAGATAAATGGGTTCGGGAAAGAGAGTGAGCACCTGGGGCAGCTGGCATAACATGCGATTTCTAATTCAATTTCTGTGACAGCACATAAATAAAAGAAACATTTTTGAAGTAGAAGCAGCAGCAGTACGAGTAGTACTAACCAAAAAAGAAAAGCAAACGAACCAAAAACTGTAAAAGCAATTCCTTGACAAAATAAAAGGCGAACAAATGTCAGTTTTCCCAGGCCAACGACAACCACAGAACTACAAAATGTTATGCTACTACATGGAGCAATGCGACGACGAATCGTTTACCAATTTTCTGACTGCTGCAAATCAAACAAAAAATAAAAGAAACAAAAAAAAGAATTGAAGAAGCAAAAGCAACCGAAAAAGTTTTTAAATTAACTAAAAAAACAGCAAACACATACACACATACATTTAGTGAAAGAGAGAAAGAGAAAGAGAGAGAGAGAGCGACAGGAGAGCAGAATGAGAACGCGACACGTTGTAGCTGGTGTTGGCATTTGGTTTGAGTATTTTAGAGGAAAGTGGAAAACTTTTAGTGGCATGTTTACAAAATAAACTTCAACTTGCAAAACAACAAAAAAAACACCGATGAACGAAGAAAAAATATATAAGAAAAATGCTGATTGCGATGAAACAAAAAAAGAAAGTAAAAAAGAAAAGCAAAAAGAAACACAAAAAGCTGAAAGGAAGATGATTTTGTTGCGTGGTTGTTTTGGTGGCAGTTCCATTATTATTGTATATAAGTAGCATAACAACTATGACGGCCATCAGCTGACACATATTTTCAGTGTAAGGTGGCACATACACAGTCACGAGCAACCAAACAATGACACATACACACACACCAACACATACTGACGTGCTCCGTCAACAAGCACTGCAAAAAGTTTTTGGCAACTTTTGTTTGGTTTGTTGTCATTGTGGGCCAAAAAAGTTTTTACGCCTTCGCTGCCGTTTCGTTTTTTGTGCTGACGGTTGGCAAACAAAGCATAATTTTTAATCTGAATCTGGCCATGCAAACATTGTTACATATGCCATAGTACACAGCACCATACACCACACACTCTCACACTCACACACATAAACTGACACGCGTACACACAGATGAGAACATGTGTGTATTTGAGCCACACCTGCACATGGCTTTTAGCCTGATTGTTGATACTTGAAAAATTATGTTTATTTGGCTTTGGCCTCGTTGTTACGAAACACATTTTGCAGCTCTGCGAAATGCACATACGCAACGTGTATCGTCAGTTTCCAGCTAAAAACTACCAGCGTCCTGCAAGTCGTTTAATTTTTTGTTTTTTTATTTGATTTGCATCGCCAAAACGTGACAATATCATCAACTCTGTGCGTTTTCAACGGGTTTGAAACTCTTAGTTTGTTGATTTTGCATTTTATAGTTTTCGAGAGTAACGCACGTAATTTCATGCAACGTTTTGAACTTTTCATACACTCACCAACACAGAGTGAAGTTTTGTTGCGTTGGAACTGATTTTTTCCTTACTGCGATGAAATACTGGCATCGGACTTTATATTGAATTTATAAGCTTTCAATTGTAATGTATTCAAACAAATTGGTTTTAATACTTGAACTGGTAAATTCATTCAAAAGCAGTTAAAGCCCTTTGGGCGAACAGTTATTACAGTATTTACGTCATATTGAGAGATACTTTCGGCTATATTAATATGTAGTTTGCTTTGCGGGCCAGCACAAATATTTGATTTTGTGCAACTGACATTTAATGACCTCATACAACATGTTATTTGCGGTGTAGCATTTAATATTCAAGTTCAATGTCTGCGCTGCATATTTAAAACGACCACAGCTGTTGCTGACAGCCAGACACTGACAGAAAAACCCCAGACCTTGACTCCAACTCCAACTCCAGTTCGTGGCCATATACAAAATCTCGTGAAGATACCGACACGCAAAACCCTCAACCAGAAATTAAAAAGCGCTTAAGTGGAACAAATCGGAATCGTATTCGATATGTATCCGGTAGCTTAGCATTAATCAGCATACGACGTGCCAGCTAGATGTTGTCAAAGCTTTTGGTATTTGCAAATTTCTTAACACGAAATTAGTCGCAATAAACAAGGCTAACAAACAAGGCAAACACGGTATGGCAAGGCAAGGCAGGACAAGGCAAGCGCTTATAAAGCACGACAGACACGGCAAATAGAAGGGAAGTTAGCGTCTAATCGAAAGCAAATAAAATGCATTGCATACCTGCATACCATAAACTGTCACTTGCATTGTATGCCAGACATAGAGGACATGCAAGCCATGCAAGCAACACCACACCTGTGCCACCAGTACCGCCATCGAGCTGCTCTGTCTGACTGACTTCCTTGCAGCTCGTAAACCTGCCTGTCTGTCGGTCTATCTGTCTGTCTGTTTGTCAGTCCATCCCTAGAAGGGCATATTGTGCATGCCAAGTCCTCGTTTCGTATGCACCGTCACCTACCAACAGTAACGGCAGCAACACCACCATCACCACCATCACCACCATTACCACTATAACCACCCTGACCACCATTACCACTATCAACAATTCCAATGCCAGAACGAACCACCCGTGGGCTTGGGAACGACTATTAGCCGCCGTCACTGTATGTTTTACCATAATTTGCCAGCAGTTTCAGTTCCGTTCAGTTCACTTCCATTCAGTTCAGTTCGGTTAAGTCTCATTCACATTCTCATTCTCAGTTCGAGGCAACTGACACTGGCATGCGCCATCGTTTGTCGTCTCTTATCGAATAGCATACAAGTGTGGTTTGCATGTCGCACTCGACTACACCGCCCTCAAACCACCGCAATAATAAACTACCATTGCCTATCTGTCTGCCTGTGTGTAGTATGTCTGCCTGTCTATGTCAATTATAAATGCAAAACTCTGTCTACGAGCTGCATACAGAAATTAAAATTGTTTACCCAAGACATTAATGTCGTGCCTATTTATTGTTAAATATGAAAGAGAACGAGTGTGTGGCTTTAAGTAGTTACAACGTATTGCTTTTAGGCGCTAACTGCCTCACTTTTCATATAATTAACATCAACAACAATATAAGAAATTAATTCATATTGAATTTTATTTCAATTCAAGAAAGATTTATAATGAAACTTTTATAATTTTATTGCTAGCAAAGATAAGACTTGATATTATCATACCATGAAATTAAATTTCCTTTTTAATTGATCGATGTGAGTGAAATAATTTATTTAAAATATTTTTTCTGCTAACTTTTAACATATAATATTAAATATAATGTTTACAGTTTGCAGCAAAAATTAAAATTGAATTAAATCTTAAATATGTGTAAAGCAAAATAGGCAAGCTCTTTATCTTTTAGTCTCATATAGAATACAACGAAAAATCTCATTGAAATACATTTAAAATCTGTGTAATCTTTAAATTCATGTTTTTCACATCAATTTTTTGTCATCAACATGCGTTTTTTTCGCAGAACGCAACAAAGTATTAAATAATTGGCTTAGCAGAATATTAAAAGAGTATTTGCAACATGTATAGAGGAGTATTTATGTAATTCAATGTTTTCGTGGAATAAATTGTTGTTAGAATGTCGTGTGCACACACCTATTTCAAAACGGGGTGCTCAAATTGTGAGCTGGGTGTAAATAAGCACCTGAACCAAAACTCCAAATAACCAAGCAACGCTAACGAAAATAATTGAAAAGGTTTCATTTTGCACACACGTTCTCTCATGTGGTGTGTACCGGTATAAGTGTGTGTGCACACACACGCGTACGTATGTACACATGTAACACATAAATAACAAGGATCAAGCGCTAATCCAATGGCAGCAGCAAAGAGCGCTACCAAAAGGGGTACGCGTGCTGTCAGACGCAGCCTTCGATGTCAGCGAATGCGACGCTTTAAATGCTTTGATTTCATTTTTCATTTCCTTTTTTCAGAGAGTACGTATACAAACATATACAGATACAAAATACAGCGTGGGGACAACAATTGTCAGGTGCGACAAGAGCGCGCCAAATGAGTTGTTGGCTGTTGGGTTGTCTCTTGGCTCAATTCAATCACAAGCTACTTACAGACAAAGCCATTAGTCGACATTGCTTGTGTAATGAATTTGAGCGTTGATGTGTATGTGTGTGTCTGTTTGTTTGTGCGTGAGTATCCGAGTGTCGAGTGAATGGCATACCTTTTTTTGTTGGTATCGAGCGACAGCTTAGCAATGCGAATAATCCCAGCCCACACCTGCTTGACTGTCATCCCAAAGTCCTCAAAATTTTGTGGTAGAAATAAGCAGGATTAAGTACGCTTAAAAGCAACTCTACGCGATTTTCATACGCAAAAATACCTAAATAAAACTGAGAAATGCAAGACTTGAACACATTGCGAGCAAAAGATATGGAAAAAATGGCAAACAATTTCTTTTTGTACGTGTTGTGGTATCTGACACTCAGATTGTAGAAAATGTAATGAGCTTTCGTTTCTTTTCAACAAACGGCAAGCTCAAAATACTCATACGCCACATAGTACAAGGCATTGCAAGCATATTAAAGTTTGGAAATTAAATTTATAAATATTAACTAGACCGGTTTGGTGTATGCGTGTTCGCCCACTTGGAGGCGCCAAATAACAAGTGAAAAATAAACTAACAAACTGCTAACATGCAACGCCAGCATTTCCTGACTTCCCAACCAGCTTTAGTTTAAATCACAGCTCTAATACACTGATAAAAGCGGCCAGGTTTATAATTTTAAATAGCGCAAAAGTTAAAAGCATAAAAGAAGATTGAATTTAAACAATAATTGTAAAAACAAATATTTAATTCTCTATTTGTTTAAGTCTATTTTGCAAACTTTAGCTTAAAGATAAATAACTAAATATTTTTGATCAGTGTACTTGCTTTTAAAGAAATGCCTATTTAGTTAGGTATTCTGGCCTGGCTTGAAAAGTGATTTTGATTTTTTCGATGCCTGCTTAGCGGCGCTAATGCGTACGAATGGCCTGTGGCCAAATGGTTAGTCCCATGGTTCGTTCGGGCTGGCAACGGGTGGCTAAAGGCAGCAAACAACAGGCACAAATTGCCGTTTCGCGCTTCAGTTGAGCAGCTTAAAGCTTAAGTCAACATAACCAGCAACAGGAACAGGGAAAGCAAAGCATGAGACGAGTCGCAAAAGCATTCCTTGAAGCATTTGTGCGAGAGAAAAACGCAAGCAAAAAACAACAAAAAATTGTGTAAATTCTTTTTTTTTCTTCCTTTTCTTTTTTCGCTTTCTGCGTGGACTCGGCGGCATCTTAAGCATTTTTTGGCTGCCTCTTAAAGTCACTTCGTGTGTGCCTACCAAAATTGCTTTCTGCCGCAATTGCTGCCGTTTTATTTTATTTATTTACTTGCAAACCGCACACACACACACACACACACGCACACCTACACACCTAAACGTATACTTAAAGACCGTGTGGGTGTGCGATGTAGGTTTAGTGGGGCCAGAAGACAGCACAAGAGGGATAAAAAGGTGTATGCTTGTTTTTGCTTCTGCGTTGCCCGTTTGCTGATTGAATTTTCCAAGCGAGTAATTTTTAAATTGTGCCTCGGTCAAAAGATAATTCAATTTTAGTGTACAATTTCTATTACCCAGAAGTTACCTTCAACTTTATTGAAGTGGAGCGTTGCTTGGGCTTCACAGCATTACAGTATTACAGCATCATAGTACCAAAGCGTCGTTGGTTTAAGATTTTTGCGGTTTTTGTGGCTGATGGCAAGTCTATTTATGTGCATATTTATTCCCTTTGCTGCTCAATTTTCAGCCTGATTTATGTGAGAAAAATAAGAGCCAATTGTTGCTACTGTTGCACAGTTTGGGAGAAAGTTGGCTAAATTCTTTGGCCTTGGGCCAACCAAAAGTTATGCAAACAGGTAACTGAAAGTTATTCGTGGTAAAACTTATAGCCTCACTCTGCCTTTTCACGTCTTTATCTTTAGCAATTCAAAATTAAATATGATCTGACTTTAGTTTACAGTTTAAGAACAGTTTAGACAAGACAAAATACCAGTCTCGCTGACCAACCTGCTTTTCTAAATAGCCAGCTATAGTATTGTTAGAATCCCAAAAATCAAGTTGGCTCAGCTTGGCTTACAAGTGCACCACATCCTTTCTTACATACCCTTATCAACGGCAATCGTTAAATGTCATGTTCAATGCTTAAACGCAGCACAGACCAGCACACAAAATGCCACAATTTGTATGCATTATGTTTGCTCGAAGATACAACTGAAAGCAGAAGCGTTAGTCGTAGTAGCTGATACTATGGCAGATACAAGCGTCAGTTAAGAGCTGCAAACTAAGCCAAAAATGCCACAAAACATTCAACATATATCATGCATTTTTACGTACACTTTTAGCCACTTTCAGAGCATGTATCTGCATCTGTGCGAGGGCAAACTGGCAACTGCCTGACTACCATGCAACAAGAGACTACCAGCCAGGCAGTCATGCAGCTCTGCTAGTCCCTTGTCCAATCCAATGCTGTTGTTGCAACTTTTGTGCAAAACTCGTAATTTACACATGTATTCGACGCCCCAGAAAGAGCAACAGCAACAGCAACTTTTCTAGGTTGCATAGTGTGTTTATCTGGCAAAAGCTGTGAGGGCTAAGCTTGCCCTGAACTTAGTCCATTCGCTGTGTGTGTTGCTAGCTGCTGGCTGCTTGCCATGTTTTCGCAGTTTGCGTGAAGATATGCGCTGCCCACGCAACGTATGCGTAATGTGTACTTGAGTTGCACTACTTCTGTTGCAGTCACCATTTGTCACCGTTAGCATAGCCTTGGGTCGTAAATCACTCGCGCATTTACCTATTTCAAGGCAGCTTTAATAAAACATTTAAACATAATCGATTTCTTTAGTCGACTTCAGCTCAGTTTCCATTCTTAGCCACATATATTTCTGCTGCTCCACAATATTCCCGTTTTATTATATAGACACATGTATGTATGGGACTATGTGTGTCGTTTGTGTGCTTGTATTAGTTAAGCTGTTTATAGTCTTGCCGTTGTTATTGTTACTGCTGTTGCGTTGTATTCTCCAAACAATTTACTTCTAAATTGATGAAATAAATTTTCCAACACACTTATTTCTGTATATTACATTCTTTCCTGTGTATATTTTGGGAAATTCATCTTCAGCCTCTTTGTATGTTTGTGTTGGGCTTAAATTTCCGTCTTCTTGTTGTGTTTCTTCTTCGTTTTTTTCCACTGTTTATTTCTTATATTTGCTGAGCCTCTTGAAAGACATTTTCTGGTCACAATTTGCTGTGTTCGCTTTATTTCATAAGAGGTTTCGCGGAAAATATTAGTGGTACATGTGAGTTACTCTGGTTAGGAGAATTACTTATCTAATGGTTTCAAGATTTCTGTTGTAATTTAACTTACTCTTACATGTGATTATTTAATTTATTGATTAAGCTTATGCTCCGCAGTTTTTATTTAAGTATAAAATAATATCATTGTCAATAAAAATAAAAAAAGAAAAACATTTTCCATTTGAGATCTATGTCATTAAGATAGCGTCAGTCTATGGACAATTTATGATAAATATACAACAAAGAAAATAAAGGTTTCGAAGGGTTGCTCTTTCTTAATCTCTGGTAGATATCTTTTTATGGCATTTCCTATTCAGTGTGGCTATTGTGGTTGGCCTTTTCAGCAGAGACTTACCACGAGTACCTAGTAGAAGGGATGTAAATTAATATCCTGAAGGGGATTCCCGCGTTGCTTAGGCAACCAATGACACTCAAAAAGCTTTTATGGCTTTTAGTGTGATGAGTTTGAGTACATTCCCACGTAGTAAAGATTTCTGGAAATACTTCATTCGGATCAGTCCAACACTGGTGAGAGCTCAGACAGCCAACGCCCATTTCAGCTGACTGGCTTACTGTGCAGCTCTGTATCTGCATCCGAGCCAGTCTGCACTTTTTGTAGTGCCAGTAAATTACACTCAAGTGACATAAGTCGTCATCATCAAGTAACGGCAATAGACAGCCCAGGCACTTGCTAAAAAAAGGGCAATGGATTAAACAGACAAGCTGCCAGGTCTCAGCTCTTAGATTTCAAGTTCCAACTTGCCTTATGCTCTGCTATTGCCGTTGACTACATTTATTCTTGTATGACTATATTTAAGAAACAACTAATGTCATCTGCTGCTACTGCTCCAGCTGTGATAACTGCCTGCCATACATCTTGTCCAGAAGTTTCCTGTCACCTAAAGTCCTGTCTTGTTCCAACTTTGTCATTCCGCTTTGTATCTGTAGACATATTAATTTGGCCTTTGCTTAATACTCGGCATGTGCACAGTATGAACCTCACCTGTTCTATATGTACTCCGGACTCTCTGTCTGTCCATCTGTATGCCTGTCTATTTTGTCTGTATGTCTGTCTGTCTCTATGTTTGTCTTTATCTGAAGAATTTTTAATGATTTTCTCACATTTTCTTTGGACATCTTTTGTTGTCAGCCTCTTTGTTGGCAAACATTTTTCTTGTCCTACACTTTAAGCTGGCCATTATTAAAATACGAGCTGATAACAATTTAGCTGCAAGCTGAAAGTCAAACACAAGATCATGCACACAAACACAAACCCACATAACACACACACACACACACTCGCACATATATACATACTTAAATACATGCCGGCATTTCTTGGCTTCTGCTGTCTGGTCATGTCCTTTTGGTACGTTGAACTTGTCTTCTTTCTTTGCATAAGTTTGGGTCTACTTCTGCCGCGTTTGCAATTTTCAACTGCCTTGTGATATCTGTCTGAGTGTCTTTTGCAAGGTCAGCTAAAGTTCCTTCTTCTATCTCGCTTCCTCTGTTTTACCAGTATTTTTATTCCCAGTTTCTCAGTTGCGGTCTGATGCTGTATAAGCCCAAATATTTTTTTTTTGTCAACCGCAGAACGTGATTAAACCAATAACTAAACCAATTTTGGCATTTTAAGCAACTGAAAAAGAGAAAACGTATTCTATCCTCTATTGGCGGGTTTGTAATAACAATAAAGAGCCCACAAAATTGACAATTAAACTGTCAGTGTGTCTGAATTTCAGGACTGTGCCACAGACCGTATACGTAATTTACTTTTTTGCTATGTAGATTTTTTTTTAATTTTTTACAAGCATGCGTTTGAAAGCGGTAACCACAACAATGAATTAGACAGGTTAATTGATACGCAGACACCACGCACAAACACTCCACTCCACACACTTCACACACTTATTCGCACATCGGTATAACGGGCACACATTTGTGAATTTGTATGTATATGTGCGACAGCCAAACCTTTTGAAATATTAATGAAATCAATTTCGAGTCTAGCAATGAAAGCTGCAGCTGATTGCCAGGGGATATGACGGAGTTTGTTGTCTGTGAATGTGTTTGGTGTTGTGCTTGTGTGTGTGTGTGTTTGTGTGTTTATATGTTTGTGTGTGGCCCTGGCAAACTTTTGTGTGTGTCTGCGATTGCGTCAAAATATGGCAATTAATATCGTCCCTTTGATTGGTCTATAGTCTGTTTTAAATGGTAAGAGTGTAAACTGGGATTGTTTTGGGAAACACTTTCTAAAACAGAATTGAGTTTCATTTATTGTAAAAGTGCATCCATTTCATGTACAGTAAAGAACAGTTTATTGAATAAACCTTTACATTGTAAATGTTCAAGCGATGATAAATTTAAATTTTAATCTACATTAACCAAGTTGTCGTAGTAAACCTTTCCCATTGTATTTGTTATTATATTAAAAGTTCAAATTTGCAATCTTCTATGTAGCTTCTTTATAAAATATATTATTAAGTAATGCTTTTATCTTCCTTCTATAGGACACACATTCCTATGAACTTAATGTTTGAAATAAAAATTCCCAATTCACATTTTTATCTGAAAGATGTTGAGAGTTAGTTCGATTAATCAATGTATCACAAAATTGAAATGGCAGCTGTATCTGTTGCCGCAAATTTCATTTAAAAATGGATAACAGCTGTTGCCACATTAGCTAGAGCCTCCGAGCTGGGAAAGAGAGGGATACAGAGATAGAGACCGCTTTTACGATGAAAAGAGGGTCCTTGATGAAATCCTTTCACATCGAAATTGAAAAGGGGCTACAGTTGCGGCAAAGTGGCCGCCAACACATCTGCTCTGGCTGTCTCATTCTCTAGCTATAGTATCTGCCTGTGTCTCTTCCGCCTTTGCGGCTAAGCGCAAAATTAAGCAAATTAAAAGCCGCACACAGAGCACCATCTGCATAACTCATGTGTGTCCTGTGCGACCCCTGCATGAGTGTGTGAGTGTGTGTGTGATGTTCTCTTCACAGCCCCTGACCTAACTCTGTTTGTGAAAAAAAGAAACCGCAGCTCAGGGTCACCTATATCCCACACAAACACATACACTCTCGCCTACAACGAAGTCGAGGAAAAAATACCATTGAAAAATGTTCGCTTTGCTGGCCATTTTCAGATTTTTATCAAGCCCCTCAACTCGTTGTCCTCTGCATTCTCTCCGCATTCCGCACAAAATCAGCGCTTAAAAGCCGTTGACGTGCAACTTTTCATTTTTTTATTTTTTTCATTTTGAAACGCCCAAAAGGCTGCCAAAAACATTTAAATTAAAATTCAGCGCAAAATAAAATGGCGAGCAGCAATAACAACAAACGGGAAAAAAGTTTTTATATCCACAACGAATTTGAAATGCTCTAAAGAGCGAGAGTAAATCTTAATATACAAAAATGAGTTGTTAGTTCGTTTACTGGAATATTAATAAAAGAGAAATGACAAGTATAAGCCTTAAAATATGAATACACTGATAAATGAGCGAATTTCGATGTCCCCTACAAGTATAAAAATAAACTTTAATCTCTTTAAGATATCAATCTATTCATCATCAAGACTCAGCAATTGTATTCAGCATATAGTGTATAGAAAATATTTACAGAGTGTGGAGAGTATTTTCATGGCCTTGGATGTGGCAGAAACAGCGGTAGCATTAACTGTTATTGTCGCGCGTGGGCGTGGAAGTGTACGAGTGGGTGTGGTCATGGGCTTTCGCATAAAACTGGGTGGCATGGGCAGGGTCCGGCCAAATATGCGTAAAGTGTAAGCCGTTTAGTGCTCTTTGATGGCCTGACAGTAGCATTCGAAAATTTATAGCACGCTTTTAGGGTGCATGGCATGAGGGCAGAGTATCACACAATTGGGCAATTTCGAAAGGCAGCAGTCAAACAAATGACAGTTTAAAGTGCGTGACATGCATGTATACATACACACACGCGCAAATGCACACACACACACACAAACGAAACTCTGGTCTCCTGTTGCTAGGCGCATAGGCTGCAGGCAAAGCACTTTGGGTGCATGTTTAATAGCATTTGTTGCTAATCAATGAATAATTAATGGGCCAAGGTTTTGCTGCCTGCTGGCAGTAAACAAGCAACCACAACAACAACAACAACAACTTCTACTGCCACAACAACTTAACACACACACGCACACACATGCGTGTTGTGTCCCAAACTATTTGCCAGAACTTTACGCTCCTCCTGCTGTTGTTGCAGTAGTTATAGCTGTGGTTGTTGTTGCTACAGTTGCTATTGCATTGCCTAATGTTGTTCGTGTTACTGTTTGGCGTCGGCTTACACATTCCCACCTCATGTTTCTGCTAATGCCTTTATTCCCTCTTGCTCTCTCTTTCAAATTTCCGTTCTTGTTGTTGTTCTTGCAATGTCGCATTTAATATGCATTTTTTAATAGCGCAATTATAATTTGCATGTTGTAATAGTTTTTTTCCCCACTTCGCTGAAGCATAGCATAGGACTTAAAAACATTTATAATATTTATATTTGGAGGGGGTCGCCAAGCACTGGGAAATTTTGTAATGTGCACAAGTGCATGAAGAAGCTTAAAACTAAAATGGGGTTGGCCGAGTAGTTGCTGATTGTTTCAAGCTTACTTTCTGTTTGTATACCAAAAATGAGGTAACTGTATATGATTGATAAGTTATATTTTGACTGCGCTTATTAATTTCTTTTAAAAGATAATATTTTCGTGCTTTAAGTACTGAGAGTAACGTTTTAAACAACTCTCTTTCGCATACTTCAACTGAGATTTCTGACTGACGTACTGTTACAATTTAAGCGATAGAAATATTTTATAAAGCACTGACCCATTTCCAGGACCGATGGCACTGAGCTTATGAGTAAACAGACTGAATTTTTAAACTAAGGCTGGAGTTTTCCTGTGAGATGCCCAATATTTAATTTGACCCCAAGCTGAGGCATTAGCATTAGCCCAATTTGTCACTTGTTCTTCTCTGGGTGGTGGAGACGATTGGGATGCATAACAATTTTCTAAGCTATTAATCTTGACAAGGGGCTTTTCAGCATCTGCAATAAACACGGCAATAATCATAACTAACACAAAGTCAACTAACGCCAGGCAAACTACAAAACTCAAATAAATTGGCAAAGTCGAAAAAAGGAATTTGGAAAAGAACTTTCAGACAATGGGCAATATCAGCATGTGTGAAGCAGCAGTAGTAGTAACAGTCGCATTGACTGTGGCATCAGGGAAAACTCACACATGTAAGGCATTTAACCGTTAGATAAATGTTGACGAGGTCAATGGGCGTAAAACGGAAGTTATAGCCGGGAACAGCGACACGTACAAATAAAGTAGATGCCAGCGGCAACTTTGGGCCATTAGCAGTTGTGCTAGCATCAGAAGGGGGCCAACCGGGCTGAGGAATATGGTGTGGTTTCGTTTTGGTTGCTACACGGGCATTACGTGCCCAGCCAATAATCTCTGTCAACATCAATTTGGCCGGGGACTCAGTCTGAACTGAAACTAATTAAATGGTGTCCCATAAATTGCACATTAAAGCAAATTTATTGCATGCCCAAATCGAAATTATTTCCAAAGTCGCGAGACGTTTAATAAACTTCGGCTGGCAAGTTGGTAGCAACGTGTCGCGATCTTAGCATACTTTACAGCGCATCGGAATTGTGATTTATGCCACAGCTTATCGAACTGAACTTTTGGGACAACTAAGGAATTTAAGACAACATTCTTTATTACCTCTAGCTATAGCTAGTTGCCAGATTTTTAGCTTCAATTTGTTGAATTACCTTATTTTTTCAATTTTATTTTCGGATTCTGATTGGACTTTTGTTAATGTCACTGCAGTGTAAGACGCATTGACCGTTACCACAGTGTTTTTTTTTAACTCTACAACAATTTGTGCTAACGATGACAACAAGTAAGAGTAGACATGGGACGTGTTAATGTTTGTGCGCAAGAAATGCCCACGTACTAAAAGTTTTTGTGCAATTGATTTTGCATTCATTCATAACGTAGGTGAACCAATTTGGAGCTCATCATTTCTAATCATATTGATATTGAAAACTTTTTGACTATATATTTATGTATATATGAGATTTAGTTATTCAACTTGTCTTTGGCCAACGCAGCAAAGTATGAGAATGCTTGTTAAACTTCTGACAAACAAAGTTTTGACATTATCAGTGTAATGCAGCCAACATTTGGTGCTGCTGCTTTCCTAAACTAAGTCTTGCCACTGTCAATTTGAAGCAGTTGACAGACTAACTCCTTGACTGTCTGCTATTTGCGATAACGATTGAATTTTAAATTCTTAATTCCATTAAATAACCGTCTACGGAAAACCAGGTAGTGTTAAAGTTAATGTCTGCTTAATAAAATGTACGAATTAACTTAAGTCATAATAAGTGAACATAAGCAGTTAATTAGCAGAGTTTTAAGAGCATGATTTCGTTACTACATTTTCAACTTCAAAGTATTTCACATTGTGCAATTTCAACTTATAACGCATACGTCTTGTTATCCAATATTAGTTGCTCGCTTTGCTCGGTTTATTCGTTGTTGTTACTGCGAAGTGCACTCGCTCAGCTTGATGCATACCAATGTGGTTTTCATTTTGAAATGTGGTCCTACAGACACAAAGTTCCTACTCGCTGTCTACCATATCCCTGAAGTTACCCGAGCAGCTACTCATAGCACACAGAAACGGCTGTGTGATGCTTTTCTTCCGTAGCTCACCAGGATGCTTACAAACCTCACTATGTTACTTTTTCAGCAACAGCTCTAAAAACATTGTCACGTGGTTTTGTATTTAGTTGCAGCGCCCATTCACTTGGGACCGAGTACTTCCAAGGACGAGACGAGTACGAGTACAAAGGTGGAGGATGGGGATGGGGATGCTATGGCCAGATTGCCACACCTGACTGCCAGTCAGTGGTGCTACTGCTGCTGCACAGGCGAGCACTTTTTCTTTTGACTGCATTCAGCGACAATTCCCCTATCCTATTCGTCCTTATTTACCTCGCTGTGTGATGCCATCGCAATAAATTCCAAGCTACGTTCTGTGTAGCATTGTCAAGCAGCAGCCATTGTGCTACAACTTTATTCTGTTTGCGTTTGAATGCATGTGGGTGATAGTTGTTGCTGCTCGTGCTGGCTGGCGGTGATTGTGGTGGAGGTGATGGTGGTGGAAGTGGTAGTGGTAGTGAGGTGGCTGCTCTTGTACGACCGGAAATTGAAATAAATGTGTGTGTAAATGCGTCAAAATGAAGTTCTGAAAATGTTTTTGCCAGTGACAAGTGTCAATTAGAAAATGTTCAATTACATTAAAGCAGACAGCAACAATGGAGGGTAAATAATATAATAACAAGAACATGAACAAGAGCAAAAACAACACGATTTACAGCAAGTGGTTCTTTTGTAAGAAGCAACAATATTGTCATTGTCATTGTTGGTTGGAAGTAGCCATTGTATCTTGCACAGCATGAGGATAAACCAGAGCACAGGAAAGATTCAGATACACGGCTGAACAGTGGGAAGTGAGAGAGAGAACGAGAGGCGAGTGAAGATAAATGTAATTAGTGGCACTTTAACTCAGTTACGAGAAAACTTGGCCTGGCAAATATTGTGAGTTGCCATAAGACGACTTTCAAGTTATGTAGCCAACACACAATTAGTCTATTCAAAAATAGTTATATACTATATTTAGCTAACAGAAGTGACTAATGGCATGAAAACTTAATTACATTAAGACCACAAGCGTTGCTTTATAAGAGCTTTAATTACATTAAATGTATTTAATATAAACTTACTTTAAATATAAATTTAATGTTGACAAAAAATGCACTGACTTAATGGGCAAATCTTTCAAACACAAAGCGTAGGTGAAACAATGTTTGCAGACTACTTGGGGTGTTAGACGCGTACACGTGTTTATGTTTGGCAACACTTAACAAACTGTCTAGTAATTAAATAAATTATTAATTAACCACTTTTAGTTGTCTGTTGTTACAGCCTTAAAGCCGTGTGGCAAGTCATGCAATTAAGCAAATGATAAATCTATCATTACAAGTCTGTACCCTGCTGTTGGAAGAGAAATGTAATTGCTGTGTGCGGTCAGTAGTCCACAAGTTGCTCCATACTTGTTGTTGTTGTTGTGTGTTAAACTGCGTTAAACATGGCGTATACGCTATAATTCAGTTTAGTAAGAGGACATCGTTTACGCATAGTTTTGAACTGTCTGCAGTGCTGGCTGGCAATTTATAATCCACTCATTATTTGTATTTAAATAAGCCACTCCCTCACCTAATTCCATCTAATGCACATCTGTTCTGTATATTTTTGTTATTTTTTCCATGCTGTTGTTGTTATTGCCTGGCTGCTTGGTTGGCTAACAACAAATTGAAGGGAAATGATTCCATTTCATGCTAGATTAAACATGTGTCCACATAATTTATCGATTATTTATCATGTGGTCGCCCGTTTGTTTGTGGACAAAGTGACGCAGTGCCTTCCGGGCTTCCGGCCCTCCCATCGATGGCCCACACCTAACCGAGTGATGCCTCCCTATGTCTATGCCAGATGCGGGGTGCGTGGTGCGTAGGCCTGTCTTTGTGAGAGAACATTGCGCACACAAGTGCAAAATTAGAAACAAAAGCCCAGCCCAAGGCGCTTTCTGCCAGTTTGCTTCATGATATTTTCCCACTGTAGTTCGCAATTCGCAGTTCACAGTTGTTGCTGTTACAGTTGTGTTGTTGTTGTTGCTTTTGTTCTTGGTACTGTTGTGGTTTGCCGGCTGTTTCGTTTTATTCGCTTTGCCATTCTACGCTATTCGAGTACGCATTGCATTTTTAGCGCATACACACATACGTAGATACAGATACAGATACAGCTATAGAGACACATGTATAGCGTGAAAAACATGAAAATGGCTGCCATTTTGTAATCCGCATGCGGCTGGGTAATCACCTCATCCAGCTTCCCTCACGTGCGGCGGCTTTGGACGGGTTTTTGCGCCACATTGGCGCATTATGTGGCCGCTCCAATGGATGTTGTGATTTTGCTTCCACTTTTCTTTTATTTTTGTTTATTCTATTTTTATGGAAGTTTTTTTTTGGTTTGTGTGGGGGGTGTTCTTTTTTTTTTTTTTTTTTTTTTTTTTTTTTTTTTTTTTTTTTTTTTTTTTTTTTTTTTTTTTTTGTATTTTGTTTGTTATTTTTCTGGTCAGTCCTTGGTCAGTCGATCGATATTTTAAAGCTTAGCAAAATGATGTGGCTACATTAAGCGCATGAAACTATTTCAGCGACAACACCACAATTGCCAGATTTGTTTACTTTGAACGCATTACGGAACCGTTGAAGCCTGACTATTGTTAATGGTTAGTCAACTAGTTACCACAATTTGTCAGGGCTTGTTTCAAATCAAAGACGAGTTATTTTATTTGACAGCATACAGAAAACAAACATTTTTATTCCTTCCTTTGAATTATTATAAGAAAACTGCTGGATAAATGTATTTTACTACATATACGTATGTGTTTTTTGCGTACCTTGCAGATGGTGAAATCTTGCGCGTGCTTGTCAATAATTCGGCACAAATCAAATGCGACGTAGGCTCCAGTTTGCCTGATGACAAAGTATTACTGGTCGTTTGGTACAAGAACAATCTGCCCATATACAGGTGAGTTGCGTGGCGTTGCGTAAACAGCTGCAATCTGTAGCACCAGCCTCATGCTCTTATTTTCTGACAGCTATGACACACGTGGCGCCCACGCAGGCACACCCTCCCATTGGCGAGATGAGGAGGTGCTCGAAGACAGAGCAGTCTTTCGCACGCACAAGGAACCGGCGGAATTGATTATAAATCCGGTTAAGGTAAGCAGTCCCAGAATAGCCAAAGTCAAAGCTAAAGTGTCAACAATACAACAATTTTATAATTGAATTCTGTCTCTCTTTTGACTTGAACAGGAAAAAGATGCGGGCAACTTTCGCTGTCGTGTGGATTTCAAGCTATCGCAGACTAGAAACAGCAATGTCAATCTTGAAGTTGTTGGTGCGTATAACGAAATCGTTTATTTTAAAGCAGTACTGTCAGAAGAAACTTATTTAATGCTAAGGAAAAATTTTAATTCTTTGCCTAACACACAGTTAGATAGGATTAAAAATAGTTCAAGTTTTTGAATAATTCGATTACTAGGAAAGTGCTTTGTAGCAGGCTACTAAGTAGGAATACCTATAATGTTAAGTGTACAGTAGGTTAACAGAAGAACCCGAACGAAATATGTAAACATGAGATATCGATATTGTTAGCTATCGAATAAGAATAAGTAAACTCATAAAAAAGAGAATAAACAAAAATCAAATGAGATAAAAGGCAGTTTACAGCTTTAATTTTATTTAAAAGACAAATTTGCTATGTTATGCTGACATTTTTATAAATTTATATACGAAGTCTTTTAAAAAATATATTCCTAAAATTTACTTTTGAACTAAAACAATAAGTATTTAAAAATGTTGAATATTTCCAATAAAACAAAATAAATAGAATAATGTTTAGCGTAAAATTTGTCTATTAAAAATCGATTGGCTTCGTTTTTAGTCCAACATATAAATTAGCTGGAATGATTTTTAGGTTAGCCGCAAATTTCGCAATTTAATATGCAAATACGCGAACCTTTGCATATAAATATGCATGCGTATTTATGCGAAAATGTGGGTTAAACTAAGTGCATTCTGTTTGAAGCTTCAAAAATTGGAAAATTAATTGTGATTTGCGGTTTCCTGTGATTTAGAATTATTAAAATGAGGAAATTATATCCGAGAATGACCCAATATTGATTTTTTTTGTGTATTTCTTGTATTTACAGTGCCCCCTCAGACTCCAAATATTTACAACGAGCGTCGCATGCGAATCGATTCGCGGGCTGGACCCTACGAGGAGGGTGGTAGCTTGGAGGTGACGTGTGTTGTCTTTGGTGGTGAGTAAACCGATTCAGTGTTAAGTCAGAAATAAATTGAACTCCAATTAAAGTTTATAAGCATCGTTAAAATATTTCGTGTTCGAAACTTACCCGAAATGAAAATCGCGCAGAAAACTAAAACAATACATGCTTTGATAGGAAGGAGAGGTTGCGGAAGAGGTTAATTCAAAGAAGTTTTTGGCCTCCTAACAATGGATCGTAGCATAAACCACAAATAATGAATAAGTAAAATAACGTTCAATTGTTAGGAGCAAACAACAAGAGTCAACGAACAAAAAGCCAATTGAAAGCGAATAGCAAATGGCAAAGGGAACAGAACAACGAAGTCAATTTCTCAAATATACAAGGCACACAAAAGGATTAAAAACCAGGGGAAAGTCGGTGCTATCGAGGTGCGAAGAATAAAAGAAGTTTGTGGCCTTTGAGCATTGTCAAACAATTGTTAAGTAAATAAAAGGAGCAGGCGGTGGGAGGTAGGCAGTGGGCGGTGTTCCGTTGTCGGCAGTCAACAGGCATTTCAGAGCATTCAAACATGGTCGACAAGCTGACAACTGTAACACAGCCATACGTACGTATGTAGGTACGAACTCACATAACACTTGAGTCAATTGTTAATAGTGAAAACCGAAAAAAATTTAAAAATATATAAATATATATGTATATAAATATATATGTATGTAAAAAGTGAACCAGGGAAAGAAAACTCAACGCTTGGCATTGTGTGTGGCATTGCAAGCCTTCTGTTTTAAACCATTCGCAAACAACAATAGCTTCCACTCACTGTAAGTATGTCACACTCACTAACAACGGTAACAACAACAGCAACATCAATTACAACAACAACAGCAGCAACTGTAAGAATAACAAGTAGAGCAATCGCGTGCTTTATCGCTGCGGACTGTGCACTACTGTGAACTGTGGAGCCTCTCGGGAAAAACGGAAGCAAAACCACTTTGAATGGTTTGACATGTCAACGTTGACATAAAATAAATCACCAGCAAGAAAACTGCACTCGAAACTGCCAACTGGGCAGTTGGCTTTTGACTGGGCGGTATAACGGGTTGATTTGCCCTTTTTGCCTTCGCGTTCTTATCCAAAAACGTAGCAGGAAAAAAAACTAATACAGGCCCTAACAGGAAAAAAATTACTCTCTCAAATTGTTGTGTGTGCCAATTAAACGGGGCCAAGAAAATGTTACTAAATGTACGACCTCATAAAACTACAAATGCGAGTACCCACAACCAACAGCTGTTGACAGCATGAATACGAAATGTGCTAAGCTGAAGAAAGTGGAAAAAAGTACTTAAAAGTCGGCCTTAAATTGCTGGCAAGTAGTTGGTCAAGACTGTTGACAGCTGAGAGCTAGAACGATTAGATAAATGATGTTGATGATTGATAATATTCTATTGCTTACTAAGTGGAAAGTTATTATTTATATTTACTGAAGATTTAGCTGTTTAAATTGACATTTATGATTTGAATTATATTAAACTTCGATTTAAAAATCTGATTGGAATGCCAGCCTTTGGGGACCTTCTAAATTTGATTATTAACTCAATTCAACAAGTTATGAGTCTGCTAGAACTAAGCAGCCCAACGTAGGCTTTTAAATAATGAATCGAAACCGGAAATAAAGAACTAGAAAATAATGGTAATATGCTAAGCAGACTTGGCCAGATAAGACGTAACAAAGAAAGTAAAATGAACGAAACGAAATGAAAATGAAGACAGCCAAGACTGAAATTCGACATGCAATGTCCATTATAAAAATTGAGAATTGAGTTGAGAAGCTATGAAGTTGATACTTAAAGAAATGCAATCAGCAAAAGTAAGTCAAAATTTGACTAGATGATGGATATGGCAATAAATGCGCCTACTCCAACTACAACTCCAAATTTAACTCGAAGTACTTTAGTAGCCCAGAGCTTAAGGGTGTGGAAAATCGACAAAGGAGCACTAAATTTTATTGCAGTTAGGCCAGTTTATGGGAAAGATGGGTAGCTACAGTAGCGGAAGAGACTGGCAACAGTTGCAAATGAGTGCGACACGCCAACACCAAATGTTTGAATGCAGAAATAAAGTTATAAAGCCGCACACAGTTTCAGAGGGTAGTAAAAAATTACCCCGACCCTTTTGGTAATCACAAGACATCAAAAGAAATAATGTGGCTCAGCATTGTTGCTAGCGTGGCAACGTGGTAACATGGTAACATGGTAACTCCTGGCCTAAAACGACTGACTCTACTGGCTACTAATGCATAATATTTCGAGTTGCCTATTTTTTGGCACGTCATGAATTTTACACGCGGCAGCTTTTGCTTAAAACGTTGCCACACATACACAACCAGCAAACACACAAACACAATGTGGGTGTGGGTGGCAAACGGAAGTGCAGGCGTTTTCCGCTTTTGCCAAAGTGCGCGGCTGACATGAAAAAAATATTCTTTATTTTTTTTTATAATGTTTTGCGTCCCACTCACGCCCACAATGTCCCTCTCTCCCACTCTCTCTAATGTTACGTCTTGTTGTGGCCAGGTTGTTTGCTGCAAAATTGTGTGCATTTTTTATTAAAAAATTTTCTTTTCTACATTTTGAGCACGGAAATGTAACAATACGAGGGACCTGGAAAGAAGTTCTTGACTACCAAGCAAAGCACAACTATAAAGAAAACTTTTAAGCAAAAGGCAAACCACAAATTTCACAGCAGTTCTTATTGTTGTTTCTTTGTGGTTGTTGTTATTGACTTGTATAACTTTCAATTCATTTTGCACTTATTGCAATAGCCTTTAAATGCGGCGTTCTTTATGGACAAATTTGTCGCTTAACTCGTCGCATTATATCAGAAAGGGATGATGTAATGTAGTGGTAGATGTAATGGAGTGGAAGTATACTTTACCCTCACTGAAAATATAAAATGGTCAATTAAATCAGCTGAACAGAGCTGTTTTGGGCTTCCAAGAATAACATGTTCTTATTTGAAAAAAGATTCAACAACCAAAAATGCCCTGATGGATTAAGATAATATTTATGAGTGTATTTCAACTTTGATGAAAATTATTTAATTATTAGAAATTGCTTTATAATAAAGAAACACATTTATTTATATATATTGCTTTATGTCAGAATTAAGAAAGGGTTTTAATAATTTTTTGAGATGCTCTCTTTAGTAATGTTAAAGCAAAACCTCTGAAAATGTGAGTTCTGATCTATCTTGCTGTAATAAAACAATATTTTTCAGTTTAAATAGAGCTTTGAACAAATTTAAGTCAAATTTATGGTTATTATTTAGCTGGTAACTTTTTTAAGCAACAAATTGTTTTCAAAATTTATTTTACTACTTTTCCAATGACCGTTTGACTGTAAGAAAAAAACCAAATGCCAAACAGCAAACAAATAAATTGACAGAAATGCAAAAAACTAGCGAGAGATAGAGAGAGACAGAGAAATGAAGAGGGAGAGAGATAGAGAAAGATGGAGAAAGAGATAGAAAAGAATTCCGTACAACAGACCAGAGTATAAAACATATTTATGTAGCATTGCATTTATGTAACTATCAGCAGCACCAACCAAGTCAGCAGTTGCCGTTGCTTTATCTTACATACATACATATATACATACAAACTAAGTAGAGTGTTTTTTGTTTGCCAGCACTTTGTACATTCTAATTCTCAGTTGCCGTTTGTGCACGTATACGCGTGACACACGCACACACTCTTACAATTCCAGCAGATGCAAAGATATGCAAAACTAAACAAGCAAATATTTCAGCATTGCATAACTAAGGGAAGTCCAACACAGATACACACACGCAGAGCCAACACACACACACACACACATGTATGGCAACAAAAAGAATTCTGCCAGACTGTGTGTGAAAAAGTGCATCAAAGAGAAAACAGTGAGTCTTGTGCTAAAAACTTCTCTACGTTGGCTTTAAGTTTTGCGTTTGCTTAAAACTGAGTCGGAAAGTAAAGCAGCTGAAAGGAAATAGCACGCATTTAAATGAGTCTGCTCATTAGGGTTGTATTAAAAAGGGGGCGTGACAAAGAAATGCTAAAAGGTTGCTGCTGTCACAAAATCCCGCTTTGGCCTACTCCGAAACTGACACTGCTCTTAAAAGAAAAGGAAAGCGAAGAAAAATTTACATTTTAAACCAAATTTAAAACTGAAGCGATTGTTGAAATGTTCACTTCATTTTTTCTCTGTATGCATTTTAAAGTTAACCTACAAGCTGAAATATCCTGTGTGTGGACAGTAGAGTGCAAGTCAGCTGTTGGGAGAGAAACAAATCGCATATGGTATATGTGTGTCAGTTCTTGTGTGCTGGCACCTTTTGTTGACATTAGAAAAGCTGAGGACAGCTGACGGTGCTTTAAAGTAAAAGCAAAAGTTGAGCTGTACAATAAACATGGCAAATGTTCGCCATAAAAGACAATGGGCATAGGGTTAAGGGAGGCAGGCTGTCTGCCTGTGTGTAGGTTTGCAGACTAGTTGAGTTCTGGCAACTTGCAACAGGAACGTCTGGACGTTAATTAAATTTCGCCAAATGGTAGCCAACAGCGTTGAGTGTGGTGTTGTACAAACGCAAATTAACTAAATTTATGTGCAAATTGCACGCACATTGCCCAAGCAGCGAGCAGCTAACAGAGAACTAAAAAAGAGAACAATCACTTCAATTGCTTTAAGTTTCACGAGGCAGTTGAACTAAGAAATTGCACTGCCAATTTAAATTTGGAAATGTTCTCAATTTTGTAACAATTTCTCCCAAAATTCCCGTACTATCTTATTTGCTTTTCTCTATTACTCTTGCTCAGTTTTTGTGCCCGTCAGGCTAATAAATCACGGGCGACCATTAAGCCGAATGCTACACATGCGCTAATCTACTTACACATACAACTGAAGCATGCATAAAAATGTTGCTACCCCAAAACACACACACACACCCACACATGAATACTGAGCGGGAGACAGAGAAAGAACTACTGTTCGTTTGAGTGTGTGAAATATTTTCATAAACAACATAAAACTCAACCAAATGGCAGTTATTAATCAAAGTAATGTGCGTTTACTCTATTCGAATGTATGTTATGCATGTGTAGTGAGAGTGTGCCTGTATGTTTATGTGTCTGTGTGTGTATGAGTGTCGCATTTTTCATAGGTATCAAGTGCAGTTGCCGTTTGTTAGTTTTGCTGAATATCCAGGTGGATTTAATGGCACTTGGCAATAACATAGAATACAGAATAGAATGAACCAAATTTAGCTTATTATATTTATTTCTCATTTAAATACTAAAGGCAATCTACACAAATAAATTACAAATAATGGCTTCGATATGTTGGCAGATTTATATTTGTTTCGTTGAGGAAACTACACAATGAGAATAAGTCAATCAATCAAAGGCTTAAATGGAATCTCAAAAAGTGTCAAACATTTGAAATGCTTTGTTCTAGACAATGTCCCAAGAGAGATCACCTCAATTCATAAACATGAACACACTGCTAATTATAGAGCTATTACAACACAAGTGCTCACTGTGCTTTCACAGGCAGAAAATCTACTACTTGTACTTTTTTCACTGCCCTCTTTTGAACAGTGTAGGAAGGTATATCTGGTCGTGGACTTGGCATGGCCTACCAACTCGTAGCTATTAAATTAATGTGCGCTCATATACGCACACAAAAGCTAATTTCAGTGCTTGATTAAGTTGAAGTCGTTAAGAGCGACCAAGTGCTACACGCTGCGTATGAGTAATGTGTGCTGATTTAAGTGCCACGCCAACGACGACAGCGACAGGGACAAATTCCTTTAGTAGTTAACTAGCGTAACATAAGTAAGACTAAATTAGAGACTACCACAACTCTTAACAGGGGTTTGAACTAATCATTGTAAACTGTATAGTGGAAATTAAAGCAACATTGTTGAACAACAAAAATTAAATAACAATCACTCAAAAATTAGTATTTCTATGAATTTAGTAATTAATAGCAATTCTTTAAATTTAAAGCCGTTTAAACTGTATTTTCTTTTGAACAGGCTCACCGCCACCAACTGTCACCTGGCTGATGAATGGACAACTTCAGAATAGCGTTGTCGATTATACATACGACGGCACCATCAACAGCAAATTGGTGGTGCGCAACTTGTCACGCATCCACCAGCATGCGGTTTACACCTGCCAAGCCAGCAATTTTCACAAGAAATTTGTGGCTACGAACATAACGATTGAGCTTTACCGTGAGTATTATACAATTCACTTTAAATTTCTATACTGTCTGTTTGATTCAAAACTTAAGGTTTGATTTGTCATCTTGTTGTTGTTGTAAATAAAAAATATAAAATTAAATTGAAAATTCAACAGAGAAAACACCAAGAACTATTCGAAAAAATATGGCACATAAACGGTTTGGTAAACAGTTTATTTATTTATTTAGTTCTGCTTTGGTTTGATTTTTTTTTTGTGCTGGAATTTTTACAACTGACCCCACTTGCAACTTGAATTTAAGCGTGGCGATAAAACTTTTAACAAATATCTGCACAGATAAAGCCAACCTGCAGTGGCAGCAACAACATCAACAACAACTACAACCAATAAAAACAAGCAACAAAAATTAGCAAATCGCAATAAAAATAGTAAGAAAGTGTGTGGTTGATCGAGCCGACTGCAAAAGACCTTGTACTCATTGTAGAGTTAATTTTAGTCACACAAATAAACAAGTCCTGTGTCAGGAATCCTGACAAAGCTCACTGATGACACTGTTTAAGTTTATATATAGACTGCGCTCTACCAAGACTTCTGCTGCCTATTAAACACATCTTGTCTCTGATAAACTTAATAAATCTCAGTATTGTATTTGAGTACTGGGTCTGAAAATGCACATGGAACAAATAATAAAATAGCTTATGCAAATATAACTAAATGCAGCAAAAACAAATTGATATAAAACGAAAGAATTAAATAATTTTTTGTATAAACCGATGACCAAATACTCTAACAGTATTTTTTATTAACATTTTTAATTTAAAGCTAAAATCATTAAAAGCAAAAAAAAAAATTTTAATGCTGTAAGAGGTTACTAAATAGTTTTCATCTTAATTTTCCGCTGTTTTCAACATTCGCTAAGCATCACCTTTTATAAGAACATGTCGTTATCGGCAATTCGAATTTGCACATGTTTTTTGACTATTGACGTTTACGTCGCCATATTTAAGGTTGAATGCATCTGCATTCAAGTGAATTGCCAAACGGATTTATTATTTTGTACATTTTTTTGCTGTGTCAAAGCAAATTGTAAATTGAATTCAATTCCAGCCAATATGTGTTCGCATTGACTGCATGTGTGTATGTATGTGTGCAGATTTGAGAGAGTGAAAAGCGGTTCAAGAGTTGATCCTGTAAGCCTTATTAGTATTTATTCGTTTTGCTGTTTTGGTGTCCACCAATGCTCCAAACGCAGCTGCTGATGTGATATTTGCTTAATCGCCATTTGCAAACAAATTTAGTCGTTCCATTTTTATTTTTTGTAACGTTGTGCGCTTAAAGGATTTAGTTTTTCTGCATTTTCCGAAAAACTTTTGAATTCTCGCACATTGAACGTAAAGTGTACAACTTTGTTGGTTATTATATTTATTTATTAATCTTAAATGTTAAGCTCATAATGACCTTGTCTTCGTATTACTGAAAAGTTTGTTAAGATTTCGAGTTTGTTTTGCTTTGGAAACTCTGTCAAGTTCCATGGGAAGCATTATTTAATCATTAAGTTGGGTAACCGCCAAGCAAATGATGTTTCTACAGTCACACGATGGTATTTTCGAATGCTCCTCTATTAATAATAATTTCATGCAAAGTGCCGCAATTTCGCGAAATAAATAAGGAAACTTTTTCTAAAAAAAAAGACAAAAAACAATAAACTCTAGCTAAGATCTTGTTGCACTGGCAACAGCAGTCTGGGCGACTACCGCTTGTTGCCACATCTATTGCCAAATATTATGCCCAAGGTATTGCGCTAACAGCCAAAGATTGGCCATAGAATTTTATGGCACTTTGGCGCGTCTCTCGATGCCAAACAAAATATAAGAAAAGAAAAGCAATTGCTGTCAATTTTTACTTAGGCTCCGGCTCCGGCCCTAATAAAAGTACAAAATTTTTTGCGACAACAGATGGTGATGTGCATATTTGATATTATTGCTTTACAAAACATACACACACACACTGAGATAAACACACGCGTGTGATTGTACGTGCCACAAGTATAGGAATGTCGCACTCTGGCAACATAAAATTTAACACGTCAATAATAAGGCGCTGAAATTATTGGGTAGACTCGGCTGAAGGTGTGAGTCAGGCAACATCAGAATGTCATTGACTCCTCGAACTATGTTAATTAATATGGCAGACAAGTAACCACATAAGGGAAGCATATACCACATTCAACAATTCCAATGTTAGTTTTATACACTGTGGCATGCCACCGCTTGACCTTGGCACAAGCGACTCCTCCTGTGAGTGGAGAGTAGTTGAGAAAAGGAGAAGAAAGTGAAGTAGACTCTTGACCAACGTTGCGTGGCACTGAACAAAGCTCTGGTTGTTTTTTGGCTGAGTTGTGCGTGTTTTGTTGTGTGGCAGGCAAAAAGTTTTGAATAATAAGTATGACCTTAATTAGGTAATTTTATGGCCACTAACTATTAGATTACTAATGTCACGATTCTCACACGATGATCAGGGGAAACCTTATTATCGCATAATTTCACTAGTTTCGCCCAATTTGTTGTTTGTGTACTGAAGACATTAATTTGATTAACTGTCAAGTGCAATAAGCCATTCAGAAAATGTTTATATTTAGCTTAGTTTATGCAGAACATTTATCAACCCTTTGAAGTAGAAATTGATTTGTTTTGATGAAAATGATATTACTTATCAGTGGATTAAAACAGACAAACGCAAGCAAGCCAAAAGGATGGAGTTATATTCTACTGTTTCGATGCCTAAAATCAGTGCACCTTTAAACTGTTTATGAAGAAAGCTTTAAAGTTTCTTAACAAATGGTATACTTTTCCAATATTTGAATAATTTATTTATAAACAGGCATCGATTGTGATACTCTTCATTTTTATGTAGTATGTTTAATTAAACATTTAAATTGTTTTCAAATGCAAATGGGCATAATTAATTTAATTGCAATTACGAATAAGTGGAAAAAAAACACCAAAGCCTCGTGTTACTATACCCATACATTTCCTCAATTGGCATTTTAATAAAAATGTGAATAAAAAAGGAAAACAATATATAACATATATACAGACGTGTGGTTTAAATAAATAAATATTGTAGGTTATTATATGACACTTAAATTTTACTGTAGCCTTTTAAATGTTATTTTATTTTGTTTTGGCTTAACATAAATGAATGAGCAAAATGAGCGGCAAACCGCAGTAAGTGTAACAACAGCAACTGCACATGTTGTAACTACAACAACGGATTAACTGGCATAAAGAATGAGAATTATAAAGTATACGAAAATTATGGATAAGGGTATTCATCTTACGATTGCCAGTCATCGAGGGTGCAAGTCACTGATATAAATTTTTTATGTGTTAAATTTAAATCGATACTATTTAAAATTACATAAATTTTCAAACCACAATTAGTATGTATACTAAATTGTATTTATTTTAATAACAAACTGCAGCTTTATAGCAGCACTGTGTAACAGAAATTGTATATAGAATGAGAACAAAACAAATTAAAATAGTTTCAACGTAAAAACAACAAACGAAAAAATAAATTAAATTGTTTTTAGATAATATTATGAAAACAATGTGTAAACGCGATAATGAACCCAGCCGCATTACGTGGCTGTGTTTATATTTGTATTATAAACGATTTAAAATATAAAACAATCAAACACATATCGGTATTCATGTGTGCATATATATGTGGTTGTTTTGTAATTTGTTATGTAAACAATTTGCGGCCGCAATAAATATTAACAGGAATTTTAACTATGCATCAAATAAAATAACCATATATCAAAATATTTATTATAAATTACAAAAATCCGTATTGTGCTATTTTGCTATCTTTATTGTTGTGATTTCAGAAATACACATGTTTACAAATAATTGACAGTTATTTATTTAAAAATTAAATGAAGATTAATTCATTTGTATCCTTTACCTATTTAGTAAGATTTTAAATCCATATTTGAAAGGTGTTTACTATGCATAAAACTGATTTAAAAGTTTTTATACAATTGCAGAGGGTATTATGTTTTTGTTTCACGAAGTTTGTAGCTCATTGAAGAATCGTTTCTTTCCAAATTAAGAATATATATTCTTGATCAGTATCAACAGCAGAGTCTGTCTGCTTCTATACGAGTTAGTATCTCAGTCTTAAAGCTATTATAAAGAAACTTGGTATAGGAACAATCGGTTGGAATGATAAGTATTAAATATTTCTGTGTCTATTGAGCGATTTCCATTATATCCTATAAGCAGACCAATCTATATCGTATAGCTACTAAAAGTACAATTGGTGATTTAAAAATAATTAGCGCAACTTTCATGACAACAAGGGTGTTTAATCATCCCCGAGTCGAAGATTACCGCTTTATTTGAAGTTTAGGTTTTAATAAAAGTGTTGCACCCTTTAAAAGTTCCCACTCTTAAAAGCGTTAGACTCTGTTATTGATTTTACTTGTCACCTCGGATCAATTGAGTTGTATCCAATTTAGTGCGACCTCATTGTCTATGAATAAATTCATATTAATACTGATTGAATAAAACTAAAAGTTAACATTCACTCATATATTGAAATTGATTCAGCCCACAACTATTACAATTAATTATTAACGAATTCTTATTATAATTAATGTAAAAATATTTCCTACTATATATTTACTTATTAAGTTTCTTTCTCATCCATAAGATAATTTAACATATATTCCAATTGCTGTAACACACATGTCAATTTTGTTGCAATTGTTAATGTTTGTGTTTGTGTTGATGTTTTACAAGTGTTCATGTGGTCAACGAGCCTTGCAATCGTAATTCGCAGCAATTAATTTTAATTGCATAGTCTGTCCACTTTTGTTGCGTATTCGATTTTCACACACAATTTGAATAAATAAACAAAATGGTATGCCAACGGTATAACGAGAATGAATTAAAACAAATAACAAAAGAAATGTAAACTCAATTTAAGCACATAAATTAACTATAAATATTAATGTACATTATCCTGTTTTACAGTGCGACCGCTTCTGGTAGAAATCAGTTTTAACAACCAACCAATGTCGGCTGATCGAAAATACGAGATTGAATGTCAGGCGATTGGATCAAGGCCTCCGGCAAAAATAACCTGGTGGATGGGCCACCTTGAGATGCTTGGCCATAGCCAAAAGGTGTGACACTTATGTGTGAAATGTTGGCAGAGATTTAACAAAGCTCTCTTCTTTTCAGGTCTCTGAGGATGGTAATGTGAGCACTTCGGTGTTATCGATAACTCCAACTCGGGAAGACCATGGCAAGGCACTCTCCTGTCGTGCCACCAATGAATTGGTTCGAAATGGCATACGAGAGACGGCCATGAAACTGAATGTATTTTGTAAGTAAACATCTTTATTAAATGCTTAAGAACATATTTATAAATAATTAACACAGATTCTTTAATTAATTTGTGGTAAAGTAAACTATTGTATACCTTTCTTCATACCTTCTTTATCTATCCACAATTTTTCTTAATTTTAAAATCGAAACATCCTTAATATCATTTAATTTAAGATACAATTTTATTTTAACAAAATGAAATAACGTGTTCCGTATATTGGAAAATGGTTTCGTACTACAAAACTTCTTCCTGCCAAATAATTACACGCATGTTGAACACACGCTTTGTTTTATGGCTGTCAGAGGCACATAAACTAAATTCGATGACGAAGGCAAACAATTGGTAGGACTAACATAAACAGTGCCAAGCGCTTATCACCCGTGTCACTGAAATCGATACTGATTTGCATATAAATTTCGTAGACATGCTGAATATTCCACTTTATTTCGGAGAAACGCGGCTTTTAACGCGAACGTCAAATGATTGTTTTATGGGCCAAGTCAAGAAAGTAAAGCTGAAAGTTTCTTAATAAAATATTTTGCTAGTTAAATATTTAAAAAGCAAAAAACAACTTTCTATATACACTAACTAAATTGACAGTTTTTAGACTTTGACCCTATGCAAAGACTTTGACACACATATAGACACATGTGAATTTCCTTTATGTTTCAATAGTCTGCAGAAATTTTGCCATCGTTGTCGTTTGCACTGTCGTTGGGCAAACAGTTGCCACGTCTATTATCTAGGACTTTTTGGCATATCGTTGCTCCCCGTTTATCGTTGTTGTTGCTACTGACTTTGCCACTGCCACTGCTTGGGAAACTTTTACTCCTTTCAGCGTAGGAGTAAAGCTGTGGGAAAAACAGAAGCTGTCTGTGTGGACTTGCGCGGGTGATGAGGTTTTCTTCAAGGAGAATCTCAATTTAACGCGAGTCGCTTGCTGATATAAAAAATTAGATAACAATTTCAATTTCCATGCTCATTTACATGTTTATAGCGTGCTTAAAATATTTTGGCTTCCCCTCTGTGATTTCATCTGAAGCATGTAAGATTTTGTGTCTTCTTTAAGGACTTTCATTGTTTGTACATTTGAGGAGGCAAATTGAAAAGTTGACTGCAGCTCGGTGCAAACGTGGAGTCAATAATTGTCTCATTACTTTGCATTATAAAAAGATTGTCATAAAATGAAATTATCTAAAATTTGACGACATTTTCTCAATGTCTAACTACCTTGACCCAGAAACCCATAAAGCTTACGGGAAATAATATTTCATTTTCCGCACAATCAACTTGTATCAACATTAAAAATTAAATGAAAAGGAAACCGCTAAAAAATAAAGTCATATCCGCAATAATAATAATGACTAAGCGGTTTGTAAAATGAAAAAGAAATTTAGATTGAGGTCAAAAGCAAAGCCCGCCCTTCTGATTAAGCAGTTTTGGTTTATCTTTTGATGACAGTTCGAAAAGTGTATAACAAGAAGATAGAAAATGAGACTCTTTAAAATAGTCTTAAGTGGTAAAAATCCTATCATTAAAAATCCCATTTCTGTTATCTGCAGCCTGACATTGTGCATTATGGTAGCCACAGAGTTTAGATTCAGTTTATCTACATTATTTTGAAAACTATTTGCAGTGCACGTCTGCCAGTTGCAATTAATTTAACTCTAAGCCAATTTTTCTCAGTTTCTGTTGGCTGAACCCGGACAGAAATTCTTAGCAGTTAATGCAATTTATATGGCCAACTCTGAAGCAACACAGAAGCAAAAGCTTGTGGAATCAATTTAAGGGCTGCTAACGAGCAGTTGTTAAACTTTTTCCAACAGACAATGACAGGCCTCACATACGGGGCGAAATAGTAGAATGAACTGAACAGTAGCACTGTTAGAGAGAAAAGTAGTAGAGTGCAACAATTCTGAAGCTGCAACAAAATGTGGCAGTGGCATTCAAAAGTCGTTACGTTAAGCTGCAGCTCTGAGTTTCGGGTTTTCGAGTTTTTCGTTTTTGCGTTCATTGCTGTGGGTTTGTGCAGTGCAATTGTGCAGACTCTGTGTGTGCCATAAAATGCATTAGCCAAGCAAAGTTGGCCAGTTTAAACGACGCTGACCAGCTTGGCCAGTGACAGTTATTACCACTTAAGCCCATCTAACCGCAACAGTGTGGCCTGCCAGACATTTTCCACTTCCAGTTTTAGCCCACTTGAATGTGTTGTACGTTGTCATTCATTGTCATTGTTGTACGGGGGTTCTATTACGAACTGTTACGAACTCGGCTTAAAGTCAACGTTAATGAACTTGTTGAGCAACTAGAAGGATGACAAAAAGCAAAAAAAAAAAAAAAAAAGAATAGAGAAAGGGAATAAGAAAAGCGTCTTTAAATTATGCAAAGAACTTGGGTTTGCCTTGGCTTGGCGTTTGTGTTGCGTTTCTAGCTCAATTCACCAACTTTCTGTCGTTCGCTGGGCTTAGGCTAGCGATTTTCATTTTCATTAACAAGTCTTTGCGAAGTGGCAAAATCGGCTTAAAGAAAACTTGTTTATAAAACGTGGCAAAAGAAAACAGTAAGCACATCCCAAGACCAAACTACCAAACCAGCAACATCCACAGCTACAGCTACAGCTACAGCAGAAAGACAACGGCAAAAACAATGCAGAATAATAAGAAAACCATTCGCACAGAAAGGTGTACCGAAAGAGTAGACACTCGACACTAGGAAAGAGTAAGAGTACGAAGCGACACTAATCACAGATAAGCGCAGATTAACCCCATTTTTTCCCTTATTTTATTCTCCTTCTTTCCGTTTATTTTTGGTGGCTTGAGCGAAACTTGTGCTCCAAGCAAAAACAAACAACAAATTGCTCTTGATAGGCTGGTCCAAGTCCAACACCAGACATAGCACATAAGAAACAATAACAACACACACACACACACTCTCATTCACACGTAAAGCACACACCAACAGTAAACACAGAGATTAAATATGCAAATATTATAATAGTTACAGTTATTCACTGGCTTGAATTGTTGTCTTTGTTGCAGTTATACCTACCTTACAACTGGACTTGGGCTCAAATCTAAATCCCGAGGATATCGAAGAAGGCGATGATGTTTATTTCGAGTGTAAAGTGCACGCAAATCCTGCTGCTTATAAAGTTGTTTGGAAGCACAACGTAAGTAACAACAGACACTTATCAAATCAGGATTTGTTGAGTACTTTGAATGCGATGAAGGAAGAGATATGAATTCTTTAACTTAACCATGGGATATTCAATGGACCTTACGAAAATTAAGGCATTACATTTAACTATTACACATAACGAGTAACTAACTAAATTTAGACCTAACATGCTGACCTTCAAATGTACTCAAAATTAGATGTAAGACATTAGGTTCTGTCTTCGGAAATGACTCTTTACTTCCGGCAATTCCCTAGACATTGGCGTGCCGTACTAAATTATGATGAAACCGAAATTAAGTGGTCATTTTTACTGAATTATTGGCCAATTATTTTAAGGCAATTGAGTCAAGTGGCCAAGTAAAGAGACTTGAAGCACTCCCAGGGCCAAAGAGTAAAAGTTTGCGTGGCAAATCATTTGTTTATTAGTTTTACAAGTAGCACAAAAACTTTAGCAGACTTAAATAAACAAAAACAGAAAGATAACAACAACAACAACAGCAGTAACAGCAAAAACAACATAGACAAGTGAAAGCAAATAAATGCTTTTCAATGCACAAGGGGGCATGAATCAAGTGTATGAATAATATGAATGCTAATTGAATTCATTAGAAGAAGAAGTAGAAGACGAAGAAGAAGAAAGAGAAACAACGTCAATAGAACTAAGTACATGCGTAAACAATAAGCTAAACAACGACAACAACATGAACAAAACCAACGTAGACAACAAAACATAACTTTGCCAAATGATTATAATAAATAAACAACAACACAAAAACTTCAAGACGACCGAAAAAGTTTTTAGAGCGTAAGCTGCTCACAAAAGTAGGCAACACAAAAAATACAAAGAACTTGAAGTTTCTGGCCAAGACAGCCGAGAATTGTCTGTATGACAGAATAGGACAGAATAACTTGATTAAGAAGGCAACATTTGAAAAGAGAAACAACTAAGAACAAATCAATAAAATCTGTTTTTAAGACCAAAAAAGAGTTTACAACAATGTTAATCAATAGCTATTGAAAAGCGAGTACTCATGCTGAAAATTAGAATGCTAAAGGCAAATAAACTGCAAATAGTCAACACTCAAAACGAAACGGAACTTAATAAGTGTTTACATACGCAGACCGACAGTCAGACAGACGTGGCAATTCAGAGCATGTCCATGTCGAAAGCGGCTAACAAGAAAACTACACAGTTAGTTAGTTTGCAGCAATTGTCGGCGCTCATTTGCTTTTCTCAATGGCGTAACAATAAAAGTTGAGTGAAAAGCAAAAACAACAGCTAGAAAAAAGGGAAATGAAATGGAAACGAGACAAACAAACAAATGAAAGGCAACAGAGTGAGATAGATAGATCGAGACAAAAAGGGAAGGAGAGAGAGGTGGAACGTAAGCGACATGTCGTGTATGGCTCACATGGTGTATGCGTAATGAGTTCAAGGCTAAAAGGCAAATTGCGTTTGTTGTACGCAAGCAAAAAGCATTTCTCAAGGCACAGACAAAGCCAATGCCAAAAGCCAAGTCAACTGTATTGCGTGGGCGTTCATTACAAGTCAATTGTTAATTGGCAACAACAACAATAACAACAACGACGACGACAACAGCAATAACAACCGTAGTAGCAAAAACACTTTGTATGCAAGTTGAAAATGCAATTAAAAGTCAAATTAAATTAAACAAACCATTGTTTCTTTTGCGTCTTATAACAGTCAGCTGAGTACATGCAATTATAAACTAGATTAATTGTGTATTGTACTTAGGTCCTCATGTAATTCGTTTGATTGACGGAACACTGCTTTCCCATAACTAATTTTGTGCAACATAATCTATGAAATCGTTGTGGTTTATGGAATGTCTCTATGCTTGCGAGTGTTAACAGTGAGAGTAACAACTGACAAGCAACTGCTGATGTATTTTGCCTTTGTCAGTTATTATTCAATTATGCATGCTAGCAATTAACAACGAGCAGGCAAATTAAATTAACAATTAGTTTTATTAAACTTGCAGACGCACACACACACAGACACACACAACAGCTGCAAAAGTTTTCTCAACTCGCTTTCTGAAGAAATTGCGTGAGTTTCTGTGTGTGTGTGTGTGCGTGTGTGGTAAACTTTTGCATGCTCATTAAGAATCTGGTAGCAACTTTGATGAAAGATGTTGCTGAAGAGAAACGAACGGCAAACCGCAGAAAGAGGGTAAAAAGTAAACCGACTCTGAATGCTGCTGGCAGCAAAAGTTATTTAACAAACACATACGCACATACGTGTGAGAGTGTGCGTGTGTGTATGTGTGTGTGTTAAATGGAAACACTGAAATGGCAAATATAAGCAGAGAAGGAAAATGCGGAAAATTTGATTAGAAAAGCAGCGCCAACACTTCCATTTACACTGACAACAATCAATTTTAAAGCTTCGACAACTATTTGCGACTCCGAATATTTGTGCATAAATCGAGTTAGGTTGATTTTAACCCGAGAAATCGACAGCAACGCAATCAGGCAAAGTCTCTTAAACAAATGGTCAACACTAATTGGGTATTTATAGTTGTGTTCGAGTCCCAGAGAGTTCTGAAATGGAAGGCAAATAAACATGTCAAGGCGCGTCAGACAGACAAGCAAAATGACAGCACATAAAATGCGCCATTAGCATTGAGTGGGCGGTGGATGCCAAAAGGGTTCACAACCTGCCATGAAAAGGTGCTGCTGCTGGCGCTACTGCGGAAAACCCACAGCGGAAAAGCTGCAACGGATGTGCCTTTAACTATTGAAATAATCCTTAACTGAGAGCCCGACCAGCTGAGGCAAACAGTTCTCTTTTCCCTTCAGTCTTTTTGCGTTGGTTTCGGTTGGCCTGCTATTTACTTACTTTTACTTTTACTTTATTTATTTTTTGTGACAACCTTGAACTTTATTTACTTTTTGTGTGCCTGGTGACATTTTTATTTGTTTTATGACAACAACAATGACAGCAACAACAACCGCGCGAGTCGCTGAGCTCAGCAAATGGCTGTCTACATTTCAGGGGCTATTTAATTGAACCCTACGGGAATTGAGGCTGTAGTGGTAGGGTGGCAGGCAGGGCTACAAGGCTAAAATTATAGTTTACTGTCCTCCGTATATGTGTATCTGTCAAAGGCCAAAGCCAAGCATAGCGTGCGCCATTGGTTGGACTTTAAAATGTCCTCATTATATGAAGTATACGCCCACTTGGCCTGAATAAAAAGTATCAATTATCTAAAGAGCAGTCAAACACATACACAAAAGGCGTTTCAGTTCGAACGGTAAATATTTTGATGACTGTTGAACTGAGTTATCCGCCAGTCTTTTGTCAGTCCCTTGCTCATCCCATTATGCTGTATGTCATTGACATTGTTTGCCAAAGAGCGAAAGAGCTAAACACGCTGGATGCTAGATGAGAGACAAGGGACGGGATCATGTAGTGAGCCCAGTGTGTTGGCACTAGAGCCACACAACTGTGGCCCAGTTCGCACAAAAGTAGGCAACACTATTATCAAAGTGTTGCCACGCGCTGCATTGTTTCCTCTTATTGTGTATTTGCACATATTCTCAAATGTATTTGTTGTTTTTCTTGTTGTTCGCCTGTTTGTACTTATACTTATATTATATGTGCTAAGGTCACAAAGGCATTGTTTGCCACCCGATTGTCGTTGGTCTTCTTGCTCTTGTTGCTGTTGTTGCTTTGCCATTTTGACTTTTGTCGACAATTTATATATATATATATTTTTATTTATTTCAATGTTGTTGTCGTCGTTACTTTTGTTGTTGGTCTAAAAGCCAAAGTACGAATTTGTTTTGCTGCTAAATGGCACAAGGCTCTTGGGAAATGCGTCAAAATCTTGTCGAGTGTCGGCGCATAGGAAACGCCGAACAAGCACAACCCAGTCTGCGAAGTCTGCACTCGCATTATGTGAACGTGCTGTTCATAAGGGTCAACTTTTGCCCTTTCTTAACAAATCCATATATTTTTATATATATAGATATATGTATGTATCTGTGTGTGTATGTGTTGGAAAATAAAGTAAATATTGCTGCTTGATTTACAGTTACATTACAAATTCCAAACACGCTTCAAACAGGCACCCAATGCTCTAATGAAGCGACTCGGGTATGTGTGCGCGTTTATGAGCGTCCAAAATTTTATAGGATAGACCAAAAAAAAAAGGCAAATATAAATGAAGCTGGTATTGACCTTGCGCCTAGAGGCACAGATTAACGTGTAGGGTTGCATAGCAATTTCTTCAGCAGAATCAATCGAAGAAATTGCCAGAAAAGTCTATTTTAAAATTTATAGCCTCGGCTCTATATAAATTCCAATAAATATTTATAATTATTAGAATGCATAAATGATTTGATTTTATTGTTTAATAAAAAAAAGGTAATCAATAAATGCAAAATGGTTTTTATTAAAATATAAGACTTTGCATAGACTGTCTTACTAATTGGCTCCCCTTTTCTATAAGTTAAGATAGCATTCCATATCTGTAAATGACACATGATTACAAAAGCGTTGCTCGTTAGACATGTCGTAGAAAGATACAGAACAAGCCCAACTACTCAATACATTTGACATACTCACACTCATAATAATTTCTTCTTTTTCTTACCATTTACAGCATCAAATCATACAGCATAATCAACGTGCCGGAGTAATTGTGAGCAGCGGAGATTTAGCTCTACAGGGAGTCACTCGTCATCAGGCCGGAAATTACACGTGCACCGCCTCGAATGTGGAGGGCGATGGTGACTCGAACATTGTGGAGCTCAAAGTGATGTGTAAGTAAACGTGCTCAATGAGATAATAGTCGGATTTGACTTTAAATTATATGTTCAACTGATTAAAGTGTGTTCTCGATTTATTTTGGGCTTACATTCAATTGATTGCAAATAGTATATAAAAAGTTGTTTTCAAACGCTTTCAAGTATTCACATGTGAGGTTTTTATGGGGCACGTGTTGAGTTTAGGCACATACATAAAAAAAAGGGAGAACATCACAGGAAAGTTATTGCTGTGTGCCACTCTGCGTATGCGCAACATTTACGGATTGTCCCACATTTCACATGTGTTGATTTGCATGACTCCGACCATTGTTATTGTGCTTTGGATCATAAAAAAACCAAATGAAATAAGCGAACACTTTGAATGGTTGGGAATGCCATCATTCTTTTAGTACACGAAATACGTTTGGTTTGAGCCATTAACAAACATACATAGGTCTTAAATTTCAGTTACCTTTTAAATCGAATTCTGTTTGTGGCTACTTCCACGAAATTGGCAGACTGGCAACCTGGCAGCGAGGCAGTTTTGCATATCTGGCTCAGTTACCTTCTAAATGGGGCAGTTCGCTGTTTGGGCTTTTGTGAGAACCATTGACACACAAAATGCAGCATTATTGAGTATTTGAGTGGTCTCAGCATGAAGGAACTGCATTGTGAAGTGTCGAGACTCGTAGTGAGATCGTGGGGACCTCTTGCAGTTTTATTACGTATACGCCTTCCTTATTGTATCCTATTCGAATACCTATTGTTTAGGAAGCCTGTATTGTGCTCAAAACTAAATGCTGCAACTGAAAACTCTCGTTACTTGCCATCTTGCTAGCACACAGCATCAGTTCATTGGTCTGCCATTCTGTCAGTTGGTCAGGCATGTGGTGAACCTAACAAAAGGCTGTGTTGCATGGCTTCCTGGCCTTTGTTAACATTTGCTTATTTTCTTATTGAATGAGCACATTTCCGTTTCCTTTTATCCATCAGCCAAGAACCAGGAAACACTTTACATCAGCTAACAAATATTTTCCCATATTGGAACAAAAACCTTTGTTCTCGTTGGCTTATAAAGAGAGTTAAAATCACAATCGTAATTAGTTTTATAGATTTTCCAGATAACTGTTATTGTTAAATAAAATTGAAGAAGACCAAAAAAGCGAAGCCCCTTAATTGATAATATTTTGCAGTCTGTTTCAATTGAAATCTTCTGCTCAATTTGCTGGCCAGCTGGCAAAATTGTTGAACTTGCAGTTTAAAAACATCTTCTGTAAATTATTTTTGCCTTTTCAAGCAATTTAGCACACAGTTTGGTTCTTGGTTTTTGCTAGTTTTTCGGGTTTTGTTGCCTTATGCTTTTATTTCCTGTGTCATTTCCTTTTGCTGTGTATTTTGGTAACCAGCTTTTCACAGCTTTGCCTGTTTTCTGCCATTGCCTTTGTTTTAAGTTAAACTTCCTGACTGCTGCCCGCTGCCTGCTGAAGGCAAAAGTCTCTGCCTTCTCCACCCACATTAAAGCAGCTCGTTCGCTGTTGTTCGGTGGTGTTGCAATGTTCATTCGCAGTGTGTTTGTAACAGCCGCAGCTAAAACTCAACGCCAGGCTTTGGTTATCCAATTTCAATACAGAAAACTGGACATTGGAAATTTGTTTACAGTTTGCTTTTGGCTTAAGACCAGTTGTCAAATACGAGTGCAATAAATTGTGAAGGACTTCCAATGCAGTTGCTATATTTGACTGGCCTTAGATGTAAAGAAGAAGGTATTTTTCTAGCTGCAAAGTTTCGTTTTGGCCAAGTTTTTCCTTCACTTAACCTTTTGTCTTTGTATTTTTTGCCTCTTCTAAGTTTGCTTTGGATTTGTTGTTGTTGCTGCTGTTTCGCAGTCTGTTTAGTTAGTTGCTTGAATGGGCAACAAGAGAATCTTGCATGTGGCTGCGAAAGGATGCGATGCTTTTGGCTGGGTAAACTTTTCTACTTGGGATTTCAGTGCGGCTTTCAGAAGGGCTAATGGGCGTGGCATGCAAAAACAAAAACCTGCTCGTTCAGCCAAGGAATGTGCACTCAAACTATGCTGAGATTGCAACTAGAATTTTATTGCGTTAAGTTTGGCCCAGAAATGCGATTATTGATTTACCAGCCGCGGCAGTCGAACAGCAAAATGCACTCCAAATATCAAAGTTTGTTACTTTAGCTAAGCCGTTCTCCTTTCTTCTTGCAGATAAACCAATTTGCCGGCCCGATCAAAAGAAAATCTATGGCGTGGCACGCAGCGAGGCGGCCGAAATCGTTTGTGAAGTGGACGCTTTTCCACCGCCCGAGAACTTTAAGTGGTCGTTCAACAACACCGCCGAGACTTTTGATATGCCACAGAGCGGCTTCCGTCCACACTCTGCGCAGGGCTCAACGCTGACCTATACACCCGTGAAGGTGAGTAGAGATAACCAAATGTCAGATATTGATATTTACATGACCTAGATTGAAGCGTAGAATGGAATGTGCTACCCATTCACCCGTGAACCCTTTATCTCTCTATAGTGCTCTTTTGAAATACGAAAAATTAAATGAAAAATGACAAAATACACCAGTTTGAATACTAAACACGAGAGAACTCAATACAATACCGTATGACATGAGCTCATGAAAACATTTTTAAGTGCATGTCCGTGTATTTGATGTGCGTTGGACGATATTTGGTGTTATATCGACTGAAATTACAATTTCATTTTGTGTTTTTGATGTGAAATTACTATTGACATATTTGACATTTAGCCAAATTGCAGACGAAGCTTGTAAGCATGCCTGCCAGTTCTCAATTAAATGGTAAAATATTAATTAATAGGCAAGCGTTTCTTTATTGTTGTACTTGTTCGTGTGCCATGCTGTCAAATAAATTGTAAAATCAACAAGCATAGACAAGAAGCCAAGGGAAGGCAACAAAACTGGTTTTTGCTAGATAAAACGAGCAACTTTTAATTAAAAATTCTATTAGTGTTGCTTTCTAATTAAAAACCAATGCCAAAGGCACCAAAAAATATCAATGAGAACAACAAAAGGAACAGACAGTTAATAAAATGAAAGCAAATGCAATTGACTTTAATAACAATCATCACCATCATCATCATCATTAGCCTGCTCATATGCCAGAATACTAGAAAAGAAGCCACCAATTGAACTCAGTCTCTAACATCGAATTGGCCCCTTTTGCTATGTCTGACAATTGGCGAATATTTCCGTTTGGATTGCCAACGTTATCGTCATCGATATTACCCATTTCAATTGGAATTGCTATTGCGATTCGATTGCCAATGCAGCTTGCCTTCTCTTAGCTCCTCCCAGACTATTGACCATCAATGGACTGCCTTTAACTGCTGTCCTATCAATGCCAAAATTTGAAACCATGTACCCAAGAGTTCCCTATATCCATGGTTGAAGAATACCAATGCAGCTGCAAGCACTGCTGGTCTATTAACTCTTATGGTCTGTCGAAAACATTGCTAAGTTCTGGCTGCAATCATGGCTAGACAATAGCTTTGCTTTCAGATGGAAATTTCTGACTTAAGTTGAGCTTTTGAAAAATGATGTACAAAATGTTGAAAGCAATCTAAATCTGCTTTCTTATATGTTATATATGTTATGCACTCGGAAGTTCTTACTTAGCTTAAGTCTATTAGGTTTATAGACCCTTTAATGAAAACTACAATAACTATTGTTTGTAAATGCAATCCTTACCACAGAGTACTTAAACTTAAACTAGTTGTTATATTAATCTGCAGCTGCCTGTTTTGGGTTGGTATGATCCAGTTTAAAGTTTTTCATCAAATTCTCCACTCACCCGCATATTCATTATATGTGTGGTTTGAACAGAGTTAGCTGTGGATTTGCTGCTTTGTGCAGTCAACAAAATCGAGGCTTCCCTGTCTCTCTGATCACATAGCCGTTGTCAAAAGAAAAATTTCGCTAGTCAAACGGCATTCAAATGAGTTCCGTTCACAAACAGTCTCCCGGCGCTGATTGCAGACACACACTCACGCATACACACACCCACCCACACACACACACAGATACTCTTAGTCTCGTATATATAAATCATTTAGCTCAATTGAATATGAAAAATCCCTTCCGTTCTGTTGTCATATATGCTGTTTCCGGTTTCCGTAGCCGCAGCTCAAGCATCAACGTTGATATTGTCATCCTTCAGGCTGATTTTCTTTCAAATTTTTTTTTGTGATTTACTCAAAGCCAACCACCAGCTCATTAATATTTCCTATAGGCTTTGACATTCCAGATTTGAACTCTCTCCGTAAACATATCTCTCTTCATCTCATTTTCGGCCTATGTTCTTATAAATGTGTGTGCATTTGAGTTTTCCATACATTTCCGCAGTTGAGCATAAAATAGCTCACAAAAATTGTCAAATATTTTGCAACGCAACGAATGCTATACGAAAAACTCATTAAAATGTCAGCAAAATGTTAAAATTTTAATTAAAATGCGTAAATAATATCATTTATATTTGAGCTGTCACCACTAGACAAGAATGCATGGCAAATGCCGGCTAGAGTGTGCACAAAACGAAGTACGGAGAACGTTAAGGATAGGCTTGATGTCTCGCAAAATATACGGAAAATTATGCATATATAGAAAAATCACAGACAGCATTTACTCCACCTCTTTGTGCCAGTCTGTGTGGGTGTAAATGTGTGTGCGTGCCTTCAACAATTTAAGCACTTGTTATTGTTGCTTGTGTATGCCAAGGCTTGCCGACAACTGCAATAATATTTACGCCCAGTTGCGGCAACATTATAATAATATAAACAACTGGAAATAATGATAATAAATATTTGGGTATAAATATTCAACACACACAGAGACATGCGAAAAATGTTGAAGCCTTGAAACTGAAAATTTATTAAGCATCTTTGTTGGCAGTTTCTACATTCAAACCGTTTGCCCCAAAAAGTATGCTAAATTCTTGTTTGCTAGTGTAGAGAAAATATTCTGTGTTGCAAATTTATTATTAAACTTAAAATTGCTGCATGTGTGTCTCGGATGTGTGCGTGTGTGTGTGAATTACTTTCCAGCTTGTGGTTACATTTACACACACTTACGTAGGTGTTGATGCGCAGTGTTGGCAGCTGCCAAGTTGCCGCCTTTGTGACAACACTTTGCTAAATAAAATAGCATATATTCTGCAAAATATGTGTGAATTTATTCATTTTCATAAATTTGTCATAAATATGCGTAAATACTTTACCTGCACTTGACACAATGGTGCATGGCTCAAATATCATTTTACACCAAAAGAAACAAATTACTTAAAGTATTCTTATACAATAGTCACCCTGTTGTGTTCCTCTTATAATTCAATAGAAAGTAACGTCAAAAGTAAATTAAAGACAACTGAACTAAAAGTTCTAATTTAAAGTGATTTGAAAGTTGATCGCAATTTCCCGAACTTGTTTTTAGTTTCCTGAACTTTTCTTGTGATATCTTTCTTTGTCATATATATTTTTCATTCACCTACTGTGCTTAAATTACAAACAACTTTTTCTTTCCTACCTTGCCTTATTTTTCTTTTATTCTGCCCTAATTAAAACGATAAGAACGACCAATTTTGAGTTGACTTGAAACGAATGTTGGGTGGGTGGAAAGTTCTTGTAGAATTTTGAAATAGGGTGGCGAAATGGCAAATAAGTATACGCTCAGACTGATAAATAAGCTGCAATTTACGTTGACATTTTGAGCGCACTGAGCCAGCGAAATGGGAAAAGTGATTTTAATTTTTAATGAGTTGAAGGCGCCTAGCGCTGATTAAGTACGCCTATTTTTCCGGGCAATATTGCCGAACGTAAACAAACCCGATAAAGCTTAACTTTGTATACATGCGTATGTGTGGCTGTGTATGTGTCTGTGTGAGCAAACAAATCAATCGTTTTGAGTATTGTTGTTATGCATTCGAGCGTAATATAGTGAGAGGATTTCATTAGCACAACATTTGACACAACATAAGTACACAAACATATACACACAGAGGACACATACATAAGAAATCAACAATGGACCCGCAGGCGTGGCCACTTATCAGGTTATACAAGCCGGACACATGGCATACATTATGGCCATGTTAACATAGTTTCCATTTGGCCTTTCCAATAAGAGAATCTCAGAAATGCGAGACCAAATAGCAACCACAAAATGGTTCATTTGTTTTTACGGTCAGTTGGGGAAAAACTTCTTCTTACCCTGCATATATTCTCTTCTTGCACTCTGTCACATTCTAGATTTAACTTCATATGTGAGGGTGTGTTTGTGTATGTGTATGTGTGTATACGCTTATTGACATCAAATTATATTAATGAAAAACTTGTTGACAGCTGCGATCAATCAGCTGCCCTGACAAGCATATTACGTATACGCCGCAGACCGCAGCTTTAATGTCATTGTTGTGTATTTTATTTATAAGTATATTTAATGAATTAAGTTCATTTCGCTGTTACATTCTAGTTAATTTATTAAATGGTAGACAATGCTTATTCAGGTGTAGTTTTAACTGTTAATTGTAAATGCGGCTGGTTAAAACAAGTCGATAATTGCTTAAAATAACTAATTAAAAGTGATTGATATTTTTGAAGCAATATTTATATAGCGTGATAATTAATAATCATCAAATATTTGCTATTTACTTTTCAGGAAATGGACTTTGGCACCATCATGTGTTGGGCCGACAACAATGTAGGCCAACAGAAAGAGCCCTGTGTATTCCATTTGATAGCCGCGGGAAAGCCGGAAGCACCCACAAACTGCACTGTGGTCAATCAGACATCTGACTCATTAGAGGTTTATTGCCTTGAAGGTGAGTTACTTACAAATGCCTCAAAAGCTGCACCAAAAATTGCCAGCCAATTTACCAGAATTTTTAATTGCTTATTACCCAATCAATAGCTAGAAAAAAATCTATATGTATGGCAATTTAAAAATACGTTTTCAATGTGCTGCATGGTTAGTTAAATGGCCAGAAAAGAGTTCCAGGCAGAAATCAAGAATGTAGCAGTGGCGGTGTTGCCGTGTGGCTGTGAGGTGGGAGTTGAGTGTGGAAATCATGGTACATGTGTTCGAGTATGTTGTGTTTCCTGCAGCGCTTTTCAGACTCATTTAAAATACATGAGCAACTTAAGTGCACTTTGGCAGCCGGCTATGCGAACTTCCTTCGAGATACAGTCGAATAATAAAAATGCAATGGAAGCATAAATCTAGAAAGGCAACACGCAGAGATAGTCAGACAGTCATACGCTTTCATATATACATATGCATCTATATACCATATAAATACATATAAAAAATGCTTTAGAAAGATTACCAAATATTCGTATACATCTAGATTTTCAACGCCATAACTTTTAGAGGCGTTTTCCAACAAGTTTTTGAAACTCCAAAGAGAAAAAAATAAATACATAATAAAGAAGGAGAAAAAGCATAACCAACTAAGGCCAAAACAAAAATGATAAAGTACCAAAAGTACCAACTGAGACAGACAGTCAGGCAGGCAGCCAGCAAAAGTTAAGCACAAATTTGTACATACAAAATGATTCCGGTTGTTATGCAAGTTCCCGTCAATAAAAGTAAAAGCTAAAGTTAAAAGGCAAATGTTGAGCAAAACTTTAAATACAAATTCAATTCGCATATTTTATGCGCTACGAAAGTGGAAGAAGATGAGAGGAAATGAAAACGGCAGCAAAATAAGCAGCGCAAATTGTTGGCAGCACTCTGAACAACGACGAGTTCAAAGTTCACTCCTTGCACACAGAGTTGCATATTAGCAGACAGTCGTACTCAACTGAAGACAACTGCAAGGAAATGTCCTCTTGCTCACAAATTGCGTCTGCACTCGTAACAGTCGACTTTATGATGCATTTATGCAGCCCTCGAAACATTCACGAGTGCAAATACCAGAACTAGAAACAGCAGCATAACGAGGCGACTGATGAAAGTGCAGCAAAAAGCGCATAATAACTGCATACTTAATGGCGCATTACCCGTTACTATTTGCCTCTGTAACAAGCACTTGTTACCAGTATCCATTTTCCTTTCCTTTCCTTTCCTTTTGTCTGCACACCTTGTGCTACATGTCTCTTGTGATAACACTGCGTATACTTGATGTATGATTATTATTTATAAGTTTCAACATTTTTGTTACATTTTGTATTATTTAATATACTGTTTTTATAATTTACTGCCAACCGTCCTACAGTCATAACGTATACGCCCAGTTTAAGCTTATGCTTAAAATCCTCTTTAACAATTTTATGTATATTTCGCCCCCACGTTTGCTCTCCGCATTTCTGCTAATTTAGTGGCTGCACATTATTATCATAGTCATCAGCATCATTAAAACTTTAACGCAACTTTGCTTCGAAGTGGTGGCGGTGGTGGTGGTGTTGGTGGCGAGAGCAGCAGAAGAAACAGCAACGGCAACAACAATGATGCGCGATACTTTTTATATTGCACTTTACATTAAAGAAAATGATGGGCGCCATCTTAAGAAAGAAAAAAAACACAGAAACCCTATGGCAAGTTGCAACCCCAAACTCGGTTTTTATAATAACTCAACTTAAGCTGTGGTCGCTGCACGTTTCGACTTTAATAAGCCAGCACGCAACTTGGCCAACTTCGCGCAACCGAAGTCGACGTGCGGCAGGACTTGCCTCGAATTCAATTCAATGAAGCAGTTCCCTCATGGCCCCTTCCCCATGTGTCGCCCATCCACGAAGTGGCCACTTATTTCTGCTGCTCCTTCCTGTCCCTTTTCCTCTGTCTGTGTCTCTCGTTCTCTGAAAGAAACAAAGCCATGAGCAACGCAAGCAACTAACCAAACTCATCAAGCGTCGGTTTAATATAATAAAATTTCAGTTTATAACAGTTTGCTCGCTGCTGATGTTGTTGCTGCCGTTAACACCGCCCTTGCCATTGTTTTATTATTTTAACTCCACTTGCTCAATTCCCATTGTTGCCCTCGACTGTTCCAAGTAAATAAAATTAACCCATTACTATGAAGTTGGTAGGTATTGTTGTAGTCGGCTCGATGCTGAGGCAAATTTCATTAGCTAAACGTTTTAAAGTGCTCACAAAATGCTTTGGCCATATCCAAGCAACAACGACAACAACAACAACAAGAACAGTAACAACGTCGACCCCTGGACACAAACAATGATGCCACACAAAGGCCTTTGAAGCAAAGGCGAAGCACATTCTTTTGACTCTATTTCCGTGAAGCTTTTGTGCTTCGTTCACCACTGCCAGTACCAACGTCTCTGCCACAAGAAGAACAAAAAGAACACGAAGAAGAGGAAGAAAAAGAAGAAGCAGAAGAGCCGAGTGGCCAAATAAGTACAACAATGCGAGCTAAATTCATAGCAACATATAAAACATTTTACACAACAATTTCTCCATTGGGAGAGAAAGAGTCGGTCCCTGGCCCCTTTTTCAAGTAGTTGTTTAGGTGGACGATTATAAGGCTTGGCAAGTGGATGGGGGTAGTGGGAGGTGGAAAGTGGGAGACTGGCAACCTTTTTACAAAATATACAAAAATATTTTAACATTTTTCGCAAGTGTTTTAAGCCGACTTTTGTGTCTAGAATGAAGTACCATTTGAGCAGCACGGCCCACAAGAACTTTAGTCGACTTATTTTGCAGCCAAAGGGTGAACATATTTCCCAAAGTGTGTGTGTATGTGAGTTAAGGGAAGGAAGCCATGGAAGGACGCCAGAGTAGTGTGTAGGGAAGTCAATCCTTTTGTGGTGTTATTAAATGTCATTTAAATTGGAGACTAAGATTACTTGAAATATTTTATTAAGATTCTTTTGGCACAGAGTATTATTTGCTTAAGAAGGAAGATAAAAGAAAGATGTGGCTTATCTTACCTCTGATTTGATTCGTAAATTAATAAACTGGAACAATGCTGACTAAAAGCTATTCGAAACTAAATTCAAATTCTAACCATTTCATTATTAAGACATCGTTGTAAGATATATTTTTCTCTAAAGCAATATTAAAAGATTTAAACAAACATGGTTCGTCTTTGTGCATTGCAGGTTTCGATGGAGGCATGCGTCAATGGTTCCTAATGGAAATTTATGATCAGAGTAGTGGCATCCTGCAGGCAAATATAAGCGCCAAGTTTGCCATGTTCAGTGTTACAGGATTGGATGCCGGACGAATGTTCAGAATCTATATCTATGCAGTAAATGGGCGGGGCAGAAGTGAATCAGTTCCCGTTGATGGTTATACACTAAAAGCCGCTGAGAAGCAAACTGGTAAGTAGACCTTTTAAATTATAAATAGCTTGAGCATAGGAGAGAAAATTGCGTTGGTTTTATCTAAAATTATCCTGTTTCCGATTTAGAATAAATATATATAGGACACGAAGAAATTACCAAAGACTTATGAATTTTAAATGTTTCTTTTTTCATTTCGCCCGCGTATTTCATTCATGAATTTTTTATGTTAATACATACTTGGTACTCTCAAATGATCTCAAACCATCACACAGTGGGCGAAGAGAAATTGCATAATTTTGCATAACATTTAATATGTACTACTTTGGTATCAGTATTAATATTAGTGTCAAGCAAGAGATTTTTTACGATTTTATTATCATACTTTCTCGCAATTTAATTACGTTAAACTGCCCAATGAATTGTAAATTTCTTAGAAAACTTTTCCGTGCAGTTTAGTTCGCAAAGATGAAAAAATGAGAAAATATGAAATATTATGCAAACGCCAAAGTAGCGCAAAAAATTATATAAAATGATTAACATTAATGAATTGTCTTCAGGAGGTTTTCCGCAGCCAAAAGGAAAATGCGGCGCAAAAGCAAATTGTAATACTAATTAGCTGAAGCAAAATGCCGTAAAGCAAAGTTTAGAAGAGTTTCTTTTATTTTTTTTATGATACCAAGAGGGTCGAGGGTTGTGGTAGACAGACACATTTTTGGGTAAACAACTTGAGCCGTCGTTTTAATTTTTCAAAAAGTCACAACAAAAGTGCAAAGAAAATGAAAAAATGTGATGAGCAGGACAGGAAATAAAATATACGTTTTAAACAGCGATAAATGAATACCCTAACGGAAGGGAGAAAAGTATTTCAAAAGAAGTTCAGTAAGCGGAATTTATGATTGTCTTAGCGACCCAAACGAAGGGTATTTTAAACTGGCATTTAGCCGATTATTAATGCCCAACTGCTTGGTACATTCACCGTAAAACTCTTGTCTAATTGAGCATTGAAATTGAAAATGAGTTCTGATATGTTTGCCGTTTTATATTAATGAAACTTTTGTGTCTTTGCAGTTGCATTAACCTCGTACAAGGGCAGCGCCCAGGGCGCCAACAGCTTTGAGCTTACACCCATTCTATCCATCGGCATCTTTGTTGGCATTCTGGTTGCACTTGTCTGCATCGGAATCGGAACGATTGCAGCTTTGAAGCTGCGTTCTCATAAACATCAACAGCAACAGAAATTTGCACATTCGAATGCGAAATTCTCACGTCCAGGCAATTTGCAAATTAAGGATAAAATCTCATTGCCATTGAGTCACTCCGAGGAGATGTATGATGAGAAGAATCCCGATGTGGTGCCATACAATGAGGGTAAGTGCAATTGCAGTACGATACTTTTGCTAACCTGAAGATGAATGTTCCGACTCTGTCTGTAATTTATGGGACTAAGGACAAACAGGCAGCCAGTCAAGCAAAGAGTAGAAAGACAAACACACACACACACACAACTCAAGTGTGTGTGTGGAGGGTGCTGCATTTTTGTGCCAGTGTTGAAATATTTAAATGACAGCTAATTGCTGGCAGGCAGGCTGTTGCTGCTGTCGTTTTTGCTGCTACTGTTGTGGGTCCTTTGGTGTGTTTGTTTGCTCGTATGTCTGGAGTCGAGTGGCTGGGCGTACTTACACCTTTAGCAGATCCTTAAAGTATGTATGCAATGAGACGAAGATTTTAAACTTTAAGGCGGATAAGATTTTCCGCACTCTACGTTTTGCTTGATTAATGGCAATCAAGAAATCAGCAGAAGCAACGGCAGAAGCAGCAAAGGCAGTGCACAGCTCAACAATTTAATCAATTTTCTTAACGTAAAGCAATTTCATGGCAAAAGCAACGAAAGGCGAAAAGAAAATTGAACGTTGCGCCCCGAAAATCACCAACAGATTTAAGAACGAAAGATTTAGGGAATTGTGACGGGAGGGTGCAGTGGCTAGCCAAAAACTTTTGCCATGCTACTTAACAACAACAGAAACAAGCTAAAACTTTTGACTAAAGCCAACTTTCGCTTACCCTCTCTGTCTCTATCTCTCTCTGTCGCTTTTTCCCTCTCTACTTAAATCTGTCTCTTTCTTGCCTCAATCTAGTTGATGGAGAATATAAACAAAAATCAGCAACACAAACGCCATCGGGACATCTTTCAACAACAAGCGAGGCGGAAATCAGTTGCAAACCTGGATCCACAGCTGGCGTAGGCGCAGGCGTTGGCGCCGGCAGCTCAGCGGACAGCGGCGCTTACCAGAGCAGCAAGGTAAGTTACCGTTTCCAGGCTAAATTGTCAACGAAAAGTTTTTGTCTAAGTTTTACTTCAAGTCAAACTACTCCACGGGGAACTTTGAAAGAAAATCAAATGAGCTTCAACTTAATGACTACAAATATTTCCAATTGTTGATCAAAATCAAATTTTGCATTCCCCTTTTTACCCTCTTTGCATGTGTCTGTCTGGCAAACAGGACGATGAGTTGCACTATGCTGAGCTGTCGCTAAATAGCACCACCTGCAGCAGTTCCAAGAAGAATCAATCGGGTCAGCAGCAGCAGCAGCAGCAACAACAGCAGCAACAACAACAGCAGCAGCAACAGCCAGTTTTGGGTGGCACTTTGCCCCATGGCTCGAGCATGCGCAAAATGTTGCCGAACATTCCTGCAACGGCAACGTTGCAGCGGCATAAACCAAATGCGGGCGGTCTACAACATCCGCATCAGCATGCACCGCCGCCCACCTATGATTATTTTGAAGAACCCACGATATACGCACAAATCGATGCATATAAGACACGAGCTGGTGCTGCTGCCGCCGCCATGCAGGTGGATACTGCTGGTGGAGCGGCCTTTGGGCCGTGCATTTCATCGCCTGGATCACAGGGTACACCTTCCACTGTGTCGCCGGGCACAGTGCAAATGTATACGTTACCCTCGCATCCGGGCGGTTATCACACTCTGCCGCACAATCATCAGCAGCAACATCAGCAGCTGCAGCAGCAGCAACAGCAGCAGCAGCATGGACAGTCACAGATGCCTCACAACTCGGCATCTATGATGCAAATGATGCATCAACAGCTGCAACATCATCCAGCTGGCAACATGCCCATGCCACCCTCCTACCAGCAGCATCAACAGGCACAGCAGCAGCAGCAACTGGTACACGGCCAAATGCTCGTCTCGAGCAATAGCAGCGGGTTGGCCTCCACGGCAGCCATTGCCAGTCCCAGCAGCTCCCTATCGGGACTATCTGGCGTGGGAAAGTCCTACTCACGCGAGATTGTCACAGTCCGTACGCCGCTCATGTATTCGCAGCAGGAAAGCTGTGTCTAAGTCTTAGACATGTAAGTTTTTAACTCCTCGAGGTTTGTGTCTAGGCTAAGCGTTGCCAAAACCAACAATATTACAAAAAAAAACACGTTATGAGAAGAAAACAAATTGACGGATATTTCTATTTTATGCTTATTGCCCTTTGTCGACTTTCCATTTGCTAGTACATACGAGTAACGTTAGCAATTAGTAAAATTTAATTATAAATGCCAATATCTGATCTGAGAGCAAAGAAACAGCGCCATAAATTAAATAAAATAAAAAATAAACAATAAATTGCAAATTAAAATATGCATTAATGTCAATAGCACGTAAGAGTAAAAAATGAGAGCACTTTATTTCCAGTTATAATAAATCAATCAAAGAAAGGAACAACGCCATTTTCGTAAAGTACCACAACCTGTCAGAATTTAATGATAGTCAAAAATGTCAATAAAAATCAATAGAATATCGAAAATAAAACTTATGAAACATTTAAGGTAATGGAATATAATTCACTTGACTTTGATATTCGAAACTGTGCAAGAGCAACATAGAATTCCAATTAAAGTGCATCACAAAAACGTTCCTTCCTTACAGTAAGTACTCACATAAGTCGACAAAAAACACTCAACTTAAGTACTTTCTATTTTCACTCTGTAAATGTATGTAAATGATATTATTATTATTATTATTATGAATAACAAAAAGTACGAAAACTAAAATTAACGCATAGTAACTAAGCTCAATATGCATTAAATATAATTAACTAGAAGCTCACACAAAAAAAACTCAACACTATATCATGGAAAAGAAAGATAATATTAATGAAACTTCTTGGCAATTATATACTTATATTAAAAATATATGAAAATTAAAATTACAGAGAAAAAATAACTACACTCATGCATATAAATAATATAGTTGCAATTAGCTTATCATCAGCGGATAGTAGCTCATATATTGTAAATAGCAAAAAGTTAAGGCAAATCAATGCGTTTTAGCCAATGTGTCATAAATCAATGTAAATTAGTTGCGCATTCAAAGTTAAAAAAATCCAAAAGACTAAAATGTTATCAATATTTCTTTATCAACTACAAATGTGTGTAAATTGCATTTTAAACCTTGTATTTTTTCATAGACGTATACAAAATATATATTTCAAATATATACTAGTAATAAATAAATAAATGTAACTGCACTTTGTAAATTATTGTTGCAACTTTATATTTGTGTTAAAAAATAAAAAAACTTTAAACTCTATAGGATAAATTGTAAAAAAAGGAAATGCTAAATAAACTGTTAATTGTCAAAGCGAAAGCGAATGAGAAAGAGAAAGCGCATTCAATTTACGAAAACACATAAATACAGTACATATGATATATATTTAATAAGTATATCTGAATGTATCTTGAAAGTGATGTCTCTTAAATAAAAAATCGATGAAAGTATGCGTTTCGCGCAAATGAAGTAAGTTTAGCTAATTGATAATAAATTAATTTGAATGTAAATGAAAAGTGCATACATAAATAATGATAAACAAGAAGAAAACAAAAAATATATTTAAATGTATGTTATTTTAAGCACTCAAAAGACAAACCAAGACAACAAAGAGAAAAGTCCCCCAATGCAAACCAAACTAAACCAAACATACAAGGAACACAATAAATAAAAACTGAAAACCTTAAATAAATTTAAAAATAAAAAATAAATTTGAAAAATTTCATGAAATTAATCAATTTTTATCTTTTTCTTCAGCCGTTTGGGGTAACAGTTTATGTACTTTAAAATAAAGTTGAGCTCAGGTTAGATCTTTTAAGAGTCTTTTGAAAATGGCTGAAGTCACGGCTGGCTCACCGTTTTCAGAAAAGAAATGTTGTAAAATTTTGCCATTTACGAGCCGCCATTTTGCAACAATTTTAATGCACACACAAATTGACAATGCAACATTTCCGTCAGGTCATATGGCTAGAACCGTCGTCTTCGTCGTGGATGCTGCATTTGCCTCAAGGGCAACCAGATCCAAGTAGCCTTTTCAAATTGTGCACTCAAATGGACGCAGCGAGGACAGCAAGCGATAGTGATGACAAGGACATAGTCTCTCTGTGTGTCTGTGTCTGTGTCTGCCTCACAGTCTATACAAACATGGCGTATGAGTTATATGTGTGTAGAGAGACAAGTTACAACATTTCTTACATTTTCCTTCTACCATTTGGACATTTTTTTTCTCGTCTTTTACCCTGTTTGATCGGGGAATGGGGGGCTAACGTTTGCATGTGCACTCAGGCGTAGATCTAAAGAAATGAAAAGGCAGAGAGAAGGCACAGACATCACATAGATTTGTGGCTTGAAAACCAGCAATGGGAACGACAATGCCAAATGGTCATGTTTGACAACTTTCATGCTAAAAGTGTCGTTCATTCTCCACTCTTTTCTCTTTTACAGGACAACTTGCCACTGCCCTTCTACCCCCTTTGCATTTCTCTTTTCGAATTTCTTGCTGATGCGTTACTTTGTTTCCTACAGCGAAATTAAAAAAGTATCTTAAACTGACACACTGTGCGACAAGCAGCAGTGTGAGCGACGGACGGAGTGAAATAAGGGAGTGAAATGAATCTGCCAGAAAAATCATTGCAGAGAATACATATAACGAGCTCTTGGCAAGGACTTGAAGTTGAAGTTGTAGACGTGGCCGAAGTTGCACTTGCCCATATGTCACTTTATAGACATTACTCGTATACGAACATTGGCCTCACATTTATCTTCTTGTGCGCTGCTGGGCTAATTTATGTCCCTCCTTTGATGTATTTTGGTCTTCTTACAAGCGACTGACTTCAAATTAAAATTGGGAATGTACGGTCAATTAAATACGTTGTGATCTGCTATAGTTTGTTGCCAAATTCAATTAATATGTAATAAAGATTCAAGCAACTCAAATGTGAAACCTTTAATAAAAGACTCACTTGTTTAATTTGGAGCCTAGCTACCAACGAAAAGCGTTTTATAATCATATAACTTTCTTTGTAACTCTTAAAATCTTCTTGGCAGCTTCTAGTATAATTTTCTTGGTAACTCTTTAAATCTTCTTGGTATTTTCCGGTATTAAAATATAGGTAAATGACATGAGGGCTTCCCATTTAAGCTTGTGTCATATCAGTCTGTAGGCAAAACAATCTCATTATCATTATATTTAAGATGACGAAACTTTCAATCAATTTCCGTTGCAATATCCGCTACTAGCTGGCAAATCTGAAGCAGCGCCTGATGCTTAACGCTGCAAATGCACTCTGGCATATGCATTGTTGTTGTTTTGTTATTGTTGTGTTAGTCTTTACTGTTTTTGTTGTTGTCAGTATTGCTGTTGCCAGTGCTGCTGCTGTTGGATGTCAGCGTAGTCAAAGTGACAGCATTGTTTTGCGTCATGACACAGCTGATGCTACAAAAACTGCACGCTTTGAAGTAAACAAGCAATTTTGCAAGGCTGCTTCAGACGCAAACCCTTCTAGCAACCCCTATCGGGCCTTAGTAACCCTTAGCAACACCCTATAGAGACACATGTATGCACATACCAACTTGCATCTCACCCCCTTTAGCTCCTAAAGTCCCTGCAGCTCCTTTAGCCCTTGCAGCCTCTTTGCTGTCAACTGTCAATGTACTCGACGACGCGTTGCTCCTTTTGCTGCATTTTTTATGCTGCATCGCACTTTGACTTGTCGCCATCTTTGCCTTTGTTTGGCCTCCTGCTGCCAGCTTCCAGTTGCCAGTTGCCAGCTGCCGGTGGCCCATGCTTCACCTATCAGCCATGAATTATTTTTGCATTTTTCTGCATGATGACAATGATGAGAAAATCCCAGACAACGCTGACTACAATGTCATCAACATAATCATCAGCCATAAAAATAAGCATCATTTTTATAAAGTACATACTCGTTCCTTTCCATGTCTCTAACGTTGTATTCCAATTACAACGATATGTTTGAAGTCCGCCCTCATGGAAAAATTTCACTTAGACCATAATTAATATTACGCATTCTCTGGATGAATTGTAAACTGAGATTACTTGAAGACTGAGAAGTCAGAGTAGCCGCCGCCTGGCTTTATAAAATGGCCGAGCTTTGCTTTGGCCTCGGTGACAAATGTCTGGCCATAAATTACAGTTATGCATGCAATAAATATTCAAATAACATGAGCAGAACCCAAAAAGCTCACAGCAACTGCTAACTAATGATCTATTAGCCAACATTGGAGTTCCTGTTTTGATACGTAGTGGTTTGTTCTGTTTTAGTTTTGTTGCTGTTCCGCTCGTTTCTCATATCCGCTGCGTGTCTTATTAGTGCACAAAGGCGACCACGTTTGAGTTTTATGGCAGTCAGACTTTGACAGACAGGAAACATTTGTCTTCCGTGTGAACCATCGCTCGCTTTCTGGTGGAAGTAAACTAAACATGAACAATCTGTATAGTCTAAATCAAATATGATTGAAACAATTTGTTGACTTATGCAAATACACAAAATCAAAAATTATTTATTTAATTTTTTTCAATATATCAGTCTGTAACTTTAACTTAAAGAATTGTTTTACTTCGTTAGCAATAAATCATAAATCATACCGAGAGAAATGCTATAAATCCCGAAGTTAAACTTGCTCCATTTTGTTAACTTTGTCTTCATCCCTCATGCTTTTTACTGAATCCCCATAGAAACTTGATCCGCTATCGGGATTTCATTTATCGCCAGCCAAAGGATGCTAAAGTGTCTAATGTGCATCGGGCGACAGTTTTGGACAATGCGAAAATTACGGGTATCCTGCACGGGAATCCACACTGAGAGGAAACAAAAGTGCAAATCAAACTAAAATCTCGACTGTTGCAATGGACAAAAGTATTTGAAGAACTTTTAATGCTGCCGATGCAGCAGAAAAGTTTCCGTGCAAAACATTTTATTGCACACTACTGAAAGTGCATAATACGCATACGCCACAGACGCAGCAGACATACGAAAAGACAACAGACATACAAGGCGAAAACGAGACAGAGAGGAAGAGCGATAGAGATGAAAGATAGGAAGAGGAATCCAACGAGCATTGTAAGTTGCTTCTAAAGCAAACGTAAAATATGATAAATATTTCAACTTTTGCGCTGCAAAAGAAAAACATAAACAGTTATGTGCGGAATGGCAAGAGGATGCTGGCTGCAAGTATGCGGCATGATCCAACCCGAAGAAGCATTTTGAGCATGCAGCTGAAAAGTAAAATGCCAGTGCACTAAATATGCAATGACACAAATGCGCCCCAATCGGTGCGGCAGATGGAGAAATAGAATAAGCTGACTCGGTGTCAGGTGAAACTATGCTGTGACATTTCAAGGCCAATTCGGCCAAATGGAAAATAGTTTGTCATTACTTTGGCCAGCTGAGCCCAGGATTCTGAGTGCACGCCATGCACATGACAAGTGCAAATGCCAGGACTACGACCCAAGTCAGAGCCAGAGTCAGAGCGAGAGCCAAATTTTAAGTCATAACTGGGGCTAACGTGGCTTACGGGTTGTTGGACTGCAGTGACGCCATTGCACGGCCTTCAGAACACTCCTAAAAGTTGCCAACTGATGACAGCGCCCAAACAACAAATGGATATTTGGCAATTTCAATTGCGTTGCCATCGGACACTTCAAGGACAAATGTCACAAACTTAGTTTGTCAAGTGCTGCGATTGGCAATTTCATATGAAACAGCTAAGTGAAATGTTAAATAAAGTGACAAACTTATATATCAGTATAAGTACACGAAGAGTGCGCACGAAAATACGCAGAATTATTATAAAATGCCTCAAGAAATTGAAGAAGGTTTGATATAAGTTGCTTATAACTACCTAAAATTAAATAAGCTAACTTGGCTTAAGTTATAAAATTCGTGACTGAGTTTTGTTATGAAATATAAAGAATTTTGACGGAGTTGGAACCAAATCTCTTAAACTATTGAGTTTTTGTTAAGTGTTTTATGTACAGTTTCATCGAGCGTATTCATATTAAACAAGAAAACCTCTCGTTTGACTTAATACTCATTTAACATAAGCAAAGAGATATTATTGCCGTTTTAATGACTTGATCATTACTAGATAGATTTTCGCATGCTTCTCCGTTATTAAATTGAGCTGGGCTCAAACATTTTCACAGCTTGACCCACATAATTATGCGAATAGCCACAAAATAGACTATTTACTCATGATTAAACAAACAACGTACTCATACACGCACATAGCATATACATACAGGACAGGGAATCAGATGCATGCTGACTGGCTGCAAAGCCTTAATAAGAAATCGATAATAATCAAAGTCCCTATGGATTTACATGCATCCAATTGCTGCGGTTTGCTGTCGCTGCAGTTGCCATTGCCATTGTAGCTGTTGGCGTGTCTGCGGCTGTGCAACGCGGCGTATGAAATTAATGCCTTTGCGGTTTGTAACACATTAATTGATAATTAATTAAACATTGCGCAAAACTATAAGAGTTGTGGCTAACAGTGGATTGCATTTCATGCAGCACCAGCAAAATTCGCGGATGTTAGCAATCAGTTACAATTACCCATACGCACCGTTGTCGCATGCGCACCAATTATGTGTGATTTTATAAAATCATCGGTAAAAGTAATTCTACAAATTATTAAAAGCAGAGCAATGTTTGAAATTGTTTGAATTTGTTGCGAGTTTACTCTCTCTGACCTTTTTAGCTATCAACACCATGCACTCATGTAGATATAAGATAAAGCTATAGCTTCCATAGCCAGATCCCAGAATTTATGAATGCCCCAAATGTCCAGAGCTGCGCCACATCTAGATGCCTTTCTCGAACAGTTGTTGCTTGCTTACTGTTGATGCTAGTGCCAGGGCTTTGGTTGTGCCAACATCATTTCTCAATGTTGTTCTTGTTATTTTTACTCAAAGTCAACTCATTTTTTCTCATCTAATGCACGCTGGGGATCAATTTGCCATGTAAACAATTTATTGACTCTTTTGTTCAGTGCGCTTTTGGGATACTTTTGCTCAGAGTTTGGAGCAAACAGCCAGTCGGCAAAGTAAACAAGTCGACAAAGACTTGTCTTTAAGTTTTGCTCTATGAATTTAAAAGTAAAAATTCATTAGTAAATTTGATGCGAAACGCGTTAATTAAGCTCGCTACAGCATAGCGCACAGCTTGGCCGCAAAAGAAGTCTCCAATTAATTTTAATTACAGTTTTGCATGGGAGATGAGGAGAAAAAAGGCACAGGCATACAACGATAAACACTAAAGATGCAGCTAAAGCCAAAACTGCTAACTGTTTGTATTTTCACACCTTTTGGCCAGCAAATGCGCTGTGAAGATGCTGAGAAGCAACAAACACCAAGACATTTACTTACCTGGCCACAACTTTGTGCACAGTATGAGTCTTTGGGTTTTCCTATATTTTCTTTTTATTTTCTGTCTTCCTTTTTAGACCCCGTATTTTAAAAAAGAGGGGTTTTAGGGGGAGGGGAAATGGGTTGGTTTTGTTTTTGGGTGGTGGTTGGTTGGGTTAGTGAGGTTTTTAGGGTGTAGGGGGAAGGGGGGGGGGGGGGGGGGGGGGGGGGGGGGGGTGTTTTTGTTTTTTTTTTTTTTTTTTTTTATTTATTTTAATGTTTTTATTTTATTTTTTTTTTTTTTTTTTTATTTAATTTAATAAATTTGGTTTTGTTGTTTTTCTTTTTCACCTTTTCTATTTTCTTTCTTACATTTCTTGTCCTAAGTCAGGTCTTAGATATCTTCTTTCTACATTTGCTTACACTAATTATGACCCCAGGTGACTGCTGGCTGATTGTTTGCCATGGCAACGCTGCATGTAATTAGTGATTAAATGACCGCCCAGAGGTCAACACAAACGGAGGGCGTGGCATTTCGTCCTTTGCTGTTATTGCGACATGCTCATTATCAAGTGGTTTGCGTTTACAAGGCTGCTCAAGTGGTTCGACAAGAGACCAAGAGAGATGACACCGCCCCGAGAAATCAACATAAAGTGACAAAACTAAGCTTTGCTCACACCACCCACCAGTGCTCAAGGAATCATTCGCTTAAGAACACAAAAGGCTGCATTTAAATCTGTCAATGTGGGCTGAAAGGAAACTTTAATTAATTTAATAAAGTTCGATATTATTTAGAATAAATAATCAAGTCGAATAAGTTGCAGATATAATAACAATTTGTTTGCAAATCGCAGATCATGCACAATTATCAGAGAGCTTTATGGACACGTCGCGTCTGAAGGATAAAGAGAAACTCCAGCAGAAACAGATTGCTGATAAAAAATCAGCATCATAAGGCATTTTAATTCATAAGCTGACATTTGTCTCGGTCGCTGGCTGGCTGGCTGACTGACTCCGAGTGAAATGAAAAAGATATTTTATGCTCATTTACATGAAATTTTCATTATGCGCCGCACACTAAAACTTATGCAACACGAACGATTGGGATGCTGGGGAGGGGAAAAGCAATGACGGGCAAGTAAAGTAGTAGGAGATATGTAGGGACAAAGGACGAGCGATGGTTGTGGATTTGGCCAGTAAAGGAGAGAAAGCCAACAACAAAATCACGTTCGTTTATCATCGCGTCGGAGTTGGCATCATGCTTGACTATGATGTTGATGTTGATGAGCAGGCAGACTGACGGCAGAGCCAGCGGCTGAGGAGCGTGAAGGCAGAAAAATGAGTGAAGGACGAGGACGAGGACGGGGACAAGGACGACATCGTTGGCAGCAATGAGAACGGGACGACTGACGACAAAGCGTATGACAGCATTTTGCATACGCTGATGAATCCATCATCTTTACTCAACGTCACATCATCAAATCCGCGACGCTTAGTTCTACTTTGAATATGGGTGTAACTCTAGTGTATTTGTGGGCGGGTATGTGTGCGTGTGTGTGTGTGTGCTAAAAGGGACGGCTTTAAACCGCATCGCAGCTGCTGTTGCACACTTTCAAGCACAGCCAATGCCCGCATATATGCAAATAGACACAGATTGAGAGCGAGATCGAAAGCACGCAGCCGATGCAATGCGGGTCACATCAAACACTCAACATGAGCCATTCACCGTTGGTCGAGGCTTGGTCGAGGTCCAGTGTATATCCCCAGGAGCCATGAGCTGCCGTTTTGATTTGCCGCTCACGCTGTCTAGCGTGATGTTTACGCGGCGTATACGTGATGGCATCAAGTGCATCCCTTTAATTGTTAAACGTAGCCCCAATTCAGCATCACAGTCAAAGCTAGCTATTGTCGTTGCTGTATCTACCATAGTCTATGTTGACAAAGTGGCCGACAGTGCTACCTCTGCCCTCCCCGGTCTCTAGCTCCAGGCTATAGACCCCCCCACACGTACACGCCTTGGCACTTAAGGGGATTTGCTTAATTGAAACGAATGCCGGACGAGGGCTGCTGAGGCAAAAAGAAAAACGAGCAATGCCGAAATGAAAATGTAAAGCGTACGTAAAGACAACAAGTCGTAGAACGGGAGGAAAGTGTAAGGACTAAAATACAAAAAAAAAATCAAAAAAATAAACAACAAGTGCATTTTTGCTTCAAAAGAGGCCAATGAAAACAGCAACAGCAACAGTAACAGTAATAGCCAAGTCGAGGGCCCAGCACAATGAGAACTTTGGCCAATTGTTTCAAGTGTTGCCTAATTCCAAAAGCTGTCAGTGTATTCTGTCTAGGTCTTATTTTTATCACAACATTCTATTCGTTTCATTGAAATTACAGACACATGTGCAAAGAAACAAAAATGCCTTAACAATATTAGTCCATTTGTTTAATTAAAAAGCACTTTTGTGAAAGTGAAGGTCATTCCTTTTGGCATTCAAAAATAGATGAGTTAAGTTAAGTGTCAAGTCAATCCCAATTCATTAACATCTTTAGAAAGAAAACTGACTTATTAATTGCCATTGGTTACAGAAATAGCAATTCGTTTAAATAAAGATCAGTAATAATAAAACAATACATTAAACACATTGGGATTAAATTTTGCAGTTGTGTATAGTTAATCTTTAATTGGAAATTTAATCCACTCTTATGGGAAAAGGAAGTGGTGCTTGATGTTGGTTTGATCTTGAAGTGACACTCAGACAATCTCTTAAGTAGGATTGCCAGTAAATTGACATTATGACTAATTCAATGTAAATTAAAATGTCCCTAAAGTCAGCCAAGCTACATTCAAGAAAAGTATGAAAAAAGGCAGATAAACAAATAAGTGAGAGACATCAAGACTGAAGGGCCAACTTGATGACTGAAAATTGAAATTGAAACTGTTGAGCACGAGGAATGGTAAAAAAAATTTGGCAAACCTGACTGACAGTTGACCGGATGGTAAGTGGGCTAGTCAGTCACTGGTCACTCTACTGTCCAGCTGGCTGGCGGGATCTGAGTGCGAGTTTGTGTGTGTGTGAGTGTGAGTGAGGGAGAGAGACAGTGAATCAAAGGCAAAGGTCTTTAATTAAATTACGAGCAATGGCAACCAAAAGCAACTTTGATCCCTTTTAACGCATACTCTCTCGCTCTCTGGTACTCTCTTTCTCTCTATCTATCCGTCTCTCTCTTTCTCACTGTGCTCTATTTTGTTAGCTCGTGAAAGACTTGACTTGTGTTTGTAATTTGGTAGCTTTTCACTTTTCAAGAAAAGTTGTCCGCCTTTTTTTATTTTCATTGAGGGCTCTGACTGCTATGCTGGCTTTTCATTACTTTTGCGCTCGTCAGTTTGCAGTTGGTTGGTTTTTTATTTTTGTTTCTATTATAACTTGAGCAGAAGCAGCTTTTCATTTATGACAAACAAACAAACTTTTTATAACTTCGCCAAGTGACGTGTGGCCTAAGAAAAGTGCAAAATGTAAGTGAAAATTTCGATGGCAAAGTGAAAGTCAAACGGCATAAATAAACAGCCCAAAAATGTCACTTTAAGAAAGTGACAATTTTAATAACCAGTCGAACTAATAAGGAAACGAATAAAGTGCAACGAGTGGAAGAAAAATCAGTATGTAAATGTAATTTATTTTATGGTAATATTAGTTGCTCAAAAACTTCCTTTAATTGTACCTCTAATTAATAACCTGTAATCGTTAGTCCATCTTCTTTTTCATTTGCATACTTTGCCTCTGTTCTATTTTTAAAAGCAACTCGCTTTGCATATCATTAAAAATATTTCATTTTTACAGCAATTAAACAGAATATAAAATAGGTCATAAAAGCACGAAACAAACTTGGCAAGAACTTGTTTCACATGATACTTGGCTTAAATGAAGAACCGTCTCCAAGTTTAATGACGCAGCCCAAGAGACTCTGGCAAACGTATTTTAATTGCCAAAAAACTTGGCACATTAAATTGAAAATCAGCTGATTCAAATGAAAGTTAGCTTCGCTGCCTGCTGCATCTGTTTGCCTAGGATATTGTATGCCACAGGCTAACTCTCCTGCCACAGGGCGTATGATTTACATTAAGCCAGGAACAGAACAAGAACTGTGTAAAGTAGCAAAAGGTTCAAAAAGCAAAGCTGATTGCTGCATTAAATGGGATTGAAAAGATCCAGGAAGAAGGTTCACTTGCAAAAGGCAAGGCAGACTGTTTTGCAATATTCTCCCTACAGTATTCTCTCTTCCTTGCTCGACCTCTCTCTGTGCACACATTTCCCTCTCCATTATTTTCCCCAGTGCTGAGACAGTCCGACAAAGTGCAAATCGAAGAGCATATGACTCTGGCAAAGGCAGATGCCAAATGGACATTAACCACATGCACAGTTTTTTTTTTTTCCAATTTGCTGCCTTTCCAATTCCCTTTTTTTATTTCTCTTGCTTCACTCTGCGCTCTGGTTTATTTTGGTCTACACTAAGCGAATACCTGGCTCTCAATCGCCATAAAGTGAATACATTGTTGACTCTTTGAATAATTGCAAAAAGATAAAACGACTCAAAGACATTATCTTTAGGAATTTTAACATTTTGGAATCGATTCAAGTATATTTTACTCAGTGCTGTTAAGCTGTCTGATAAATTATATTTCTTCATATCTGATTCTCAAAAGATTGCAACGAATTATAGAGTTCTTCAATGATTCTCTGACCAAATATTTGTCGATACTTTAAGAGTGTTAATAAAAGTGTATATGAAATTCATACTGCAGGCCTTCAATTTCACTTATATTTTGGCAATGGCTACTTTTCAATTGCTGCTCATTAATTATGGCTAAAGCCGACTACTGGCTCGATGTTCTCATTACCGGCAACATTTAAAGGATTTTCTGTTTAAATAGGAGTGGGAAAAATGTACAGAAATGCCGCTGTCGTTGGAAGACAAAAGAAATTTAAATAAAAAATGCTCATGCCAAACATATAAAAGGCACATAAATCGAAATCTGTCACAAAGAACATGCGCAGCCAATAAATTTTCTTATCTCAATAGCAGGGACAAGCGTTAAGAAGGGGAGCGCGCGTCAAAGGGAGGCAGGGAAGTGCAAGAGCAATGAGTCAAGGTGGGTGGTGAAAAGTGGGGAGAATAAAGAAGATAGCATGACCGTTGGATGCAGTCGAACATGTTGCATATGCAATGCAGTTTCTCTCTTTCCCTCCCGACTTCTTTTTACCTCTCTTTCTCTCTCTGTCTCTTTATGTCTGCTTTCCCTCCTACCTTCTTCTCTCTCAGATCCTTTCCATGTGTGTGTTTGTGCTGATATTTTATGCCTTTCATCTGCTTCTGTGCTTTTTGTTTGCTTTTGTTGCTTTTGATGCTGTCACATTGGCGCGTAAATTGAAATTATTGCAATGGCATGAACTGTGATTAATATTTCTTTTTATACATTGTTTTTCTTTTCATCTCGTTTTTTGCCAACATTCTGTTTATTTTTAAGCTATTAATTGCAATACTTAAATCATTTAATTAGATTTCTGATACAGTAAATATACAGATAATTCTATAAAATAAATATTTAATCATTTATGTATTTGATTGAGCGTATTCCCTACAATAATAAAGGATTTTTTAAAAATTTAATATTTTTATTTGATGCTCTTTGTAAATAATTTTATTTATAATGACCTGCTTTAAGCTTTTCTATAAAATTAATTATCCCTTTCCGTACTGAAATGTACACTCATTCATATGGCTGCCAACCAGATCTAATTTTGTTAGAATCTCCAAAGTTTAATCCTTTCAACGATGCCAAAATTTAGTTTAGTTTAAAAATAACAAAGGCACAAATTAAACACACTTTCAAATCCATAAATCACACATATAATTATGTAAATCTAAAAAATATGGCATGGTAAAGTTGTAGGCTTCCTCGTTGCCACTTTCAACGTACCTACTCATGCACACATATTCACACCCACAAACTCACACACACACACACACCCAGCTGAAGAGAAAAGTGGAAACTAAAACTCAACGAGAATTCAGGCACGTGTTTGGCTTGCAGAAATCTACATAAGCTGGCTGGCAGCCAATTTGGAAGAGGACAAAATAGCCAGTAAGTCAGACAGTTTTGGCTGTGCTTCTGCCAAGAAATATGTAGCCAAACGTTTAGCTCGCTTCTCCATTAAAAAAATAAGGAGAAAAAAAATAGTTGGTTAAAAATCTGTTTTGCCAGCATTCGAATAGTATGCGTTATACCTACTCGTAGTTTTGTGGACCTTTTTGCATAACTTGGCATCACACACTCAAATACACACACACTCAAAATACACACTCACACAAATACGCTGACAGCTCTGTAGAGCACATTTAGTTATTGGGATAGGAATATATATTTCAAATTTTTGGTTCGTTGAGTTTCTGTGATTTTGACAGCCAAGCCACAAGTGCTCGCCCCTAACGAAACGAAACGAAAAATTTAAAAAAATGTTATATAAGTATAAAAGAAGAAGATGAAAAAATATGCATAAATTGTGATATATACCCGTGGAATAGAGGTGGTAAAATAGAATATGTTGAGCCTCTGCCTAACTGTCAGTTTGTCATGAAGGGAAAATATTTAAACATTTTTCAATGCATTAAAAGCTTTATGCTTGGAACTGTAATGTGGTCAAGTGTGCATGGAAATTCATTCAACTGTTTTCTTATTTTGTTGCTGTTGTTGTTGCTGTTGTTGTTGCTGTTGCTGCTATTATTGTTTGTCTTCATCATCGCTTTGTTTATTACATTTGCATATTATTTATTATTTATTTACATTTGTATGTACATATATATTTTTATGACTTCCTCTTGCGGCCACGAAACGCGCTCACTTCAACTTGCTGATTTTTGTGTGGGTGCTCGTCGTGTGTATGTGTGTATGTTTGTGTTTGTATGAGTGTGTGTTCATTTCTGGCAAGAGCAGCAGCAGCCGCCTTGCAGTGCTTATTTCATTAGCTATTCTCTAGAATTTCTTCTTTTTTCCCCTCTCTCTCTCTCTCTCTCTTTGCTTTTCCTTTTTTTATAAAAGGACAACAAGGCGCACCGAAAAATATGCTACAACAAAATGTGGCAGTCGCATCGGAGGCAGCGCTTTAACTACCGGAAATTTCTTTGTACTGCTTTTCATGCTCATTTGTAGCTGGCCACGCCCCTTGTTCGGCCCCGAAACCGCTGCACACCCAGCTTCCTTTTTCATTCCCGTGGCGTGGAAACACGCGCGTCCACACTCACGCCCGTCCAATTTTTCGCTGTTGACAATTTTGGCGGTTGTTGTGGCAACACGTGACTGGGATGCGTAACAGCAACACCAATAATAGCAATACCAACTAGAAAAACAACAGCAACAACAACAAAATAAAAAGTTATTTCAAGTTGAGTCGAGAGTTGAGACTTCGACTTTGACTTCGACTCTTACTCTGACTCTCACTCGGTTACTTGTTCGCTGTCCATGAAGCAAATGCGAACAAATTACTCGTCCTCTTCCTTGTTGTCATACAGATACTCGTCTTTCTACTTTAAACTGACTGCCATGGACCGTTGATCACATTGAAATCAGTTTCAAAACAAGTAAGAAAAGCCAAGGCGAGCGAGCCACTGTAAAAAACCCCGACCCCATAGTAGGCCCATTTTAATAAAAAAAAAAAAAAAAAAAGAAAAAAAAAAAAAAAAAAAAAAATATTTACATTTCCCCCCTCGTTTTTTTTTTTTTTTTTGGGGGGGGGTTTGTGGCTTTTTTTGGGGCCCATTAAAGAGTACGGGGTCTAATAATTCGCCACTGAAATTCAATTTGTTATTTGTCCAAAAAAAAAAGAAGAAGAAAATGAAAAGAAAGCGAAAACACAGAATGTCGAAGCCATTAACGCTCCAGTGGCTTTGTTTGTGATGCCTTCACAAGAGACATTTTTATTTAGTCGTAAGTAAATTATATCATTAGACCTCGTTATGCTTATCAATGCAGCATTGTTACTCACTTTGAAGGGCGTGCAAACACACATCCAAGCAGGCATCTGAAAAAATTGTTTGAAATATTCCAAGTACTCGCTGTTAGGTAGTCGGTAAGGAATTGTAGTGAGTGCCACTTAACTTTGACAATATTGAGTAAATTAATTCCATTGAATTTATTTGTTTTTTCAGGAGCAAATCAATCCTTTAAATACTTAAAAGCTAATAAAGCGTGAATATAAATCTTAAATATGCAAAGTTAAAGTTTTAGATTAACATATAATGTTAACTCCCAGGTTATCTCAAGTCAGATATTTTATAAAAGAGACAAGTCCCATGCATAAATGTCAAGTTATTATTAAGTAGCATACTAGTTTAAATTTGTAGCACTTAACAAAATAAATAATCAATGATAATTGAATGCATTTTGCTAATTAAATGAACGCTTTGAGACCTCTTACCGTATCCATTGTATATCCCACAAGTAAATCAAGTTCAAGAGCCTCTCGACAGATTGTTTATGGCTTGTTGGTCACGAAAGTATCCTCACACTTAAATCAGTGTCTAAATTTATGATCTGTCGCTGTCGTTTTTATATTTTTTGCTTGTTTAAAGTCGTCTATAAACTGCAAAGGTTATAAACAGCTCATAGAGTGTCGCACATGTCTATTGATCCTAAGTGTACAGTTATGTTTTGGTCACATATTTTTATTAGCATGGCTGGCAAGTGATTTCCACCTGCTGCGAAGATGCCGATGGAAATAGACGACGCGTCGTCTTTGAATCGCGTCTAGACAGGAGTTAAACTTCTTTTTTTTTAGATATTGGGAGAATATTCACTTTGCATTTTGGTAGACAGGTTAGAACTGTGCAATGAACCTGAAAGTTCAAGTTCAAAATCAAATGACAAAACTCCCCGTTGTGGCCAATTGACAGTTCTGGCTTGAAGTAGTTAGCCAAAGGCAAATTGGGCCAGCACACTGTGGTAAATATATACAAAGGCAGCTCTAAGACAACGCCGATGTAAGCATAATTTATGGCTTCAATTGTCTATTGTTTTTTGTCTGCTGGACATTTTGATAGCTTACTTTGGAGGGAAACTAGCTTTGGCGCTGGCCCATATAGCGAGTATTGTCAATTTTTAGACCCGATTTTAAAAAAGGGGGTTAGGTTGGGGGGGGATGGGCAGGGGGGGGGAGGGGGGGGGGGGGGGGGGGGGGGGGGGGGGGGTTTTGTTATTTATTTTTTTTTTAATTTTTTTTTTTTTAATTTTTTTTTTTTTTTTGGGGTTGCTTATAAACTCAAGAAGGATTAGTTTTGTGATTTATGAGACAAGACGGAGAAGACAATGAACTACCAAATGGAAGACCAACAAATGCATCTATTCTAAAGACGTTAAAGCGGTGTAGACTCTAGACTGTCGGGCTTAAAAAAAAACTGTTTCATATTTTTCATATCTGACGCTTTTTCATTAAGTTGGCAGGAATATTAATTAATGCTGCCATAAATCTTTAAGTCGTATGCCTGCGGGTATTTTAATCGAGTATTTTAGTCAACTTAATTTAAATCTAATATTGTGTCAACAAATTGTGACCCGGAAGAAGGAATGTGCATGTTAAACAAAAGACAGTTCCCAGGCAATTAGTCAAGAGTTTCGTGTAATGCATCTGCATTGAAAAACTGTTTAACTACGGGATTTATGTCATAGATAACCAAATATATAAATATGTTGTTATGTAAAGTACAGTTTTATGTATCATAGTCATAAAAGTGGGGACACAACAAGCTGTTAAAAAACTGCCAGGAACTCAGTTCGACTACACTGCATGGCAGAGCAACGCATCCCAGACTTTTCCCTTCCTTCGTAAACTGCCTGTGGTTTTTTTTTTGCATTGACTATAAAAATTGTTTGCTGAGGCATTAAATTGAATGAAAATTTATGATCTTTTCATATTTACTTATGTGGTGTACCCTAGCCAGGTCCCGAGCATAAAAGGAGCTGCGTGTAAGCCCTGTGGCATAACCTGAATGTGGTGTCTGAGCCATTTGGTGGGATGTGCTCTTGTGTGCGTGTGTTTTAATGTTTGTGTTTTCCATAAGCAAACAACTTGTGTCGCACACATATTAAAGTGAAATGCGAAACAGCTTTAAAGTCGCAATACAAATCAAACAAATTTGCCAAAGTCCACAGGCAATCAATCAAATTGAACAAACTTATATGCCAGATACTCTACTACTACTATATACAGACATTTATCCAATAACTGACCTACTAACTACTGAAACTGATAGCACAGTGCAGTCAGTTGGCCATTTATCATGCCAAATGGCAAACAAAGTGCTCTTCAGCTGTTTTTTTTCTATTTTTCTTTTTTGAAAGCGTAGCAGACTGAGTCGTTATCTGGTCAGCAGTTAGGCACATTGCTAATCATTGCCATTGTTTCGTTTTTATATTCACTTGTTTGATTTCTTCTATTTTCATCTTATTTCTTTGTTATTTTTCAGGTGACAACAACTTGGAATTTAAGGAATGCGCTGTTAGCTACCAGCACGTTCAATGCTCTTGGTCCCCGTATCTTGGCCATGGCTGGCGGCTAAGAAAGATTAATGATCTGAACTTTTGTGGCAAAGCGGGAAGCATTAATAATGCCACAATATGCAAAATACGTGTATAATGTACTAGTACCTAGTCAAGGCGAACATAATTTGTAGTTTGTCAACGCTTAAGCGCAAGAAAATGAAGAGACCTTTGAGAAGGCACACTGCAGAAGACCTTGAACTCCAATCTTCAGAGCTAAAAAACTTAAATTACAAACAAGTTAAAGGCTTGTAATAGGTCATAGGCTGCTTTGAACCAATTCTACCACATGACATTAACGGCGGTTACTTAACAGAGCGAACAGCTGAAAAATAATTGATTTGCGCCATAAAAGCACTTGTTCTTTAAACTACCCAGCTCTTAGCAACTTCTGTGGGCGTACTTTACCAGACAAGTTTGTTCTTGTTACTTGTGGCACATTGGCATATGGCTAGTAGGTCCATAACTCTTAGTGTTGTCATGTTGGACATGGAGAATCCTTCTTCACTTGCCCACTCGCATATATCGTATGACTCTAGGCAGCAAGATTCAGTTTCAGTTGCAGATTCAACTTGAGATGAGCTGAAAATTTTGTCTCTGGCTCATGCATGTTCGCATGTCAAAATACGTTTGTTGCATGTAACTCAATGTCGGTTTAGAGCAGCTGAGGCAGTTGAGGCAGCTGCTTTATGCGCGCACTGACACAAATGTACTGCGAACACAACTGGAACAAGAAAGACGAAAGACAAGCGCAATGTCAAGCAAAAATAATAGCGAAAGACACGATTCAACGATAGGACGGCGACCAGGACGAGAAGGACCAGTTGAAGGTGCAGCTGCTGTGGCTATATAAAATGCCCTACGGTGATTTATTGTAGCACTCACGAGCAAGCGAGAAGCTGCCATTTCAAACGAGTCCAACCTGAGTGCAACTTCATCATCATCAGCAACAGTCGCGCATCATAATCATCATCATCACCATCCTTAAGCAATTGGTCGACATCTGAATATGTTAAAGTAAGCAGGTTTACTAGTGTTACTCCTCAAATTTGTCTAGTTTATTTTCGTTTCAACTCATAGACCAATTAAAAAACAAAAATAAGAGTACAGTCAGGACTTGATATACCCTTTGAGAAGTACGCTCCCGACTTGAGATCGTTTTTAAATGATTTCTTTGGCAAATGTACATTAAAACGACACAGTTTTTGCTTCCAAACAAATGATCTATGATAAAAGCTGATCAAAGATGCTTATCGATTATTTAGCATCGTAGCTTTAAGAACACTATCGATAATAAATTGCTCAAACGAACTGAATAACTGGTATCGATTAATGAATCAAAAAAACAAAACGCGACAAAGCGAGAAGAAGAAAAAGCACTCTCTGTCTCGCTTGCACTTGCTCACACCATTTTTTTATACAAATGACCTACATATTTCGTACGATTTTGTCCATAGGAGCTATGGCATACAGTATACAGTTCTCCGATCCAAACTTGGTAAGGATAACTATTACAGTACTTACACACTCAATTTGGTCTCTATAGCTTTATTAGTTGTTAAGTTATCGCCTTTATAATATGTTTTTTTCTGCGGCGGTAGGGGGATCGGAAAAAATTTACATTATGCATGACCTACCTGCACGTTAATGTATTCTATGGTGTTTTATACCATCTCAAATATCTCGGCGTTCATACGGACGGACAGACGGTCAAGACTTGTTTGCACAAACCCTCATAGGGTATAATGACTCCTCTATCGATTATTAGAAGAAAACATAACCAATACAATTTTATCTTTATTTGACCTTTAACCTAATAGATTTAAAGTTCGACATTTGAAGTAGTTAGTTAAGAACAACAGTTGTATATATGTATATTTTTCTGGCACTTGTCCTGCAATTTCGCTAATTCTGCAGATTTTATGCCTGCTTCTGTCTTTTACATATGGGCTACGCCTTCTTCAAAAGTTCGTTGATTGCAGTGTCAGCCAAAATCTGTTGGCTAACTGCAATGTTAAAGTTGTATGATATTATAAATGTGCTCTTTCACAAGATACAGTAGAGAGTAGAATTAGGAAATGACATTTTAAATGATTTTCAGAATATGAAGAACAGATTGAATTTTGGACTCGGCAGGTTTCTGAAAGTTTAGATTGACCAATTGTTTACTTTATCTCTGACCTATAATCACTTGGGACTATTGGATTGGCTCTTGTAACAATACAACATAAAAGAAGACGGGGAAAATACAATATACACAAATGTTAAAGGCAGGTAGACCGCAAAATACTCAGTATACTTATTTGAACCGTTTGGGTATGCACTTAAGCTGAAAACAATTTAAAAGTTTATAACATAGCATTGAATGTTCCTATACCCTTGACTAGACTAGTCGAACTTAAATCTGTAATTGTTACTAGCCTATTATTCGGCAAAAATTCGTTTTGCTTTCGTCTGTGTGTAATATTTAAGGCTCAATCAATACCAGTGCAGGTGCTTATTGCTTTTGATTTCAATGGAAATATTAGATAGTTGGTCTTTAATTTTTAATTTTTAGTTGCTATATCTTTGCAATCAATTCGTTTTTGTATTTCTCCCATCCAACTCACATTGTGTGTGCGCACTGCGCACGTCTTTCAAGTCTAATCAACAGCATTTCATCAGAGCAAAGTTTAATTAAAATAAATTACAACAACGGGCGGAAAAATTCGCTTTTCGACGGTCACTGAAAAAGGGTTGTGATAGAGTGAAGGAGAGGGCTAAGAAACGTGGAGGGAACAGGCTAAATGCCAGCTAATCATATTTTAGAACTTTAGAGGGACTCTGAGAGGGAGTGAGAGAAGGGGACAGAGAGAATGAGAAAGGAGGATTCCAAAATGAAGAAGACATCTTTAAGCTGCAGCCCGTCGAAATACTCTGTTATTAGCAATGTCATAATTTCATTACTGTCAACGGCCGCGATGTCGTCGCGAAGGTCCTTGTTTCTCTCCTTCGGTTCGGAGTCTGGTCTGAGCTTCCTCTCTAAATTACACACGCGTGGCAGGTCTATTTATTACCGTTAGCGGTAATCCTAAGCCACGACGTTGGCATCTGAAACAAAAGCAATAAGCGAGATATTAAACTCAACCACTGCTGAAACTTACAGATACCCTACTAAACTTGTTCGTGGTGAGAAAAATTTCACTCATTTAGTGTTGGAAAGTCAAAAGTAGCTCATCAATATATGCTACAAGTAAAATTCATCTTTTGCCTTTACTTAAATGTGACATATGATCGTATTTCACCTTTTCCAATCTCCGCTACCTTCATTAGGCGCAGGGCAATGCTCTACTTTTTTTTTGGTAACGGCTGCCGCGTTTTTTTTTCACAGCCAATATATCATTATAATTTGCATTTCCGGCGTGGTTGGAAAATTGAGTAAGTAGCTTGAGAAGCCAGAAGCAGCGACAGTGATAGAACCTAAAAAATTTTAAGAAGAACAGCATTAGCAGTATAAAAGTAAGAAAAAGAAGAAAAAATGGAAGTTAAAGAAAATGTGAGAAGAGAAAAAATAAAAGAAATTCCCTTTCGCTGGCAGCTGTTGCCTCACAAATGTCTCAAGTGGCAATCAAGGCGCTTCCATTCAAATTTACGTCGCAACAAATTACCAAGCATTTGTCAAGTTGTCACGCCCACCGCACCACCACCACCACCACCGACACCGACATCGCCACCATCACTTTAGGTCTGCTTACCGTATGCTTCTAATCCACTAGTGTGAAAAATCTATGCTCACTGCAAATGTGCCGCGAAATGTGTGAAGGCATGGCAATGGGGCAGGAAGAGGTACAAAGGAAGAAAAAGGAAAAAGGCACGCACTTTGATAAATTTTTATAAAATGCCTGAGCCGAAAAGTGTTGACAGTAGACTAATGTGCATATTTATATTATCCAACACTGAATTAGTTCATTAGCGAAATAAAAATAAAGAACTCGTCTAATTAAATGAGTCGAGTACTAAGCACTTCAACTACCCGTAGTGAGTCATTGCCATGGTATTAATATACGATAAGAAATCAGTTCACTTTCTAGTAGTTTCGGGGAATTTTCTTATTTTGTTGAACCATGTGCTAGAGCAAGATTCGCTTGCAAGAAACTTGTTGGAATCGCTTTCGCCTCATTACTTTCATAATCGCTGTACGCTTGGACGGTTAAGCCTTTTGAGCAGCTGCCAGTGAGGCTTTTGTTGCTGAAAATTCAATTAATTTTCGGTTGGGTTTTGGCCCCAACTTTGTTGCCTATGTATAAGCAAATTTTAATTGCAAATATTTTCGAAAAACTGCGTAAGAGCAAACGCAACAACAACGTTGCAAATTTTGTGGCTGTGGCAAAAACTATTTCGTGAACAGCACTCAACACTCGGAACTTGGCACTTGCCACTTGGAATCTTCAAGGGTTTCAGGAGTGTGGATTGCGGAACAAAGAACCACAAGAAATAATAAAGAAAAAGCCAAGACGTGGGCAACAATATTGCTGCAGGAATCTTACTGGCCAAACAAACGGTAATTTCTCACCTATTTATGGACGCAATAAACGTTTATGATGATGCCCACCACCCGCTTTTGACCCATTTCCCCGACTTGCCAGATGTTACAGCCCTCAGGACAGGGCTGACAGCTAGACAGAAAAGGACCAGTGTTAGATTGTTTTCCGGTGACTATGTGTGTGAGTGTGGAAATGTGGCTACAACAATGTTGGCAAAACTGTAAATTTTAAACACCTTGAAACAGCTGCTGAGTTTCTGTACACCCTTCACAATAGCTCAAACGATTTTCGGGTTTTAGAGGTGCCAAATGATATAAGATCAATAATGTGTATAGCTTTCCTTAATACAACATGATTGGGAAGCTTTTAACTTGCTTTTCGCGCAAAAAATCAACAGGTTAAACAACTAATTAACAATGATTTTTAAGGATTATTGCAAGTGTTGCTTAGTTACAATTTTTAACCTTTTATAAATCAAACTGCCAAGTCAGTAAAGCATCTAATAATCAATTCAGTGAGAACCTAACAGCGCTTACGAGGACAGATATAGTAAAAATATTAAAAATATTGTATTTAGAATATATTTTTGATAAACTGCATAAATGTATATTAAGTTTAATTATAAACTTGGCTTGTAAATATCTTAAAGCCATACCAGTATGTGCAAGCCACAATCAGCAAACACACACAAACACTCACTCCACATTTTACATACAAAACTTCCCTCATGGGTGTCAACAAAACTGTTTTGAAGATATTTGGTATTTGGGTTCGAAGCATTGCAGCAATATTGCTAGGGCTAACCGCTGACTAATAAACATTTGCCTTTCACATGGTCAACAGCAACAATAATATCAACACAAAAGCAATAGCAATTGACGAGAATATGGCTAAAGGAAATTATCTAACTGCAACATCACACACTTGGTATGATTTGTGGCAACTGTAGGCATTTTGTAAGAGACGACACAAACAAACTTTAATTAATTAAAATTCATTATATGAGGGAGCAGGGCGGAGTTGTGGGCATGAGACACACAAATCACAACATTCAAATGGCATATTAACTTACTTAAAAAAGCACTTGCAGTGACCAAACAGGCATTCTAGGTTGTATACGAAGGACAGACAGGAGACAGGAGACAGGATGTGAAGGATATGCTCGTTTGTGTCTGGCCAACAGAATTAAGTGCATTCAACTATGTTTGCAATTGTTGGTTTATGCATTGATGGTCTCTCATATTGTCTGTGCTGGAAGTTTGTCGGTGCCAACTAAAAGCCCAAACAGAGCTACGTAGATGACCTACCGAATGGCTAACTAATATTTGGCCAACTGACGACAGAACAACAACAGTAACTGGTCAATGCAAACACAACATCAACCCACATTGTCTGCTCCGTATGTATCTTCGACCTGAACTGACTAACAGTGCCTGCGGTGTGTTGATTATTTGGTTTGTATTAACTAACTCAGTTTACCAGCACATGGCTAACATCTTGGCATAAATATTTTTCGATTGCCTGGTTAATTATGTAACTAATTACCTTCCAATACAATTAGATTCAGTTTCATGTCGATGCTTGAAGCTCGATACTCGAATTTCAAATAAAATTCAAGGGGCAAATCTGTTTAACAGTCATCACATTTGAAATGGAAATTTTGTACAATTATTTTTGTTTCTATGTATTTACATTGTATTACATTTCACATGGTGTAATATAACGCCACATTAACTTTTATATTCACGAGAGAATTAAATGATTTGAAACCCAAAATAGGTATTCTTTGGCTTTAACAATGAACAAATTGTTTTATTTGCCATTTGTTTTTGGTATCTATTGGCATCATTATGTTGACCCTAATTCCGATATCCAATGTGCAAAACTGAATGGAATAGTGAATAAATTGTTTTATTTCAACACTAATTTGGGTTAAGTTTTAATGATGATTTTCCGAAACCTTTTCGGTGATGATGATTAGCATTGTGTTGATTTTCCAGCCCAAAGAACAAACAAAACAGATTTATGTTTGTGAGGGTGCTTGTGATTTTTTGGTAAAATTTCTAATTATTCATGCAGCTGTTTTCGGTTCCCACACAATTAATCACATGTTGAGCGAATTCTGGGCCTCCCAACAATGGTACAAGTTCAAATAAAAAAGCAGAGAACTCGTAACTTACCAGTTGATTGCTCGACACTTTCACATTGCACCGAACCCTTTTCTGAAATATAAATTGTGGTAGGCTAAGGGTGTTAGACTGTGGTTAGCCTATGGGTGGTATACTTATTCACATGACATTGTAGGTAGGCCAAGCAGGAGAGGGAAAGTGGTACATTTATGAGCCATGTGCGACAACTGTCGAAAATGCCAACAGACGACGTGTCTCACACCCAAGTCAAGTCAACGCTTGACATGTGATTGAAAACTTTGACTTTGCTGCATGTGGCAACCACTGAGGATGGCTAAGGTTGGTTGCCAGTTTCTGAGGCATTTTGGTAACCAGGTACCAGGTTGTTACCCGGTAGTTGCCAAAAAATAAGTATACAAAATCTCGCTTGCGGTTGTGCGAGAAAACTTGTCAAAGCCTCGAGTTTTGTGGTTTTCGCATTTGTGTGTGAGTGCAAAGTGTTCATGTTTGTGAGTCTAAAAGTGTGTGCATGTCCTTTGGTTAGTTTTTAATAAAAATGCTTTGCTTTATTACAAATTCCAGGCAAAGAAAATTGTAGTTGTCTGAAAATACACAAGGAATTTTTATGGAGATTTTGAAATAAATTGAACTAAGCTGTTGTTGTATTTGATTAATTATATATTACTATTCTATTTAATTATAATAATATAAAACAAATTTGAACGGTTAAATAATTGTTGCTTTAATCACCGATTTAAAATGATGTTAATTCAAAAATAAAAAGAAATTTTGTAAATAAAAATACTTTTCAATTCAGCTTATTTTATTTTTAACTCCTTCTTATAAATAATGACAGCATAAGTGTTTTATGGATTTTATTTATTTCAAAATAAAAAGTTATGGATATCGTGGATTTAATATAAATAATAAATATTTATTAACTCAGAGAAATATTTGCCAACTTAAGAGCAAATAAATTGAACGGCATTGCAATTAGTCACATGCCATAAATCATGCATTGTCCGGCAAATTTGTCGGATACTTGCATGTTGTTAATACATATATGAGTACATATGTTTAAGTGAACATTTGTGTTGAACAAAAGATACTGTTGTATTGTTAAATATTATTTTAAGTGTTGATAAGACACAAAAGTTGGATCACAATTTGTGTCATTGGCTTTAATCAAGTTGATTAAAGCGAACAAAAGAACATGCAGATGAGTTACATATTAAAAATGATTACAACAAAATTTTGTAATTACAATAAATGCGACATTTAACTGCCATGCTTATCGAGGCACAATTACAACAACAACGATGTGCTTAACAACAGCAATAACAAAAAAACAACAACAACAACAACAAAGCAGCAGCCACAGCACCAAGAGCAAAATGAGAGACGACAGTCATTGGCCAAGCGATTCGCATTAATGCGCATAAATATGAAATCATGCGTTAAGATCAACAATTCAACAATTAAAACTTAATTGCATTAACATGAAATGTGCATCATCAACAATGGAACAGAACTATGCCAACATACACTGATATACCATACATTTATATATGTATGTATATGTATATTTAAATTTATATGTATACATAAGTACATGTTACCAGAATCCATCGTACATTATCAGAGTCCAGCTCAGTGCAAGGCAATCACTTGCAAAAAATTATGCGATAAGCCTGGAGCCAGACACTTGGAAAGAATTTTCAATTATGCGGCGAATGGAATAAATTGTCCGTGTGTTTGTACGCCCGTCTGTGGATCCTCACTGTCATAAAGGATACTTTTGGCTCGAACTATGCCAACACTTTTTTTGTGGAGCTAAGAGAGAAGAGGGAGTGAGCGCAGCTCTATTAGTTTAATTTATATAAAATTGTTTTGTGCAGCATTAAAGTCATAAAAAAGTTTGGCTCAAAAGGTAGCATACACTGAGTATATATTAAAAGGGATCAGGGATATAATACACACACACACACACACTCTGACACACAAACACATACACATACTCGAATGGGGACTACGCTATAAAATTGTGAGGTTATACTCGTAAAATCCCCCTTCATCTCGCCACCGCCCACACTAACACGCCCTCCCGCAAAAGGTAAGTTAAGAAAAGCAGCGCTGCGCAGCTGACGCCGATGACGGCGTCGCTAACCTCAAAATGCTTAAATGGCTTTTTTGTTACACGTAGCAAAATACTTTGTTGTCTGTATATGTGTGTCAGTGTGTAACTGTGCAAGTGTGTGACTATATGGGAAAGGGACTGGAAAAGGGCGTCAAAAAGGGGGAAAGCCTTTCTACGTTTGCGTTTGGCATTGGCGTGCTGGTGTGAATTTATATTACAAACTATTACTGTCAAAAAACACGTTTACATAGCACAAATACACCCACACACACCATCACACATAGGAAACACACACACTCTCACACACACACTCTCACACACACACTCTCACACACACACTCTCACACACACACATTACTCCACATGCCAGACAGTCATGCGCGCCCCCCTGGGACAGTCTCCGCCACGATGCCAGCGCTCCATCCCTGGCAGTGGCAGCCCGTGGACCTGGAGTTTGGGGTACTTGTAGAAGGTTGTAGCATCTTGGCGTTGGCAAACACAACAACAAGTAAAAATAGGAAATGGTGCAAAGATGTGGACTAGAAAATATCTCGCAGTATTAATATAAAGATAAATTTATAAAATTAATTAAATAGTTAGCTACTTTTAATTTTCAAAATTAAATAAATTTAAATCCAAAGAGTTCGTTAATTAAACTGACTTATAATAAAATTATAATAATTGCATATATTATGTTAACTGCTATAATCTTAATTGATAATTTAAAAATCTTCAATCAATAAACTTTTTTAAATTTACCATCTTTTCATTATATATGATCTATTTGTATAGTCTGATTTAATATAGCTGCAAAAGCCAAAGAATACTCTGAATACTCATTAAAGTAAATTATATTTTAAATACTTAATGAAATATTTTTTTTCTTTTGAGTAATCATAAATTTTGTTATTTTCCTTACTAATCACAAATTTTTGAAATTAAATCTTCTAAAAGAATTTTTACTAATTATAACCTTATGTTAATTTTCAGAGATTTATTGAAATCAGCATATTAAGTAAATAAGTTATTTGTATTTATTTAAATGCTTACTTATTTTAGAACTTTCCATTTCTTCATATAAAATTGTCAAATTCCAGAGCATCATCTCTAAGCTTTATCGCTTTTATTTTTATAAAAATAGTTATTTCATGTTTGATATACCCTTTGACACCTAATACCAACTGATGGGCATAGAAATTGCTTTGCTGACACAGTTTGCGGCAATGGCTCTGAGCTTTGGCATTAGGCAATGTGGACGTGGCTGCTACAAGGTGTTAACGGGCGGCCTTATGGACTTGTCCATAAGCCCCAGTCTAAGACTGTTTGTCACTCATCCTGCCGAACTGCTCTCAATCTGTCTCACTTGCTCTTTCATAGTTCCACCACATTTTGCGCTCTCTCAGACGTCGCATCAGCATTAGTTTTAATGCGTCTTCTCGCTGGGGGCAACAAACTGCGCACCAGATGCACACAAAGTCTGTCTCACCTCGTTTGTTCTGGACTGGCATTTAAGCCTACTTATATGCCAGGCTCACTCCTATTCCGTACGCCTACTCCAACTCCCACACCCATGCCCAGATTGTGGACAGTAATAATTTACATAAATTTCATTAGCACAGTTGGCAATCTGCACAGCTACAGCATTCCATTCATTGTTGGATGAATGAATGTGTGTGTGCGTGTGTGTGCTTGTGGTGTGTGAATATAAAATTTCATTTAATTTGCAAGTTGTTTAATTTATTACATGTTTACAATTTGCAATTTGTACAATTCGATTTAAAACAACAAGGCAAAAAAAAGCCTGAGAAGAACGCACGACAAAGTTGCTAAATGAAATTAAATGCAAAACAGAATTCATTCTGGCCAAAAACATGGCAGGCTTAAATGTATTTGTTGTTGTTTATTGTTGCTTTTATTGTTGTATTTGTGTTTTTCTTGTTGTTGCCGTGTTGCGTGTCAACGCTCAACGCTTTCACTTAACTGTCTGTGTCATTTGGGGTCACGCCCCCATTTTCTCCATTTCGCATTTACTACTTGTCTCTTACCACTTGACTCGCTTGCTTTGCCTCTTTGACTTTGCCTTTGCCTGTGGCTGGTCTACCAAACAGCCCAGTAACCCTACCTCCCTCTGTCTCTTTCTCTCCTCTCTCTCTCACACTGTCGTCCACAGATTACGTTGGCAACCCTTACATACAATTTAACTAGTTTGTCTGTTTGCTCCGCTTGTTTGTTTCCTGTTCCTTCATTTCCCTATACCGCTGACTCTTCTCTATTCTATAGTCCTGTCGCATGCAATTTTTGTGCATGTCCTCTTTATGGTAGCAACAAAATGTATTTACCTCATATTTAATTAAAATTCACACAACTGAAATTTCAATGCTTTATTTGCATATTTAAGCAATTGAGTGCGCAGTTTTGGGCTCAGCAACTAAAAGCATTATTCACATAGTTTGATTTTACCAGCTGGATGTAAGTTTTGTGAATTTTTTAAAGCAATTAAATGGTTTAAGGAATTCATAATAAAAGGCTATAAGATGCTCCGACATATTTATTGGCTATAATAAATAATCATTCACATATCGAAGGATTCCACAGTACAATATTTAGGTCGATTTTGTCAAGGCAATATATAAAATTTGAAAACAGTAGACAATGATTTTATTTTTATCAACAAGGAAGTATTGGATATATTCTTATCGAAATTTTCAAGTCGGTTTGGTTTAGCATCTCGTGCTTTGAATTACATTTCCTATTGTTTACTTACAACATTTATTCTATGTTCTCTGCTTTTTATAATTGTTGCCAATTTTCGAATGGTCATTATTCAAAACATGCCAAGAGCAAACGTTTTTAAACAAAGAACAGCAAAAATAATGTGCGTATCGCACTTGCAAAAGCGACACATTGAAAAATTCATTGCATATTTTTTTAGGCACCGCAGCAAACTAAGGGAATAAGCCAAGAATTTCCATTTAATCGTAATTTGGCTAATTTAACGGAACATTCAGCACACAAATAGCTGCCAATCATGACCCCCAGCAGCCCTTTCTCTCTTAATTTACTTCATTTGCTTGCTCATACCCAAACCCTCTCTTCTCTCTCTCCCCCGCTCTTCTCACTCTTTCTTGCATGCATACGCATAAATTTGACCCAGAGTTGTTCTTGTTGCTTTCTGTGTGAACTTTGCCACTGCTTGCTCAAAAATTTATGTGCACGTATACGTAATTTATTTATTAACCCCTTGAACGTTGAGTCAAAGTCAGAGTTTGAAGTCGCTAGAAGGGGGTTGGGGTGTGGAGTGAAGTTTTTAGCCAGAAAGAGCAAACATGTCAGAGGCCCCAAAAGTGTTTTTCTGCCTGCCACAGCATCTTGGCAAATTTACACGAATGAAATAAATTTAAATTAGTTTTAACACATTAAGCGTAAAAAGGCAGGCCCTAAAAGTCAGAAATCGACATTGTTCTTGGTCTCATTGTTGCTGCTGTTGTTGTTGTTCGTCTTGTTGTTGTTGTTGTTGATGTTGTCGTTATCTGAGCTGTCTCCCTTGCACGCTATTCATGCGAGTGGGCGGGTTTCTGTAAAACTGTTGAAACATACGCAAACATAAACTTTAATGAATTTTACCAAATCCAAACTCACGCACACAACAACACTGCCAAAAGGTACATATATGTTAACATGTGTCTGTGTGTGTGCGTTGTGTGTTTTTGTTGCGCTCACGCGGAGCGTATGAAGTTATTTTGCTAACCTTTCGCTGCCATTTTGTTGCCATAGAGCAGCCAAATATTTGCATGAGCGCGAAGAAAAAACATGCTGCTACCGAAAACATTTTAGTTTGGTGAGAAAATTAAACGCGCACTCACACATACATAAACACACTCGCACACACTCACGTGCAGACTCGTACACACATGCTAGACAGTTATATTTTTGGGTTGCCGTTGACTGCAACTTTTTAGCACTTCACTGCCGACGGCGACGTCGTTGCCAGGCCTCTTCAAACTTATAAGCCGCAGCGGCAGCGACAGCGACAGCAGCAGAGGAGACAGAGGCATTGGCAGGAGCAGCGAGAGAGGCATCAGTAACTTTCCGTAGGGGCGTGGCCGACTGGTGGGTGTGTGGCTTGTGTAACGCCCTCACATTACGCATAAATTTTGCACTTTACAAATTTGCCACGCACACGTTTGCGGCATTTTGTGTTACATTTCTACAACGTGTGTGCCTTTCTCAAGTATGGGCAAGGGGGAGACTTCGAGGAGTCGAAAGGTGGTGAAAGGAGAAAGTGACAGGTGTGGGAAGGGGCTAACAGCGGACAACTACTATACATATGTAAAACGTGCGCCATTTGTCAGAATACAAACGTACTGGGTGACAGCCTACAAAGTTTTGCATCCCTAAGTGTGTGTAAGTGTATTTGTGTGGGGTGTGGAGCTCTACATGCAATAAAAAACAATACAAATCCTGAGCTGAATGGTGTTTGTTACCAACTATTTGCAACTGGAATGTTTCATTTCGATAGAACTTATTTTCCGGACTTACATAACATTAAAAAACAATCACCAGTTTCGGCTAATACTTTCAATTTATTATTCATTGTTTTTTGCTTGTTTTATGTAATTCTGATACTAAAGAGAAATGCATAATAATCCGATTAAGTGAGTTTAGGCTTTGACTCATGCAAAATACTTTTAAAATTAATTAAAGGCATTTCATTAAAAGTAGTAAGCTTGATATTTAATTTAATTAGTTTCAAAATAGCCTTAACTCACATATTTTATTAAATGTGCGTATAACCTGAGAGTCACCACTAGAATATTACTTGCTCACTTGTTGTATAACAAAAAACTATTTGTCTATTGCTTCAGAAATTACTTAAATATTCATAAAAGTTTAGTTCAGCAAACACCTACATAATAAGACCCTAATAACACAGAAAGTACTTGAAATGTTTATAACAAGTCTAGTACAGTTTTCTATCTATACAAAACTAGCTCAAACCCCTAGCGAAAGGCAACCTCGAAACATATCCACATACACATCTCACCTCTGTTTTAGTGTTTTGAGGGCGCAGTTAAAATGTTGGCCTAATGCCCGTAAACAAATTAGAAACCAGACCCCAACTACAATTCTGATCCCAAACATGCGGCGTATGCGTAATGTGTGCAAGTGTGTGTGTGTGTGTGTTGTTGCTGCTTGTAAACTTGCCTCGCTGTCAAAATGTCAAAATTCGTCTGGGTGCCAGGGACTGTTGCTGACACCGACGCGCACGAGGAGCTAAAAAATTAAGCGAAAGTGTAATTGGGCGTCGCTGGGTTAATAGAGGTTGCAACGCGTTTTTCAACGCCCGCCACTTATTTTTAATTAGTGGGTTTACCTCTTAACTCTACTTCCTCACCCCCTTAAAAATTCTATCACGACCTCATAACAAGATATAGCTAAAAATGGTAACGTGGGTTCCAAATTATAAAAGTTAAAGCAGTTTTACTTGATTGGATATGAGAGAAAGAGAAAGAGATTGGCTGCCCTCCCATTATCCATAAATAATAAGTGGAAACCAGCAACGCGGGGTCAAAAGTAATCAATTGCCCAATAACCCCGAAATGCAATTGCACAATTAATTTATTATTAGCCACGCTTGTGTTTGACCTTCTTTCGCATCCCCTCCCTTCCTCTATTCCTTTCCATGTTCTCTACCTTTTCACTTTGAGTCCCGCTCCTAACACTTTTTTGGCCCGGCGCTAAAGTGAATTATTGCCCTTTGTCGCTTGGCCCGTTGCATTTTACTGCCGTGACCTAATTGGTAAAATGCTGCAGCACATGCCGGGCTTAAAAATGTGCAGTTGACACCGAAATAAGAAGCGTCACTTCATCAATTTTAGGCGCATTTGGCCAATTATTGGCAACTGTTGTATAAGCTTAAAAAATCACAATTCTTTTCCAAGCATCAAGACATGATTTTCCAACGTAAATAGTCAACTTCTAATATCAAAAAAAAAAGAATGGTTGATAGGAAATGTATAGACAAAGTATATACTCTTTATAATAACCTGTCTACAGCATGGAAAGGCTTTTTATTTAAGCATTTTTTAAAGCTAAAAGTCTACCTGTACCAGCAATTTATCGTGGCCACAACTACAAGCCCTGTAACACTTTTAATAACATGCGTTTCTGTTAAATTATAAATACATACCAGTTAACCATGCGTATACGCAGTATGTGTGCGGCAAGAGATTGTTTATTAAAAGGAACACTGCGTGGCAGAATGCTCAAAGTAGGAGGCTGCAACCACAGACTGGCAGCAAATGGCAGCTATTACTTACCAGCGGTGAAGTTGCCACGCCTCCAACCTCAAATGGCCGCAGCACAGAGACACAAGGCATTAAAATTGTTATGAAGTAGGCCAGAAAGGTGAGGAAAAGACAAAGGGAAGGGAATCACAAGGACAGCAGCGAAACAGGCAAAGGCTTGTCGCAGACAGTGTAAGCCAAAAGGATTCACTGAGGAGTCACAACTGTTGCCAGTGCGATTGGGACAAGGGCTGGCTGTGCTTTTGTCAGAGTTTTGCTAAGCAAGAAAAAATATGACAACATGACGGCGGGAAGCGTATTTACACCTTGTAACTGTGTTCTTGTCATATGCTTAATGAGCAGGCCGGATGAGAGAGTGCGTCAAAAGAAGGCGGAGAAGGTAAAGAGCGAGAAGGTAGAGGAGCAGCGTTCAAAGCCGCAACAATTGTATTCCTGTTTAACTTTTTTTTTCAACCTACCTTCTGTGTGTTGAATTAACACGTTGCCAACTGTTGCTGCTAGTTGTCTGTTGGATGTCGCAGGAAGTTGTCAACTTGGCGCCGTGGCATAAATTCAATTAGCAAAGTGTCCTCAAAGTTGCCGTACATGTCTACAGCAACAGGAAAGGCAATCGGAGATGCCTCTGCTGACCCTCGACAGACATCAGTCGACGGACGACCCTCGTCTGACTACCGAGCAGTGCCAACCGTCGAATGTGATTCTCTGTTCTTTGGCCATTTCCATTATGTATTCGAAAATGGTCACATAGTATTGGTATTTGTATTTTGTTAGCCTTTTCGACTCACAATCAGCGCACTGAAGCGCACATCCTGTCAGCCTGAATGATTGTCGAGATCTCTCACTAGGCAGCAACAGCAACAACAATAATAACAGAAACAGAAACAGAAACATTGAGCAGACTATAGGGGGAAATGAATATATGTACATCTCGTGATTTAAACAGAAACTGAAATGCACACAAATGGATTTCCAGTTTGAGCGTATCCCTGTTACCCTTGTACGCTTCTCTGATTTCAACGCCTTCTATTATTACGCCAGCTTATTTATATACGATAGCTAACCGAGCTACTGGATTTTGTACCCTAGCAATGATTATAAGAAGACATGCCACAACTACGTATTGTATTTAACATGACTTACAGCTTAACATGGAATACATTCTTGTGTTTAATACGTGCTTAATTTATGTAGGCAAATCAAATGTATTTGTTTGTATTATTTTAAATAGATATATTTAAAAGGTATTGTTTAGTCGAGCAGCAGCACAACACAACACATCATGTTACTTTTTTTTCATTTGGTTCAAGTCAATTTCGGTTTGGTTCATTTTGAAATGATTATGATTTGATGCGTGGCATTGCAAGCTAATGGACTCGGATAAAGAAAATCGTATTTCTCTATTTATATTGCTGATATGAATCTTGTTGCTGTTGCTTAAAGTCCGACAACATCTTTCGATTAGCACCTGTATTTTGCTGCAGGCAAATATGAAAATGTGTCACTAAATGCACTCCGCATGCAAAACACAATTCCAAGAATATTACTGAGCACCTACACTCAGGCGACTGAACAGAACACACTTTTAAACTTCCTTTATAAATAAATAAATAATAAAATCTTACAGTTTTGCATACTTTAATATCTAATATACTTAAATAGTTTATATAGATTAAAAAACAATATATTTATTATATATATTTAACTGCATTCCACATTTTGTAGTGTATTTAAAAGACGTCTATGCCCTGCATTGTTATGCATTTGCTAAGCCCGCCAAAGAAAGTGCAGTTTGCAGCTCAGAACTTTCTCAGCTCCAACATTTTCCACACAGTTGAGTACTTGGCTGACGTGGTTTGTGGTGCTGTTGGTAATGGTGAGGGTGCTGCTCTCGGTGGCAGTGGGTGGAGTTGGCTGTTTGTTGGGACTGCCTTTTCTTAGAGTGCGAGTGCTTTGCTGTAATTGCCAACATTGTTGTTGTTATTGCTGTTCTTGGTGTTGTTATTGCTCTAGTTGTCGTTCAGTTGACGCTGCTGGGCACCCGCCAACCCATCAACCCACCGACCCACAATCCTACAAAAACACCAACACGCTGCTGCTGAGCCACTAAAAACAACCGCAACACAAAACTATTTTGTTCACGCAATGCGAAAATGTTTCGCCTTTGTTGTTGGTGTTGCCGTTTGCTGTTGGCGCTCTTGGCACTGGCATTTGGCGTTACGTATACGCAACGTATGCCGGGTCGCAATTTGCATTTGTATGCACATTGTTGTTACAAGGCACGAATCAGGCACTTCAAGGATGGAAGGCGGGGTATTTTGCAGCTTTGGTCTCTTGTAATTGCTTTAAACGTCATCATCACTAGCTCTGACTTGCGTTGTTGTTATTGCTCTTGCAGTTCTTGCTGGTCTTCTTGTTGCACTGCTTGTGTTTTGTTGCGACAGTTTATTAAATTTGAAATTTCATCAATGCCTTTAGCTCTGATTTTGCAATCAAAATTCAATTTCGTTTGTAGCTTACAAAATTTTCCGCATTTTCTAGAAGGATGTACGATCCCTGGATCGAATATGGTGTATTCAGTAAACGAAAGATACATAAATTCAACAGAGTCAAAAGGCGTATATCGGATAAACAGCAAAAATACAAAGAAAATCAAATAAAAATAATGATGCTTAAATTACGGATTAACATTAAGAAAGTGGTGATCGCAAATTTCAGCGAAACTCTGAGAAAACTAAGGCTTAAAAGAAAGGGATTGTTGAAAAGATGATAGAAATATATAACGAAGCGTACTTAAAAGATAATCTGACTCTTGTGAAGGAAGTAGAATTAGATTATCTCTTACGTATGCAGATGTGAACTGAAAACGAGAGTAAACTTTTTAAGACTCTTAAGTAAATACATACCCGATAATAATAATAAGTTACTGCTATTAAATCCTTCTTTCTCATTCGCTGCTTTTATTGATCTCTTTCACTCGCAATGCTATAAAAATCAAAGCATCCCAGGCAACAAATCGCATCTACTTAAACCCAAAAACTTTCACGGCATTAATAAATATTTACAGGCACATCGCGTCCACACTGCTGTTCCGTTTCCTTGGTCCGATTTAAGGAGTAACAGTCAAAGAAAGGGGCGTGGCTGGCAATGAAATCAAATCAAATATGCACGCTGACGTTCTATATATACTTATACATATATATGTATTTGTATCTGTATATATCGCATCGTCCAAACGTCTGGCCTCAGTAAGTCTCTCTCTGTCTGTCCATTTGGTTGGCGTGCTCACAAGAATTTAAATCATGCGCTCTTTGGACCGACTTACATGCTACTTACAAGCCAAAGCGCCTATATGTAAGCCCATAAAATGTGAGTAGAAATGCGTTGGCCAAAAAGGAGTCTCAGCTGGAGCTGGGACCAAAAACCGACAGCGAAGGACTGAGAAACGAAAATTATATGGAATGGTCTCTGGCGGGCAGTTTCGAGAGCACACCAGCTTAGAATAGATAGATAGCCCCTTGTCTGTTGCAGCAACAACAACAAAGTTATTATTCGGACTGGTTTGCTTCTGGGTTTCTTGCGTTTTTATGCACACGGAATTTTTATGAGTTAATTTAATTTATAGTTTTATTATTATGTTCAGCACATAATGCTAGGCACCCCATGGCTGGGATGCCATATGAAAATTGACTGTCCAGCCGGCAGTCAGTCAGTCTGCTGGCGGATTATCCAGCCTTTGACCTTGTGTATATTACTCAAGTGTAAATCTTACGGCAGGTTTATCTTCCCTTGCGATATCTGGCCAAAGTTTGGTTTAGTCTTTTGGTCGTTTCACGCCTCGCAGCAATTGCATTAAGTTACCATGGTTACTGATTCAAGTGCTGGCAACTAGTAAACAACTCGAAATGATGCATAAATTTAATTTAAACAGTCTGACAGAGTGACGACTCTGGAAAGTATGCTACGATTTTTGCACTGTTGATTTATACGCTAATAAAAGCAATTTCACTGAATGCCAAATGAAAGCAGCTTCCGACCTCCACTGAACAACTGACAAGGAACGAAACATTAACTGAAACAGCGAGAAGAACTGAGACGGAGACTGGAAATGGAAGAGTCCTGAATTCAAACTGGACTGAGAGTGGAAGCAACTGCCTTTGACATTGTAGACAAGCGATTCAAGTGTTGTTTCTGTTGTTATTTTTGCTGTCAGTTGAGCAGATGAGCAGCGGACATTTGAGTAAAGGCAAAGTTGGCCCCTTGAACTTTTATTTACGCAGCAAATTTAATTATTTACTTTGGGTTTTAGCCCTCAGATTGGACTTGATCTAAGGTTGGAATTTTTGCCAATGACTGCCCAGTGTGTTTGTTTAACTTGACTTGTTTCCAGATTCGGCTTGAATTGTTTAGGATAATCTGCAAAGTGAGCTCTTAAATTGGAACAATCAAATGATTATTTAAATAAATTCAAATTTCATATTTATTAATGCCCATGTTGATTAGTAGCTATGTAGTGTAATAAGAGTTGAAGAAAATTTAATTGAATACATTTTATTTCATATATATATAAATCATTAAATTATTTCCGCAACTGCATAATGCAATTAACTGAATAATGAAATTAACATTACAATTGAAATTAGCATAATTCTATGGTGAATTCATTTAAAGATTAGAGCACAAAAATCATTTAAATAACAAGCGTATTACAATTTGTAACAATGAAACTAAATACACCACGGCATAAATGTTCAGTCTCTAAAACAAACGTAGCAACACCTGCACAGCAGCATATATGTATGCACATTTATATTCATGTATACATTTGATATTCAACAATAGAAATTCGCTTGTTTCGAGCTAATTTAAAATGCGCTTTAAATGAATTGTTCAGGGTTTAAAGGCGCATAAAAAACATACAAAAAACAAAAGCTGAAACGGCCAAACAATGGAAAAATGAGACTCGTGCTCGTTAATATTTCACCTGACATAAAGAGAGAAGGCAACAGAACGTGAAGGAACGAACACGAGAAAGAGAGACTGAGAGATCGAATGAGCGAAAGGGAAGGCATTGCGCTCACACATGTATACATATGCCTTTGGGTATTAAGCTTTAATGAAGCAATAAATTTAAAATACGCACTTTTTTATGTCCAAGTACACAAGAAATAAATAAAAAGTAAGTAAAACTGCATACACTGGGTATACAACACTAACAGACAGTGAATGACCAATAAACATTTAATATATTTAAAATATCTTAATCGAATAATTAGTGGCTGATGAAGTCAACATTTTTCTCTTCAATTCAATCTTTTAAACGTATCATCTCAAACAGTTATACCTTTAACTTGTTCTTTTCCAGGGTATGGCAAATGCGCAAAATATTACGCTCTCTCTTTCTGTTTTGGACTGGGATATCTCGCTCTACACACATGTTTCGCTTGTTCGTTTGTATAAATACATAAACCTTTTTAAGCTGTCAAGTGATATGTCAAAATTGATATCCGAGTCATTTAAAATGCATGCAAATATGGCGCATCGACAAAAACAACAACAACCAAAAAACAGGCAACCCGAAACACTGCTGCCCGCAGAACAGGAGGCGAGTCACTCAGCCAGTCAGTTAGTGGGCAACAACAACAAGAGCGAGAGACCAAGTGAAAGGGCTACAACAATAAATCGTGGGAAGCGAAGTTCACAGCACATTTGCATAAATACGTTTATATAATGTAAAACGTCAGCGACAGCGTCAAAAACTTTAGTTCGTTTCACTCACATGCACACTCACACACACATATACATACATATATAAATACATTTCATATATTGAGTTGCTGATGCCTTCGCAACTTTTGGTTCTACTTACAAAAAAACGCATTCAATTTTGCGTCGTCAGCGTTGAGTTTTTATTTTGTTTTTTCTCCACTTCTGCAACTGAAATTGTATTGAAATTCATAACACATCTGATGCGTAAAACGCCTGCAAGCAGCCGATGCAAATTTTAAATATTGATGTCACAGCAGCAGTCAGTTTTTTATTCTATATTTAATCATGTATTTTCTGTTTTGGTAATTTGAGATCTTAACGAAGAGATGAAATACTTTACATCAGTTTCAAAGATATCAAATGATTTCAGATAAGAAAAACTAACTGCTAAATTAAAATACACACATAATTAAAATACTTAAATTAAAATACTAACTAAATTTCTAAAGGAATGAATGAAAGTGTTGAATGTTAGTTAATTTATTCATTCTATTTTGCATTCCTTTATTGACTTTAAATAAATGCTTAGTTATTTATGTTATTCAAGCAAAATGACAGATAATGTGATGTAAGCTGAAATGTAGTTTTTTTTTAAGCTGATAAACAGAAATCATAAAGATGAATAATTAAACTTAAGTTTTCTGATCCCTGTTGTGTTATACATTTCGTTTAATTTGCTTCTTTGTCAGCGCTCAATTGATTTTTAATACACATTGCGTATACGTAATATGCGTTGACTCTTGACTTGAAGCCCAAAAGGATCATTATTTAACGAGCATGAACAGCAACTAGCATCGAGTTTATTTCTTGACTTCACTCCATCTGTGTCAGAATCTTTGGAGCCACTTGTGCAACGTGTGCATGTTGCATGTTGCATGTTTCATGATGCTTTTGTTATTGTCTCTGCCGCTGGCTGCACAATTTTGATGCATTACTTTCAACTTAACGCGTTGATTGTGAAATACATAATACGCTATACACTCGCACACACACGCCCACACACCAATACGCCCACACACTCATACGCCCACATGATGCCATTGCAAAATGTTGCTTATGAATTATTATGAGCATCGTACGCATTTTGCAACATTAAATGGCACTAAATTTGTTGTTGTCTGTGCGTCTATTTGCAAATTGCCAGCGCAAAAGTTTCACAGCGCCCTCGAAAGTCAGCCACAGTGGGAGTACGAGTATACTGCCACCATTATATGGCCCAAAATGATGGGCCATTTCAACCCCACTGGCCATATGCTCCGTTGGCCATTTTTGAGTGATTTGCTAGCTGGTTTCGGTTTATGACTATGGTTTGAGCTCTGGCAACCACGGCGCTCCAATTTCGCATCGCCAAACTTATTTCCAAGTGCATAATTCATTGTTTCGCCCACATTATTTTCCCTGTCATAAGTTGAAAAGCTGCTTCCACTACTTTTACTACAACAGTTGTTGCTACAATTGTGCAACTCAAATTTAGCTACAAGGCATATGAAATTAGTTCTGTTTGCTGACTTTAGTCGCAAGTTTTGCGCTTTGCCACAGCAAACTTGTCAACAGACGAAATACAGTTGAAATGCAATTTTGCTGAATATTTAATTGAATTTATACCCGCTAACCATAAAAAAAAACAAGAGGCAGGCAGAAGATAATACTTGATCCCGTCAAGCATTTTAAAGTCTGCCATCTCCATGAGCTAGCTTGAATGCATATATAGGTTGCTATTTAAAATAAGCATTTAGCTCATTATTTAGTTTTGCATTAGGTCGACTTTTGGTGCAAAAATGTGATTGCAGTAAAATATCGGGCTACCTGGATGCTGCCACACCTTTAAGTAAATGCAAACTCGATTTGCACTCAAACTAAATGTGTTTATTTTGCACTCGCAGGCAAAAACTATTGACAACACGGCAGACAGTTGAAGCAACCAATCTCCTTGGCAGCCTGAGGCTTTCTTTTGTTATTTACATATTGCAGGTACCCGTACTCATTTTTTAGTGAACCCAATTCCACTGCCAAGCTTGGGGCAACAATGCAATCCACTCAATTATCTACAATGTGCGCCATTTTGTGCACTTTGGAGTACTGGGGCGTATTGCCAGGATACTATCTTGAAAATAACAGCAGCATCAATCACAAACACATCTATAGACAGCTAGCTGATTGTTTCGAGGACGTCTTGCATCTCCTTCGTTGCAAAAGTATCTGCGAATTTCAATAGTAAATAAACTAAAATTAAGTTTTGCTCCACCAAAACTTTCACCTTGTGTTCTGCTGTCTTCGATTAAATCGATTAATTTGAGTCCAAGAAAGTTCTTATTGATGGCAGACGTTTCAGTTTCTTGATTAGCTTTCAAGCACACAAACAAAGAATAAAATAGAAGAAAATGGTGAAATTGTTCTATAAGAGATTGTTTGCTTAGTTTCAAATTCACTCTGTTTTATTTATTCTAATTTTGAGCGTTTTAAAAAGTCTTTTTTCAGTTGGATTTTATTTTAAAGTTCTAATGAGTATTTATTTTTGCTTTATATTAAGACACTTTAAATTGTATTTGTTCAATGAATATTTGTTCTTACTTTAAATCTTAAGATTTTATTATTAATTTTGTAAATTTTATGTTGTTAATGGGGTAAAATTAATAATTTTGTTAAAATATTATTTCCATAACCAACTTCTGCTCAAAGCATATTTTTAATCGCCGTCCTTCCCATATGCCACTGATCTATTTTCGTTGTTTATTTTGGGATGAAGCGGGGTAAATAAATATTTGAGTGTATTGACAATTTTTCCGGTGTCAATAAGCCAATATAAAAGAACGGAATTATGTGTTTGCTTTAGTTGTTTTTGGCATGCAAATAAATTAAATACAGTTGACATTGTTATAGAGAATTGTTGCTAGTGGTTGTGGCAATTTGGTTAGTGTAACATATGACACTGTGCCAGTTTGAATGGGCTAATCACATCAGAAACGTGGCACACATGCATGCAGTATATTTTGGACATAATTGAAGTCTTTCAAGCGCATTACCAATACAATTAAGCGCATTAAATGAGCATAAGTGTGTGTTTGTGTGTATAATGCATGCATATGGAAGTGTGCTGCCCAGCGAGAGCTTCGAATAGTGCTCGTTTATCGCATTTTGATTGGAGATGGTCAATGAAAGCACACCGAATGACCTAAAACTGGCCGAAAATGCGTATAATTTCCCATTCTATAATGTGTATTGCATTGCATTGTACTGACACACCCTGACCCGCCCTAAACCGCCCTGAACAACCCAGCTCTCTCCTGTCCCCCGGAGCTTTACGTCATGTCGGCTCGCAGAAATTTTTGCCCATTTTCACAGTTAATCTGTTGGGGCACTTTCAAATTTATAGCAATTGCAATTGCTTTGCTAAACAGCCAATCAGTCATTTGTGCCCAGGGCATAGACAAATTGTCAGACTACAAAATTAAACATCAACTACAAAACAGCGTTTAAACGATGAGACTAGTCTTGCTCCCAACTTAGTCAAGGTCATTCGGTTTTTTTAAAATGACAAATTACTGAAACATCCAAAAATCCCCAATTTGATTTGGGCAAAAATTTTAATTAAAACCAAGCATTTTTGGAGAGTGCAGACAAAAAAGCTTTTAATCAAGCACCTAATTAAAATCATTATATGATAAAAAACGCTCAGCAAAGCTGACCAAAATACACATACAGTCAAGCAAATATATATTTTAATTTACCTAAATTGTGAAAACATTTGAACAACAAATGTAACCCTTAGCAAAGAAAAGGCAGCAGAAAAAGAAGAAACCATTTACAAGCCCACAGCAACAAAAAATCATGTATTTAAACATAATATTTTGTTTTAAGTTCAAGGATGGAAGCACTGCCGAGTTGGTACTGTTTGTTTTTATAGCGTTCGAGTATTAATTTCATATATGGCAGACAAATTAAAGAGAATTAAATAGGAGGATTAAAATTTCGTGTGGAATTCTTCCTAATTTGGTTGAATAATTTAGATAAAATTGTAAAGCGTATTTCAGAACTGTCGTTTACCTTTTTAAAGTTTAATACATTTTACACAACTATATTTAAATATACAAACTCTTTTTGTTTCAAAAATCCAATTGAAGTTAAATATTATTTGAATTAAAATCGCAATATTTTTATTATTATTACAAACCCAGATGAACAGACGGTGTAAACACTTCTTGGTAGGGAAAGATTCAAAATTCCATTAACATAAAAGTTAGCAACAAGAAATCAGCAAAATGTACATGAATGCCTAACCAAACAAACATGCTAAGAATGAGAAAACAAAATCATTAGATATACACACACATGGCCAGTACGAGTGTAGATGCCGAGGGGACTGAAGGTGGAAATCTAGGAAAAGTGGAAATAAAAGTGAAAAGGATAATCTTGGAGCACACTACAAACTAACTTGACCCAAGAACAAATAGCAAGACAGCAACAACATTCACAGCGGTCACTTTTTAACTTCCACAATATATGTAAATGGACATTTATGTACCAAAAAAAAAAGGAAGGAAGGTTGGTAGAAAAAGAAATGTGAATAAAATTGGGAATGGGCATGGTCGTATCATGAAGAAGCTGTTCATATTTTATGCGCATAGCGGCACATGTTTAAATTAACATAAAGCGAAATTGAGCCGCTGCTGGGGCGTGTCTTACGTTGACATTAGGCAGCATAAAATTCACACTCACACACATACATATACACAAACACATACATATCCCTATACACATAAAGAGATAGACTCAAAAATTCAGCACAAAAGTTGAATTTTATATGACGTTGGGTAAAAACGAGAGAGGAAACGGCGGAGATTGCCCGATTTGCCAGTCCAAAAAGGATTTTTACGCGGCCTTTTTACATGTTTTTGGGTCAGGCACATAACTGTGCATGGCATAATAATGGTTGGTGCCCAGTTTCTTTTTGTGGGTGTGGCAAAAGACCAAAACATCAGACGTCGAACCGACCAACCGACCGACCACAGCGCAGGCGGTCAAATTACATATATGTTTATAAAGAATTTCCCCAAAATAAAGTCGTAAGTTCAAATCAGAGCGCCAAATACAACGACGAGAAGAAAAGTCAAAGGAAATCCGATTGAACATGCATATATATGAGTATCGAATAAATAGTTGACATGGATTAGGTCGTATTTACAGTGGGATCACTTTACTAAATGATGTGAAGGTTTAGCGTTTCTTACAAATATGAAACATACCAAGAATATTGTAATTTGCTCTGAAATCTTTAAGTTGTTCTAATGCTTATTAACTTTATTTAAATTGCAAATGATTAAGCACCGCTAGACTTGTAATACATATTGTAATCTCTTCAATGTGTAACTACCCGCACAACTAAGTAACAAGGATCAAGTATATGTCTCTGGGAATTTATCTTTTGATTAAGCGCGCATGAGCGACGACCAAATTGTGAGCTGCACAATTTCCTGGACTGGGTAAAAAGGACAGCACATCAAATTTATGTGCGTCGCCCTTTGGTCTCAATAATGAGACCAAATTTTTGTTGATAATTCGGTTTTTCAACTGAGTTTTCTTCTTTTTTTTTTGCTGAGACTCCCATTTTGTGGCTGCGCTTCGCTGAACAGTCCCACTCATTTGGAATTCACTTTAACTGTCCTCTGGTATATGTATCCACAATTTATTATGAATCGGAGGGCCAAAATGAAATGCCAGCTCATTGGATTACTGCTCTGACTTTGATTTGTTTTAAGCTGTATTTGCAAGGCTGGCCAAAAAATAAAGAGAAAAATGAAAGAAAAGAAAAGGCCATAAATGTTAATTGCATGCCAGCTCCACAACAGTGTACAAACTACCACTTCACTTCTGTTCACTCCACAACACAACACAGCTTAGCCTTTGGGCTGACAGCTGTGCAGAATGAGTTTGACAATTATGTGACACACACACACAGGCACACACACACACACGCATATGACAATAACTGCCCCGAAGCCAAGGCCAAAGAATTTTTGGGGGGCATCAAATTCATTAGAGCCGCTTCAAAGTGCCAACGTGCAGAATATGTTCAGACCAGCTCCTCAACTGACTCCTCCAGACTCACCAGTGACTGACCAGTGTTGATGATGCCGATGCTGATGCTGCTCCTGCATGCAAAACGATGTTTTAATATGAAATTAGTTGAGTCCTTTGGTTTTTTGGCATCGACATCGGTGCGTACCGTAGCTCTACACGCCCGCTTCCTCGAGCTGTCTCTGCAACTCTCTATTCCCGTTCACTTCGCTTGGCAAAAGTAAAACAAATACAAATTGCTTGCCATGTACTTATTTGGTCAACAAATGACAGGACATTCAAACACATACACACACGTACATGAGTGGCAGCAGCAGGAAGGCACAGGAGACATGCAGAAAACATATAGCCAACATTAACACAACATTGCGACTGTTGACTTACGCAACAAGAAACAGTTACTGCCACAAACTGGACTGCCATCCAAATATCGTTACACTTGCCACTAACTCGTCCTTCTAACGACAGAGGCAGAGACAGAACAGAGACAAAGACAGACACTGAGAAATAGAATGTGTACGAGAACGAGAAAGGAGGAGCAACTAGATGTGGTTTTGGAACTCCTTTTGTGCTCAGCGCACTTAAGACAAAGTGCAAATAATGCGTATTCCATTGACTTTTGAACACACAACGCTTACCAGAGAAATTCATTTCCTAAGTTGAGAAGGGAAAACCCAACAAATTACTAATTGCAACGCTATTGGGAGAGAATTGTACAACGTCATTGAATGGTTTCCTTCATTTCACTCTGCAGATTGATCCAAAAAAATCTTTGCATAAGCCACATTTTCAAAATCTTTTGAAAATATCAGTTTATAACTTTTAAAATATTTAAGAATAAAATGTTGATGAATTACAATAGTAGTCAGATAAAATGACATGAACGTAAAGACAATTCTATTTTCATTAAGCCACCAAAGATATTCTGTTGTCATATACTTGAACGACTCTCTAAGAAACATTTAAAACAGAACTTCTACTTTTATTCATATGCACTCAAACACCCTCGAACTTACACCATCCGAACTGTCTCTCGTTATCAATCGACATATTTGTAACCGAGTTGTTCGCGTTTATTCATTCTCTCTTGTTCCCGCCCACACAAATACAAATACACACCACATGTCAAATGCCAGGCTGCTGAAGTTTTTCAACTGTCAATTAAAAGCGAAACTAATTAAACTTTCCAAAAGAGCTGAGACGTGTAATTAATCGACACAGGGAGCAAGTGAGAGTGTATAGCAAATATATATGTTATACATATTTATATATATGTATATACAAAGGCAGAGAGAGAGAGAGAGAGAGAGGGAGAGCGAGAGAAAGAACGGACGCTTAAAGTTTAATTAAACTTTTGTATAAACACAAAAAAGTTGGCGATGACGATGACAACAATTATTAATCAATTTGTGATTGAATTAAATAAAACGCGGTAGAAATTCAAGGAAAGGATAAACCGATTTAATCACAGTACACGCCGAACACCAGCTGCCTTGTGTCGTGGTTGTGTGCGTGGGCGTGTGTGGGTGTGAGTGTGTATGAGTGTGTGAACAACCAAAATGATGTGCCATTTGTTAAGTTATTTGTGAAATTTAACAGCAATGCTTAGCAGTTGAGGCAATCCCAATGCCATTGTTAGATAGGCTGGAGCAATCGGAGGCCACATCGCCAGTAAATGACAAAAGCACTAAAAACAATATGGCGTCACTTCCGGCAAGCATTAGCGGTATGGCGAACGCCATTGTTTTGCTAACTTTGCTGGCGTTGCCAACGTTGCAATCTCATGCTCTACACGGAAGCTTAACGTGTCATTGTCATTGTTCTCATTGTTGTTTATTGTTGCTGTTTGCGATCGAATATTGTTACTGTTGGTGTTGTGTTTTTGGCAGTTAGGCAGTTAGCCATCATCATCATTAACAGTCGCCAAGCGGTGTTGGGCATTGTCGTTGGCAAAGGCAATGGGACTGGGAATGGGAATGGCTACAAAATGATTTGATCGATGTACTTACACCTTGCAGTCATATACACATCCATTTTAAATTCGATTGGTTTGGGTTCTTGGGGCCACAAATTAGATTAATGACTTGGGCGTTACTGGGAAACTTGGGGGTTGGGCCCCCGCAAATACCGAGCACTCATTATGCGGTGCACGAGTTCGATTTGATGCTCATTTAGTTGTTTGTCTGACACTGATTCTTTTTCTGGGTTTCTTTTGGTCATTTTGCCTTCTCTCATTTCTTTTTCTTCGCTTGTGTTTCTCTCTTTCTCACTCACTCGTCACACCGCAATAATTGGAAAAGTTTTCATTTGAACGCCATCAACGACACCAACAAGAACAATGGGGAGTGTGACTACAACAACACCAACAAAATTGCGGTTAACAACAGAAACACCAACAACATCGTGCAAAAGAGCAGTGATATCGTAGTCGTCGTCATCCTCATCGTCGTCGTCGTCGTCGTCGTTGGTGAAAAGTCATCAAAAGGCTACTAAAGGTTGACGCAACTCGTCCTGGTCATTCTGTCCCGAAGAACTTTTTGCGGCCATTGCACGCTCATGGATTTGGCACGCAATGGACCACGAAAATGAAACGAAACGAAAACAGCTTGCAGCTCAGAGACATACTCCCAAATAGACAGTAAGGCCAGAAGGAAATATATTGAAAATGAGGATGTGAGAGGAAGAGTGAAAGGGAAGGAGACACAGAAGTCAGCAGATTCTCAGTTGCAAGTTCTGTGCACTATTACAAAGAGCATATAATGTATGTCATGACAGTAGTGGCACCATATCAATATAGTCAATTATGTCTATATTATTCATTTAAAAAATGTAAAGAAAGTCAGAAAAGATTAATTATTTAAAATAGAGCAGTATTAAAGTATAAAAAGCAGTATTAATGAATATTTTTATGTTTAGCTTTACTTTATGTCTACAAAATACAACAAAAAACAAAAGAAATACTCGAAAAATATGAAAAGCAATTATTAAACACCAATAAAATAACAATTTTATTTTATAAGTTAATAAACTTTCAATAGGCTTTGTATTTTTTCTTACAAAATCAAGCTTTTACTGAGCAGTTGGATACATCAGATAAAAGAAGCTTGTCCTTGACATTAATAAACTTATTTAGATAGAGTAAATCTAAGTCACGAGTACCTCATGTATGCATCGTATGGTTGGTGCTGCTAAGCTATTCAGTTTGCCTACAATGATTTAAGTTTTCATTATCGAAGCGAAGTCCACTCACTTCCACTCTTTCCCCACTGTAACAACCACCCAGAATCAGTCTCTTTACCCATCTAGCACTTTCATACGAGCTCGGCAATTGTCTGTTCTCAAAGTGGTTGCATGTGTGCAGTTAAATGTGAAAAGTTCCATTTCAACTGGATTACATCGTTTATCCTAGCAAACAGGCACGCACACAAAATGGTGTGAAAGAGATAGGCAAGGAGAGAGCAAGTGAGACAGAGATAATGAAAGAGGCTTTCGATCGCTGACGTCGCCATCAACCACGCTGCAAATGCATTTTCGACGCGCTTCAAATGCGACGCCAACGACCAAGCAACGTTCAACCAAGAAAACCAATGAAAATGTTTGTTCAGGTTGCTCTTGCATCCCGCTATTGCTACACTGTAGATGGTATTTGGTATTGGATGTAGTTGTAGAAGGTGTAGATGTAGGTGCGTGTGTGTGTGTGTGTGTGGTAGTGTGCGCCACTGGCCAGCCAGCAATGTGGGTGGCTTTCTATGGAGTTTGTTATAGCCAATGCTAATGAAAACTTGCCCGTTGCCCGTTGCCAAGCTGTGGCTCTTCATCGGTTAATGGCGAACAACACAAAAAAATAAAAACCCAGCAAAGTTTGTCATTTGAATTTGCGTCTCTGTTGCCACATGGAGTGCACCATTTGTAGAGTTGCATCGTTTTTCCACTGCTAATTTAAGCAGAGACCCTGCCAAAATATTTTATGCCAGACACTAGCTACTGATTAGCAGCTTGCATAACTTTTTGCCATATGATTGGTGCCAGCACTGAGCTTTTTAGCAATTTTCATCTCTCGACTTAACATCCAAAATGCCAAGAACACATTTGCATTAATACTAAAAATTCAACAGAATATAGATATTATATTGAGAGTATCAAAAACATGTATAATTTAATGGCATCAATTTAGTTTTTTGAACAAACAACTTAGATAACTTTACTGAATCATAAAAATCTGAAAAGAAATCTTTGCAATCAAAACTAAATGTTCTTCAAACAAAACGAATTGACGAAATCTTAAAGTCACGTTATTTTAAATGACACGGAAAAGGAAGAAGGAAACAAAATTATTACATGTTCAAAACTTGTGTTATTTAGCCCAATCTGCTGCTTATACATGCTCTATTCAAGACGAGTATTTGTGGCAATAAAGCAGCTAAACTGCTGAACTCTTGGGAGTTTCTGAAGATTTGCTTATCCAACTTCTAGCTCAACTGCAACAGCCACTACAGCTGCAATGGCTGTGCCAATGGAAATGGAAATGGTTACGAGAACAGCATGCAATTTAGTTGAATTACCAAGTAAAACAATGGCGACTGTTAATTGGTTTCCTTTGTCCTCAGAACGTACCAGTACCAGTACCAGTAGCAGACCGGATTCTGTAGACTGTGATGTTACCGTTACTATTGCACAGTTACTGCTACTGACAATAGCTGGCCAGGGGCCTCGAGCTATAACTGCAGCTGTGTAGCACAATGGCAATCGCCGCTGTTTGCCAATTGCTGGAAGAATTTGAAATTGTCTTTGGGAAGCCAAATTTATTAAACAAACAAAGCTAACGCCCAAGCCAAGACTTAAACAGCAGCAGCAAGCAGCTCGAAAGATTGTGAGCCAGACTTGAAGTTAACAAAGTGCAGACATATCTACAGCTAGAACAATTTGCATACTGCAAACTAACTAAGCAAAGCTACCAGCTAAAAGCTTGTCCACTGCTAATGAATGAGAGACAAGAGCAGAGCAGACCAACTCTCTTATCTTTATGACGTCGCATAACCAAATGGCCAATCAGTAAATCTGCAGCTGACAAATGATTTGCTTCATCTCACCCTTCAACTTCTGACTTCCCTTCGCTACGTTCACAGAAAATTCAGTGCAATTTTCTGTCTCAGCTTGTAATATCTAAGCTCATCAACATTATCCAGCATTATACATCTAATTTTTAACAAACTTAATCACTTAAAGTTAAAAGAGCAACCAAATAAAAGGTAAGTTTTGTATTAATTTTTTTAAAATTATTAATTACATAAAATTTTTCAGTCTCTTCGCAGTCTTTCATTTTGTTAAGCAATATTTATACAAAAAACTATTTGACAATTGAATTATTTTTATCGAAATCTATCACACAAATAAAAGAAATAAATTTTTAATTAAGTTTTTCATATATGTTAAATAGTGTAAATATATCTTTTCCATAACATACTTTTACTTTCCACCACATTCTGTTTTATTGCAACATTTACTGTTGTTTCTCGTTTGCTCTTCTTATTCACATGAACATTGATGATGATTTCCGTTTATTTTAACATGAGAAGAGACAACTTAAACAAGTGTTAAAGTACAGTCAGGCGCTCCCGACCGTAAGATACTTTGTGAGAAGTTCGATCCCGACTTGAGATTATAGAAATCTTCACTTTGCGTGTTAAATTAATTAATTTTAGTAAACTCGAACGATGCGACTTATCAGCTGATCGAAGTCGATTATTTAGTATGGTATTTCAAACTCATTATAAATTTATCGAAAATGAATCGCTCAAATGAACTAGAGAACTGGTATCGATAGATGAATCAAAACAAAACGCGACAAAGCAAGAAGAAGAAAAAGCACGCTCTGTCTCGCTTGCACTTACACAATTTTTTCATTTAATTTACCTTTTTTCGTTTGATTTGGCCTATAAAAGCAATAGGATATAGTTGTCTGATTCGGACCAAACTTATGTATGGATAATTTTAATAGAACTTTACACATTATATGACAAATTGGTCTCGATAGCTTTCTTAGTAAATATTCTAGTTATCGCGTATACAATATGTTATTTACAATTCGCTGGGGCGGTAGGGGGGTTGAAAAATTTAAATTAATATTTTTTTTTATATTATTATATTCATTTTAAATCTTGGTGTTTCTATCTCGGCGTTCATACGGACGGACAGACGGTCAAGGCTTGTTCGCACATACTCAATATACCCTCACAAAGTGTAAAAAGCAAATGAAAACATTCACTACACTTCACAGATATTTGCAACAAACTCATTCGAATTTCCTTTTTTAGCTTTTGATAACAGCACGTTTCAGCCAATAATAAAGTATAAATTTTCTAGCGAATAAGTATGTTTATCGATTCCATTTCCATTAAATGCACCATAAACTAAATTAAACTTTATTTATCCAATGGATTACCGCTTGAATCGCGAACTCCTACAGTGGGTCCATCTAAGACATATCAATAATGCAATTGATTTTAAACTGTTGTTAAATGCAAAAGACGACAAGTGGCAACAGGCTCGAATAAGTTGCAATTGTTAAAAGTTTTTGGCTGTTGAAAATATTTGCATATTCTGGCATTATTCGCCTGGCTCCAAAAACTTTTTGGCATTGTGCGAGATGCCATTTGTTCTAAGCTGACTGCCAGCCATGGCTATAAGTCAATAAACGACGAGTGTTGAGCTGAAAAACGTCCAAAACTTTTTTCCAGTGAATGGAAAGAGCGAGGACCTATAGGGAGTGGCTTCATGGGAGGTCATGAGGAAGAGGGGGATTTAGTATGAAAAATGAACTCAGCCGTCAAGGCTGCGAGAAGGCATAATTTGTCTGAGGAAGTTTATTGCAGCGCATAAATCGGCTGTGTGCGGGTTAACTGATGGATATTGTGATTGGAATTGGAGCTTTTCTGAATAGCATTGATGACAGAATCCCGATGCAGAGAGTGTGTGAGAGAGAGAGAAACATTGTAAATCAATTATGATTAAAGCTCATTACTGTTACAATGCACGCGCCTCAATACTTACTACTAAATACAAACTTATTGGCAGGCCGAAGCCACAAACTTGTGCGGAAATTGCTTTCCTTACTCCACCCAATACCAATCCGAATCCCCATACCCGTTCCCTGACTTTATGTGTGTGTGTGTTTGTGTTTATGTATGTGTGTGTGTATGTTTAAGTATATATGGGGTGTGCGTGCGGTTACGCCCACGTAATGACAATGATTTGCTTTACCATCGATTGTAAACGCTTACAGTTCAGTTTGTAATGATGCTGCCTGCTGCTAGCTGCCTGTTTGCAATTTCAATGCGTTGTAGCTACACACACAAATACACACGCGCACACACATTCAAACATACAGTTGAACAAAAACAACTCTTGAAGCTCTGGGGCGTTTAGCCACAGAATGATGAATTGAGGGGGCAAAGGAGCACAATTACGAGGATTTATAATTGAGAGAATAATTAGATGAGTGTACTATGTACGTGTGTCTCTGTTTGTGTGTGTGTGTGTGTGTGTCTGATCCAGCGAGAGTATATGTGTGTATGCTTAGTGTTATTTGTATGCGTTTGCAGAATGTAATTGGGATGTACTTAATGAAGAACTAAAGTCTTCAGAGTAAGTCTGGCAAATAAATTGTCTCAATGCTGTATGCTAACAGCTGCAATTTCTATATAAACACTAAGTTTTCCGTTTAAACTTCGACTGTAATTTTATTTTATTGGCACAAATTTCATATAATACACAGTTTAATATACTTAAAGCGAGTCATCTAGGTTTCTTGCCTCTCTGAAGTCAACACAACTAACTTATTTAGTTGTTCCCTTAGAAAAACATTTCAATTATTTTGATATTTAGTCGTTTTTACTGATTTAAACTCGCATTAATATTGATCGTCACCAAATAGTCATTTCCTGTTCTAAAACTAGTTTCAGGCATTCTTCTAACCCAATAAAAGTTCAGAATGTCTTTATTACGTCCTTTGCTGTCCACAAAATATGGAAAAATTAGAGAAAGCTTTAAACTTAGAATTAAGACGTTTGTCAGATAAATTCTTGTAATCTTTTTTCGAGACAGTTTTCTCAAACATCAGCGTGTATCTGTGCCTCTATACTTGCCAGCTTGAACTTCTTTATACATATATAAAATGGTGTATTATTTAGATTGCGTATATTTCCTTTTCAATATTTGTTTTGTGTGCCAAAAGACAAACTCCAGCACAAACAAAACGCAACTGAGACTGACTTGCTGACTGTCGACAGTCGACTTGCCAAATGTATACTATACGGTGGCACATACTCAAAGGCCTGTATGTATTATGTGTATAAATGGGCACGAGTATGTGAATGTGTGTTGTGTGAGTGAGCGTAATTCTGCACTGTCTTGCGTTGTATATAAATGCCTACTTATAACGACATTTAATTTCAAGGCACGCGCGCATAGGACGAACTAAAGACGAGACTGTTGTGTCTGCAATATTCAATATTGTGTCACAAACACACAAACACACAAACACACATACGCATACACGCACACAGCAGCTCAAACATGCTTAGAGGGCTACATTTGCACCTACACAAGTCTGCTTATTTAGTGTCAGCTCCTACGCCGCATTGTTTGCCCTTTGATCGCTTCCCCAGACAGTCAATTTATTTGAAACACATGCAGCATAGTCAACGGCAACATCTACTCCAATTCCAGTTCCAACAGTGAACATGATGGCGATGGAAACGCCATCAACTGAAAACTCGCCTCATGTATTTTCACCTTAATCCTGGCCTAGTTTGGCAATCGGTGGTTGCAAGCTGCGCATAAATCTTGCACGCACCACATAATTATCCAGTCAACAAACGTTAAATAGCTGCGGCATGTATGGAATTCGGTCGTAAACGCTTATGGCCAGTACTTGGTGGTCATATCTGTGGTCTGCTAGGGAATATTACGATAGCATAGAAATTTAATTCTGATATCGACCTATTATATTAATAAGCTATGCTTATTTATTTAATACTATTACTTATTGTATACACTCTTGTTACATTATTTTTGCTGTGTAAAGAGCCTTCAGGTTTAATTTATTAGAGCAGAAAATCACATAAACGCAAATGAAGTAAGTTTCATGCTTGCCAAATACTTAAAAGCCTGAAAAAACAGTCAAACAACATCGCTAAAGCCAACAAACAGTTGAAAAAAATGGGGAAATATGTAAGTAAATGACTGAAATATACCTTGGACATTATTTATATTTAAATCTGCATAAATAAATTTAAATTAAAAAACATTAAGTTCTAAAAACATTTTTATTTTTGTTTTTGTGAGAATTTTCAGAATTTTTTTGATACTAAATTAAATATGTATAATGATTTAAATAAAGCATCGCTCAGTTTTAGGGCTCAACCTTCCAAACATTCTTGTTTCGCTATATACAAGAATGCAGGGTATAAAAACAACAACATAATGAAACAATGCAACTAAGGACGCTTACAAAAAATAACTAACAAAAAACAGCAGTGAAAACTACAAAAAATTAAATGCATTGCGCGCAAGGTGAAGGTGGCAGAGTTTTTGCTACTGCCAAAGCAAATATGCAAATTGTTGATTACAGAGTTTTGTTGCTGGTACTGTTCTTGTTGCTATTGCTGTTGTAGCTGTTGTTTCTTTTTTTGTTGATGCTGCAGCTCTTTATATAAATATTTAAGTATCTTCTGAAACTTTTTGCTTCAAAAAAGTAGTTGCCAGGCGATGTGAGGCAAAGTCCTTAACACAATGGGTAACTGTCTAAATTAGACTTTGAGTATTTTGCATATTTAATTGAAATTGCATTTCTTAAATAACTCACTGTCATTCGCACAGTTCACTCACAAGCACACTGCCACACACAGATATGTATATAGAGAAGGATAAAAGTAAGAATAGCAACGCCTACCGACAGAATTTACTTTTATTTGTGCATTTAGCTACAGTTTGTCATTGTGTGACTCTGAATTTATTTAGTTTTATAAGAGTTTATTCAAGTGCATGTCTTACCCAAAGCTTCCTTTGTTTATTTTGGCCAACACACATAATACAGAACATCAACATCAACAAATACTACAAAAAAAACCGAAACTCATTTGCAATTTGTTTAATCAACACTCAACTCACAAGCAGCTGACGCAAAAACACACATTCACATTCAGACTTATACATGTATACTTGAGAGAAATTACACATACGCCTCGTTCGCTTGTAGCATAGCGCTTTAGACTCTGAGCCAGTCCCAAAAACTTTGCGCTCGCTCGTACAGGCAAAGTCAAATAAACATGCTAATTAAAAGGCAGGAAGCTTCCCAAAAAATCCAAGCTAAAACATTTGACCCAATTTTTAGACACACCACACAATGGGAGAATGAGAGAAAGAAAAATGATATAAATTGGCTAGAATGTATCTCCATTAATCTTAAATTCTGTACATCAGTTCATTTGAAATATTTTTCATTTAAACACAAACTACAAAATATTTATATTTTAAAGAAAGACAAATAATTTCAATTACTAGTAAGTTCAAATGCTTTAATTCAAATGTGATTTTGTATGCGAGTATTGTGATTATAGGGTATTAAATCTAGCTTGAGATAACTCGTTTCATATGATTGAGCAGTAAAATGCAAGCTGAAAGCTTTAAAAGCTTGCTTTTTGTTTTCGTTTCCATTTTCAGGTTGGCTGATGGCAATCTAAATGCGGCTAATGAATGTCATTAATTCGCTGGGAAATGCAATACTGCACCTGGGACTTGCAAGTCGATTGAAATCGGATTAATAAATGAGCGAGGCGCTGGAAAATTCAATTAGACAGGTCAGTGGTAGCCGCCGGGACTGTGGCATAAGTCAGAAGTCAGCTGGCTAGAGGCAGCTTAACTGCCAGCAATTTTTCTGGCTTTAATGCAATTACTTATTTAACCTCCCGGTGTGCCGGTACGGATGTAGGACCGCTCACTAACGGACAAAACGGACACTTGGCTTAATGGCAAACGGAAGCAGCTGCAACGGCTCATTTTTAAGGCTGACAAGCTGCGGTTATGCAGCAGTTGTTGTCAATCTCGAAAGCTATTGATTTATGTCTGCTGCAGTTGTCAATTGACATCTGAAGGACGAAAAGTAGCCCACTCATCGAACTGACCAAGTGGCACTCAAAAGAAGCACATCATTTGTAAGTTAAAAATTGGCAACTCCCATGACAGATCGTACGTCCAGTTACTCAGAGAATATCTGCTAGTCAAAAGATACATTTAGTTTAAGTGCCTGTCCTTAACATATAAGTAAAAGCAATTGTTGTCGTCAGAGCTGCCAAAATGGGGTTGAAAAACATACTCAGAAAACGTGTGCTTTAAAGGCAAAAAATCAAAGAAAATGTTTAAATACATAAAACACATTTTTTAATATTTTAAACAATTTTTCTTTAAGGATAAACTATATAATTTGGATGTCCACACTTCGCTACATTTTTTATGCTCAAAGAGCACGGCTGTACACAGCTGTCTTGTAGCTTAAAACGAGCTCCGTATTTAGAAATTATCAGACCGAAAAGTTGGCTCGACACAAGAGGCTAAAGGGTAATTAGAGGCCAAGTAAAACTTGTTCAGGACCCATTCCCAAAACTGGCCATTGTTTCTAGAGGCAAAATATGAAATACATTTTGTACAATGCAAATGAGTGTTAGTATATTGGTAGCCATGGATGTGAACACTTTTATTTTTTTTTGCTTGACTGGCACAATTCGTGCAACAATTGTGGCTGCAACTTGGCCATAACGCCAGTTACTGCCACACGCAATGCAGCCACAGTTATTGCCTGCTGTTGTTGTTCTTGTTCTTGTTGCTGGTATTGGTGAAATGAGTTCAAGGCTCCCTTCGATCCTTTTCACTGGCTTTAATTATAAAACACTCAGCGCCAGTCAAGTGTGGGGCTTTTGTTGTGCCAATTGTTGAAAATGTTGCTCTTGCTACCGCTCACCATGAAGTTCAAGTGGTTGAAACTTTTGGCCTAAAGCCACAAGACATTGCTTTATTGCTCAGTCATTTGAGTAAATGCTTCTGCTTTGGCACGAGTGTAAGAACAAAAGGTACCACAAAAGGTATGGCCATTTCAAGCTAGCAAATCTATACCAGACAGACCCATTATGCAGCAAATGCGTGTTAATGGCCAAGTTAAAACTTTTCTAGCTAATTATCGACAGTTTGCCAAAACAGCTGAGCACTTTTGCTTACAGATTTTTCTCGTGATTTGATTGTTTGACTTAGTTTCCCTCGTGTGTCTGCAGTGCTCTGCTCCGGTTACAATATTCATAGGTACTCAGAAACTTTGACTTCGAGTTCAGTAAAATTAAAGGCACACATACTCATACTCTCACACACATAGACACATATGTGTAAAGTTTAAGGTAATTAAGCCATACAGTGTGCCGAATGCAGCTAATGCGGCTAAAGGTTGATTTAACTAGAAATTCAGGGCAGTACGTGGCGTATGCTTAATTTGAGCTGTTGTTCCACTATCTGTGTGTTTAACCGTTAAAGTACTAAGCTAATTTGAATGAAGCTAAACTGCGTTTAAGGACGAGCTCTTAGCTATTGAATAAAATAATAAATTCTTATTTTTTGTTATTTATTTTGAAATTTAAGAGAATTAAAATTTTAAAATCATTAATTCAGTAAAATTAAGACATAAACCTAAATAAACAAAATAACTATAACTAAAGTTATATAAAGAACTCTATTAAAATAAATTCTGATTATGCATTTTTAGACCCTATACTAATAAACGGAGGAGTAGATTAAGCAACTAAATTTCCAATATGTATTAAAATTTAGTGCTCGGGTTTCTCCAGAGCAAGTATGGCGTCTTTTACAGTCGGGTAGCTCGACTGTAGCTATTCCCAGTATATTTTGACATACTAAAAAGTTATTCTGCTAGTGTTTTTAATTATGTACATCTCATTAGTTTATCTGCTAAATGTATTTTTTTATAGATTATCATTAACTGCTATAAACTTTTTAATTTGACATTATTTCCTCTCAAATCATCTCACCAATTTTTGATTTATTTTATTTGTGGTAGAGAATTTTAATTAAATTTCTAAATACCTTGCGTTGATTAGCTTGATTACCTTTGAAAGGAATAACAGCAATGTCGCTATAAATGTTCATCATACAATTTCTTGGTCGTGCCCCGCCCACCGATGCCACTTTGCAACTATGAGACCACTAAATTTTTATGCAAGCCGCTAAAGTGCTGAGCAAATAGCCTGGCAGCCATTTTAATTGAAAAATATTTACCCACACTAAAGTTGGCGCGCGTGTTTGACAATTTGACGCAATTCCTTCGCGAGAGCAGCTAATAGATACGGGTACACTGAGGGGAATTGAGTGAACAAATGTTAAAAGGGAACTCTATTTAATTAGTGACCAGGCCGCCTGATTTTGTCGCTGTGTAAACTTCCATTAATATGCGAATGAAATCCGCTTAGACCAAAATCAGTAGCAACAGCATCAACGACAGGCAGTCGCAGGCAGAAGTAGCGAGGACAACATTCCGGGAAAAAGGGCCAAATCTGCCAATCAACCGAGCGAGATCATAAGAAGTATCCGCCCTGGTGTCCCGACACCCTCCTACTCACGCTTCAGCCCCTTTCTGATTTGCGACATTTTGTTATTTTCGCTGATTTTGATGCTTGTGTTGCTGTTGGGGCTTCTACTGTTGCTGCTGCTGATGCAAAGCTGACACTCGACTGAATGAGCGAACACATTCAAGTATACTAATTAAGATCAAACGTTTCGCTGCGAAATGAGATTCTATCGACGGCCGGCATTGTAGTACGTACATAAATATATAGTACGTAGTATGTATATGTATATATGGGAGTATATATCCCACTCATATTAAAATCACATAATGAAGTGTCAGCGAAACTGATGCCCACTCTCTTGCTGTAATCAAAGATTAACGTCAAAACTTAAGATGCGAGTGTTCAATCAAATCTTTGACTCTCCAACCGAGAGTATACCCGATCCCCTTAACATCCCCTTGTCTGCCTCCTGCAGTTTCATTGTTATTTAGGCTTTGTAAATTACTTGACACCGTGGGCCATCAAAAGGTAAGAAGCGTCTTAAAGTGGCCGCTGGTTGCCCTGACAGCTCGGTAATTAATGAAATGTAAGCACGTTTTTCTTTTCTCTTCGTTTGCAGTCCGTGGGCAGAGCTTGTTGTTATTGTTGCTATTGTATATAAACTAATTAAAGCCTCTTAATAAACTTAATGGAATTCCCACACTCTAGATGCCTAAGTACTTTCGAGTCATTCGATGTCCGCGTTGTGTCCAATGGACTGTAATGCAGCCCCAAAAGATTATGCACTATAAATATATTTTGACATTTCATTGTCTCATCTTATCAAACGCATTTCAAACTTTGTGTTCTTTGTGTAATTAAATTTAATGAAAATTCCTTGTGCTGACTTTAATTGTGTGTCTCAAACTTGGTATGAATAGCGTTTAATGTAGTCGTAATTTAAAGACTTATTTAAATAATGAGTGGAATTTTGGCTTTCTGTAACGTAATTAATACCTAATTAAAAAATAATTTCACATTATTCTCTACCATATTGAATTAACCTCTCAAAATTCCGAATCGTGTAATCCTTTGGTTGAATTTCGCTTCCCGTGTCCCAAGAAACATCATTTATTGTTGCTTTTAATTAAAATTTTAAAAACCAATTAAAAGACAAGATTTAATAACCGCTACCAAGCGCCCGAATGCGAAAAAATGGGTTAAAATTTCATAAATTTTGCAGAATATATGAAGCATCGTTGGACAAGCCAAAAATACAATAAAGAAGACAGAGAGTCCAAGAATGGGAAATGAGGCGACATGGTTGTGCTGCAAGAGACAAGGCAGCGTTTTAACCAGAAATGTATGAGGAATGAAATTGTTGCGGCGACGTTAACACACACAAACACACACGCACACTCGCACACTCACAAAAACGCGAAGCAACATCAATGTCATGGAAAACAACACGGTAGACAGGAGACAGGGATGGAGTAAGTGGAAACTGGATACTGGGTACTGAGAATTGGGATCTGCAAAAATGGTAACTGGAAACTGGGAATAGGGGTTGTCAGTAACGTCGCTGAGTTGGCACCAGTTTGAGCTTTCGTTTCGCCGTTTCCTGCAGTCACTCGACTGATTTAAAATGTTACCGTTATTTATACACGTAGCAAGGCTATATAAACAGCAGGAGCTGCTCCCCTATGCGATTTTTTTTCTCTCTCTATATCTCTCTCACCCATTCTTACTCTCTGTCCATGTGTGTGTACAATTTTTGCACATTTTTCATCGTTTACTGTAGACGGCGCTGCTGTAGCTGCAGCTCGACAGCATCGTGCAAGTGACTGACTGCGACTTGGCAGCAGCATCAGCAACAACAATATTAACAGCAACTGAAACAACATCACAGCTGCTTGACAGTGCTTCCTCCCAGCTCTCCTCTTAACCGATTCACAGTTTTCCGAGTTTCCGCTCACCCGCTGTGCACTGTCAAAAGAGATTTTTTCAAATTAACTTTTTATATATTTATGTATGTTTAAATTTGAGCTCAACCTTTTTTGTCAGTTTTGTAGCAACACATCATATAAACATACACAGATTCACATGTATTTGCTTATGTGTACATACAGAACCATTTAACATGCTTCATTCGGATATGTTTCCATTTTCCTATAGTGTTGGCACTGCAAAGTGCTCTTCAATTTGTTATGTTCTTTTTTGTGAAGCCTTCAGGTGCCTTAATGAATGTGTCACAAACGTTTAAGTAGAAACAAAAATGGTTTAGATGTACAACATAAACAAATTTATACAGTTTAATTTTCTTATTGTAGTTATAAATAGATTGGTTTAATATAAGGTAGGAAACTTAATGTTATATTTATGTTTTCTTTATGCAAACATGCATCACACAAATTTAATAAGTTACATGCTGACATGAGATCACATTGATGTTCTTTATTTATTTTACTCTCTTTTACAGCACCTAGTTAAACTAACAAAATCATACAGAGCAAAGAAAAAGAGAAAACAAAAATAAAATAGAGTTTTTGCATATGATTTACAAAACTCTGGCAATCAGAGCAAAATATGTAAGGAAAACGAAACAAAATCTGACATTTGTGCGTTGAGAAAAGTCAACATTAGTTGGTGTTGCAGTTTTGTTTATGCTGTCCCTTATGCATTTTTGAAACGCTTAACAACATTTTTGCTATAAATATTTGATAATGCGCTTGGCATGCGCCAAAACTTTTGGACCTTAGATTGCTTGGATGCTGGCAAGTTGGCAACTTATACCAAATTATAAACATTTACAAACTCTGAAATACGCTCCAATTATCTAACTGTCTAACTGAATGGGATGCCTGTCAGCAATTTAATCTAATAGTTGAAGTAACTTCTCTTGCATTTTAAGCAACACAGCTTTGTCCGGAAAATCAAAAACGAAGCACAATTTAAAATATGAAAACATTTTTAAGAAGCTTGAAACAAAAATCACATCATAACATCCATGAGCTGTTAGTTTTGTATATACTTTTAATTTTACATTTAAATACAAATATTATAGTGATATCATGTACGCCATGTAAGTTTCTCTCAGACATTAAAACGATTGGAAAATAATACTCAACCCCATTCACAATAGAAACCGATACTTTAAGAAACCTTTGCAGCAAAGTGCTCAACTTATGCTGCATAAAAATCAACGTGTTTTGACCAATCCACTGCTACAAGTGCTCCAATATTCAAAATCTCAAGACAGTGACGATGATGATATAGGTAAACCATCGAAAAACAAGCCCAGTTCTAAGAAGAACTTTGAAGAAGTTGATAGATTCGATAAAGTAAGCGATGATGGCAAAAAGATTTCTAGCAAGAAGGGTATGCCTAAGGAAAAGAAAGGTCCTCCTCCTTCGCCCAAAATCGAACTGCGAGTTATACCAGCTATGTACTCAAATATGTCTTATTTTGAAAGAAATATCAAAATGGGTAGTCCTCTGTCACCGCATCTGACTATCTACAAGATACAGTTGACTTCAGTGATGTCAATATTTCTGAGAATGAGTGGATTCATGCTTGGTTTAGCAATTTGGATTATTGGAGTATCCGGATTATGTTGCGATATGAGTATCGAAGCTTTGGCAAAGAAAATAGAGGATTGCGAGTGCAGTAGAACAATATTTAATATACTCAAGTTTTTTATTGTTCTTCCATTTGCATATCATGTGGTCGCGGGAACACGCCATTTAATTTGGTATTTGAATGTCTTTCTCAGCAAGCCACACATATATGCAACCGGGTATGCGGCAATTGCACTGACATTTTTGTTAGCTGGCGGCTTGTCTATCATTAAACCTGGTGAAGACAATGAAAAGAAACCAACAAAAGTTGACTATACTGATGAAAACCAAATTAATATTGATAATCTAGTGAATGAAAACGTCGAGCAAGTTATTGAAGACGAGCAATATGACGAAGATGAACTGTTGGAAAAGAATATCGAACATTAGCCAATTTTTTTATGTGTGAGACAAATTCTGGTTATAACTTACACTCATAAATCTAATAAATTTGTTACTGTCCTTCTTTAAATATTTGTAAGAGAAACCAACTTTAAAATAATATTCTACAAAAATGTTCAACTGGGTTAAAGGAAAATTGGGATTTCCAGAGCAAATTTAAAGCTTCAGCAAGTTCTGGCATCATTGGCTTAGATTGTGCTGCAAAGTGGAAAATTAGTTTCAGTTTTTGCTCTACCAACTGAATCAACTGGACAGGTCTTTGCATTTTCCACATATACCATAAAATACTTTACATATTTGTTTTTTTGTTGCTGTTTGTTGCAAATGCGATTGCCTCATAATAGAATTACCGTGCTACATCAAGGCAGAACATCTCATACAACTGTATGTTGTCCTTTGAATCTGTCATAAATTTATGCGACGATTGGCTGAGCTTATTTGATTTGATAGCCGAGTGATGGTCGGATAGATCCAGCTACCTTATTAGATTTTCACTTATGATTTCTGTTGCCTCAAAATGACCATTTAAAGAAAGAAGTGCTACAGGCATATACAAACGTAAGCAAGAGACAAATTTATTTTTGTTTCTAAAAATTAGCTTTGCGACTTATTTCAAAATCGCCTAAGTTAAAACGCTTTATGAGAATAAACCACCAAATATATATGCATAAGTATATATAATTTAAAATATTTTAAATTATTACAAGCTAATAAATTTTTTAAAGTTAGTTTTTGCGGTTTAATTTGTGCAGTGTTTTTCATACCATGAAATGCGAATGAAAATCAAAACTCAATTAGAAACAGAGCTTTATCAGTACCAATAGAGCACATCAAAGATATCCGTTCATCAATCTGAGTTCATTTCATTTAATAATAAAGTTTAAAAAAAATTAAATTGCTAATTAAATGATTAGAAATATTAAAAAATATGAAAATCGTTACATAAGTACTATGTATATCAAGTAAACGAGAGACAGTCACAGTCTTTGTGGAAATATTGTGCAATGGGAATATAAAAGCATATATTCATGTATTTGCTTACCTTTTCGATAAACAAAATTCCCTTTATCCACTCTCCACTTGGCACTTTCTACTTTTCTTTTGCTGAGTGAGTGAGCCAGAGTCAAACGAAATGCTTTTCCTTTCAAGGAACTCAATATGCGTGTCTGTGTTTAATTAAGATTGAGTTTATGTGTGGGAATGTGAATGAGATTCTGATATGTACGAGTATATACGTATTATCCAATGAGTATATGTATTCGTTTGTGCAAGAGAGTGAGTATGAATAAATGTATGAGCGTATGCATTTAATTTAATTTTCATTTCAATTGATTCGATGACTTTACGTTTCATTTCACGTCTCGATGCGATTTCAATTACAATACTCATACACACAAACGCACACAAGCTCACACATTTACAGACAGAGAGCCAAGGACAAATACGTACCTAGCTTTCGATTGAGGTTGTTTTCCTGTCAACCAAGTTGAGTCTCGACTTCGACTTGATTTACAAATTTGCATATTTTCTTGTACAGACTCAGCGGCGTTAATCGAAAACTCAGACAGATCCTTAACGGCATACATATATGGTAAGAAATATAATGAACGAGTTCATTAAATGGCTGTGAATATTGTAGCTAAAGGTGTTGGCCGAGAAAACAACACAATAATTAATTATTATTATTTCAGACAATTTTTTAATATAGCAGAAGCGAAATGCACCTCACCTTAACGTCTGTCTTTATTTGCATAATTTTCTTCTTGACTGTAATTATATTCTGGTAAAATTACTATATTTTATCTCATTCAATCTGAAATTTTGCCATCAGTTTCAGCTTTTTACTGGTCCAAAACTTTCAACCATTTTTTGCATGGCTTCCAAGCCAGGGCCAGGCTTAAAAGTTTACGCACAACTTTCAGTGCTAAGCCCGGACTCCGAAAGTGGTAAGCCACAAAAAAGCAACCACACCACTAGTTAACCACCACTAAAACCACCCAACCCATACGGCAGCTGGCATTGAGTGCATTTAGCATTACACACTTTTGGGTTGACATTTAACTTTGTTGCCATTGTTACGCATTTTTTGCCACAGCTTGAATGCAGCGTGATTTGCTTTTTCTTTTTTGCAATCTAGATTTTTCATATTTGTTTCATTTTTTTGTGGGTTTTTTTCTTTAGTTTGGTGTGTGGTCCTTTTGGCAAGGACGTGCCTTGCCTAACCTCGGCCGTGTTTTCTCACTGTGCAGTTTTTGGCAACAAATGCAACGGAAAACCTATTTCCTTTGTAGGATATGAGAAGGAAAATGCTTGTTAGCGCCATACAAGACTCGTGTGGGAGTGTTTGTGGGGTGCCATTTGCATGGAACTATTAGAAGAACCTTGAACTTGCTGCAAATAGATAGAGGTTGTTTAGGGTGGACCTGATAAATTCTTCTCGCAGTCACGTTAAGCAAGCAGGACTAATTTCGTTGCAGCAGCTTGCGCAAATGAGTGCAGGGCCAACAAAATGGCTAGTTAACAGTTGTTTTCAGATGACAGCGAAAGTTTGAGAGAGGGCAGAAAAATTGGGGAAAACTTTTAATTGCGCTTACTACAGGTGCGACATGGAAAAACCACAAGTTGTGCTTCAAGTTGCCACAGTTAAGCTGTTGTCTATGACGAATTGTGTTTTACAAATTATATTTATATCACACTCTAAGCATTTACCAGTGACAAGCCTTCAAAATTTGCTACTAATTATACAAATTTATGTTTGCCCTGTTGCAATGTACCTATGGTCAAACGCCTTGGCTCAGTTGTCAGTTGTAAAATTGAATTCAAGCCCCGTTTCGTTTGGCTTTTGAAAGATTTATAACATGCCTCGATACTGGGCATGGCACGCCAATGGCCTCGTATCGATAAGCAGAATGTCCGCTGACTTTTCCTTTCTTCTTTTTCGTTTTCTACTGTGTTCTCTGTTTTCTGTGCTGTGTGTCAGTGACAGTTACCGATACATATAACAATCCACATACACACACACACCAGCAGCAGTGTATACTATACGACGGTGACAAACTTTTTAATCAAATTTTTTTAACGCAATTTCTTTTGCATACTTTTTGCTCGCCTCACACACTCAGACCCGCTGCTGTTGCATATGCATGCTCAATTGTGTTTGTATTGGCAAAGGACATGCTTTGTGATTTATATACACATCACACACATACACAAACACACACACTCACACACACATAGCTACACTCAGACATAGAGTGGGTGCGTCTGTAAGCAAACAACAGCTTTTTTGATTTATGAGCACTTTGGGTGCCGCCGACAACAACAACCAACAACAAAAACACAAAAAATAGGAATCGAAGCAGCAATAAAGCGACAGAAAAATATATTGAACTCAGAACTTTTAAGCAAGTTCAAACGTGCAAGTCAATAACAAAGCAAAAAAATATATACAAGAATAAATGCTAAATACTTCTTGTTGAATTCTCCTTCAAAAATCAACATTAAATATATGATTCCAGTTTAATATACAAATTGACTTATAAGTACATTGATGTTACATAATTTTAAATCATTTGATAACAAGACAAAAAGTGCTTCAACTTAAAGTAAGAGTATAATTTTTGTCTTTATGCTCATTGATTTTCATGAATTCTATTGCAAAGCGTCGGAAGTTATGCTCGTATTAATAAATACATACCAAATGAATTTGAATTAAGCAAACCCACAATGATTAAACCAGGCTACCGTTGGTCTGAACATGTGTGCCCTGAGCACCGTATGGAACTGGAAGGGGGGAAGTCCCTGTGTCTAGCAGTAAAGCCAGTATGGTATTGGACATATGAAAATTTGATTGATGGCTCCCAGAACAGCGAGTGCACTATGGCTCTATCTGACTATCGATTGTCGCTGTCATAAAAACTCTAAAAAAAAGAGAAGGGAAAGAAAATCCAAAAGCGGGGCTTATGCAAATCAAGACATGCCGCACACATCACATTGTTTCCCCGCTGCCATCGTACACCACGCCCTCAGAACTTGTCAAAACTGGTTGTTTACCCTTCTATTTTTTCCATATTTTCTTTTTTTTTAAGAAACTGAGCATTTGTAGATGTAAAATATATTGCCAAAGCATATTGCTCTCCGTTGTTTGGCAGCCGAGCACTTGCGGCATTTGTGGCACTTGCAACAGCCGAGTTGATTTTTGCATATTTCTGATAACGCCGGCATTAGTCTCCAGTGAGCTGGCACATAAATGCGCAGTTATAAACTGATTGTCTCACACACATTTGGATTCTGGCAAAATATGTGTGCATTGGCTGGGGAAAGTGTTAGTATTTTAAACTTTAGCTCAGTAAGATTTATAGAGCTGTTAGTTTTGTGTATTTTAAATAACCGGGAAAATCATGAAATGATTTTTTATGTGTTCATTTTACTGCAAAGCATTAAGTTCTATAACACCATATAGTTTTTGTTAAGAATTTAATTACACTAAACTTTTCTGATAATTAATCTTTACTCTAATTTATGATGTGCTTTAATAACCAACTAAAATTTTCTTCTAATTGTACTCTATTAAAAACATTACTTGACTCACTTTTCGTGCCTTTTTTCTTCTGGTCCAAGATTTATACATTTAACTGTATTTTAAATTCAATTAAAATAATAAACTAATAGCCAAGAAATTCACTAAATATTGAACTTTTACTGCGCTCTGCGTATCGTTTACACCCCAACAATCAGATATGCTGTAAAGTGAATGATTGAATTAATTTCTACAACAATAGCTGTGCTCAGAACTTTAGAGGCGAATTTAAGCACAAATTGCAATGCATATTGTACACCTTATGCTATAGTCATAGCTACTGGTATAGGTCTAAAATAATTGCCTGCACTTTAAGTGTGCCATTAGTACTAAATTACAGACAACCAGCCAGCTATGCAACCAGGCAATACGGCAACCTACAGCTGCAGCAGCCGCTAACAGCGCGATCTAATTACGCGCCAAAACTGGAAAATGTTTAATGCGGGTTGGGGGTGGGGAAGGATGTGGAAAGGGTTGGGCTTTACCTGCCTGGCACCCAGGGCTCTTCACTTCTGCTCATACCGCATTATAGAAGTGGCTGAAAAAGTAAAGTGCGCTAATGGCAATTAGAAGTTTACCGAGTGCAGTCAAAAATTGTAACGGCTGCCTCGCATAGCTGCATTATTGAACATTCTGCTAATTGCCGTATAATTATTGCAGTTAAAAAATTTAGCACGATTTCCAGGCAGACAGAGACAGACCAAAGATCCCAAAATACTTGACCGTATAAGCTAAAGTAGTGCACAATTTGCTATACTGGCTCATGGAAACTCATACATTTGCATGCAAATTACGTATACGCAACATTTGAGCTAAGCCACAAACATTTACATTGAACCAGCACAGACATTCAAGCAGGCAGCCAGGCAGGCACATTAGCAGACGTACACTTGCTGTGGCTAAAACTAATCTTAATATTATGGCAAAATCTCATAGTTAAGATAAGCATTTCGGTTGGTTAGTTTTAATGGAAATCAAACAATTGCCACTCCAATACAAGCAGTGCAAATGCCAATGTCTATCCAATATCCTATCTATATATAGCTTTAGCCAACAATAATAACCTTAGCATCAGCCATCCAATTGTTTTAATATTTAATTGATAATTTTAGAGTTCAGACATTGGGAATCTACATACATTCCATTTCTCAGAGTGTTTTGTAAGCCATTTTCTTCGCTTTGTCCATATTAAATTATTAATTGTTATGGGGTCTAAAGGCTGGAGCTTCAAGTAGTCGAAGTGGTATTTTGATCAGTTGTTTGATTTGTTTCACAAATGTGTAAAATTGATTCATAGAAATCAAGTATCTTTTGTCTTTACATAAAAAACTCTCTGTAAAATATTATTTTAAACTTCTTATTGATATTCTGCATATTAATTATTTTATTTATATATAATTATCAAACAATTAATGACTAATTTAATAGACTGCACTCAGATGTTGAAAGTTCTTATTGATATACTTGATTGAAACCCTAAATTGAGGTCGTTTCGATTTAGTGTAATGCGTAACACGCCAATGTTAGCTATATGCAGCTGAGATGCGATAATTGAGTGACTGAAACACCCCGAAACATCTAAGGCTTCGAAAATATGTCACGCCATAAAGTATGCAATTCTGGTGACTGTCGAGCTGCTTATAATTACGACGTAATTGAACCATTACCCTTCGTCTAAATCTTCGGCTGCTTTGTCCGCCGTCCTCGTTTTCAACTTGGTCCTTACCGCAACGCTGTCACGTAAGCAAGTTAATGATGCAATCGTTTACAATCCTTTGACACGACATTCCCGGGTTACGCCCGATTGCCCCCGGAACTTAAATTGCAATCGGTTAAAGTTTTGGGCTCATTTCTCAGGCGTTGTGGGAATGAGAGATAATCTGGCACAAGTTCATTAAAACATTTGCATAGCACAATTTCGGTTGCTGCAACTCAGGCATAACTCAGATATCTCCGCATCGCATAGCTTATAACTGCCGGCTGTTTGGTCACGCCCACAAATTGTATTCTATAAAATATTTTATTACAGTTGAAAAGTTGAATATATGCAATTTAGTGTGCATATTAACCCGTTGGCCGGCTGCTAAAGTTACCTTTTCAACTATTTAGCATAACGATGGGGGCTCATTATGAAGCCAGATCGTCCAATGGGCCAATGGGTCGCTCTAACGCTCCTGACAGCGGCCAACTTTATTTGCGCCGACCGACGCTGCTGCTGCTTCTGCTGTTGAAAACTGGAACTGAGCTTAGGTCCTGGCGCCAGGCACGTAAAATATGCGCAGTTGTACACGGACAGTGTATGCCAGAGATCACTTGACTATAAACGAGATTAAAAATTCAATTACGTTGGAGTTGGAAGCTGAACCTGAACCTGTGCAGCGAGTGCACTGAAAAAAAAATACAAAAAAAAAACAAGTAGAAAAGCAAGCCAGCAAGTTTGCCAAACAAAAAAGACAAACGCCTAGGACCTGGACAGTCGAGGTGCTTTCAAGTCAATGCGCGCCACACGGCACGGCATATAGGGAGCTGGATGCAGGAGTTGAAGTGAGTTTTGGGGGACAGCAGAAGCACCAATAGAAGTGGTCAGTGCTGGCGACGTTGTCGCAGCCAACGGAAGTTGACAACAATTTATGTGCCTGAAACGGATACAATTTACAAGCCGGGCGCGGAGTACGTGTAACTAGAAAGCAGGAAGGCAAATGCAGAGGGAAAAGCAGTGAAGTGGTGGCTGGTGAGAGGAAAGAGGGGGCTGAAAGTTGGAAGTATGGTAATGGGACTTATTGGGCCTGCAGGTGTGGCCATCGCAAACTTCAAACGGAATTTTGAGTGTGAGTACTTAGTGCAAATGGCCAGTTCGGGTATTTTTTTTGGTATTCCAGTTGCTAGGGACAACGACCACGCCCACACCACACCCATGCTCTCATGAGGGAGATAGATAGATGCAGAGGGGAAAAAAACAGTATTCGTATTTTGCTTCAAAGTTTATGTTGATAAAAACCCAGTGATTTAGGAGCATGTCCTTGTAACAGAGAATTCAAACAAGCACATGGCTTGGAAAACAACCTTATAGCGAACAAAACTACACGAACAACTTATCAGCCATACAAATTATATTTCGACTTTCTGTTTTCTTAAAATTTTAACAGCTAAACCAAAATATTCGTAAAACACAAATCATTAACAGACACATGTAAAAGCAGTTCACAGTCACAGTTGAACAAATCAATTTGTTTGTTAACAGTTACTGCTGTAAAGGCGTAAGCTAACAGTGCTCGCTATAATAACGTTTGTTAAATGTTTAATGCAAATCGAATGTTTCATCATATCGTTATATTCATTCATATTGTTCGTTTCTCTTTGCTATAAAATTAAAATTATATAATTAAGCTAATTAATGTAATAATAATTTTTCAATGCCTCTTCTGCTTACGACTTTGCATTGGCTTAGAACGCCTCATAGCACAAACAATCCAACAGATCAATTTGATCATCAAAAATAACAGTAAAGGAGGTACGCCCAGAAGAACTGCCAAGGTGTCTAGTCCGTGAAGTTGCACAAAGTTAAGATCCCGCGATGTTGCCCGCATGTGAGCAGCTCCTTTGTGTCGAATCACATACTCTGTCCACCAAATGGCACGATTTAAAGCAGATTCTGGTTGATCTTTGTAGAGTTCAGAGATTCGCGCAGCTGCCTTGGTATATTTGGGTGTGGTGAGTAGTATATTTATCTTTTCTTTCAACTCCGACTGCTTCAGGTTCTGAATATCCATTCCAAGGCCAAAACCCATACTGGTAGCTTTGTTAACGTTCATAAACTGGTCATAGAAAAAAGGAAAGCCCAGAATTGGTTTTCCAAAGTAAACGCTTTCAATTGTGCTTAGCAAACCACCGTGGGAGATAAAGAGTTTTACGTTAGGATGGGCTAGAATGTCTGGTTGTGGAAACCATTTGCTTATGAAAACATTAGCTGGCTTATTGGGTAACTGGTCGTCTTCGAATTTCCAGAGAACGCGCTGCTTGAGACCGGCGAATACCTTCAAAAGTAAATTTCGGGACTCCTCTGGTAAATCTTTGCTTTTCACATTTGATCCTAGTGAGAAATATATGACTCCGTCTCGGGAGCCTTCAATAAACTGTTTAATGTCTTCGGGTAGAGGTTTTGGCTTGTGTGCGATGTGGATTCCTCCCACCTCGATCATGTTGGGGAGACTAGGGCGTGCGTAGCTGAGAGAAAAATGTTGGCCAAGCAACATTAAGTCAAAGCTATCCATGACCTCAGACAGCGTTTTCTTGGCATTGGGGAAATATTTTTTATACTGTTCCTCCATCATTGGAGAATGAATCAAAAAATTTACCAACTTCTCGATCCAAGTATCCCAGCGGTTTTCCAGGCGTTCGAGGAATGTCATACGATTGGTGCGCGGTGAGGTGACAAGCGGATTGTAGGAGAGCGGAGAAATGTTTCCCATATATTGATCAATGATAAAGTCATTTCCGTAGCTTGAGAAACCAATGAGTGTGGCATTAAAATGTTGTGCTAAACCGAACAAGGATTCCGTTCTTTCCATTTCGGCCACAACCAAGTCAAATGTTTCCCCGGACTTCATTAGCGTCTGGACCCTTTCGTCGGATAAAATACATTCACAGATTACTCTGTTTATCGATGAGAAATATTTACTTCTTGCCCAAAATCTAAGCGTATTCATACCCAGAATTATTTCTGTAAAATACAGTGCAAGTGATTTAATTGTTGATTGAAATGTATGTATTTCGCTTCCGATAAACTTAATAAAACCCTCTAATAATACATTTATTTAAGTGGAGTGAGCGCAATAATAACTATGCATAATAGGTTTGATTTGGATTGGACAACTGTATCCCATAGTAACAAGTAAGATAAGAACAGTCGAGCACGACCGTAAAATACTCTCTGCATTTTTACCCGATTAAATTATTAAAATCGGTCTAGAGATATTACAATGTGTAGTACTTGCATTAAAACACGTTGAAACAAAAACAACCTAAGCATACTCAAACATACAGCTGTTTGTCTGTATGCGAATACACATACGAAAGACAAAATATGATGCATATATGTAAGTATGTGTGTATTCGGCGCGGCCAGAGACTGCGAGCATGTGCTTGTATGATTCTGTCTCGCTTGCACTCATACGTTGATATGAATGCGGCAGCGCTGCCGCCACACAGGCAGCGAAAACATTCGAGCATGTGCTTGTATGTTTCTATCTCGCTTGCACTCATGCATGATATTGCGTTCAATTATCAATATTGTAACGCTTCAAGTTTTCTTGTTTATAGTCAGATTTTAATGTACATTTTAGGATAGTTTGATATAATATAGTTAGTCTTCACACGAATTATGAATTAGAATTCTCTACGATAAGAAAAAATGCCTTAAAAACGTTTTGAAGTTTGAATAGTTTATTAGTTCCTATGGGAAAAGGGGGCGTGGCAGCCCAACATTTTTGATGGCATGGCATTTATTGAGTCTCTAGGAACCTATATACCATAATTACTGAGATGTTCGCCGAAAACACCGATTTTTTCCGAGGTGTGTCTAGCTTTTTGCTCAAAATAAAGTTTCTTGTATTGACTGACTAAATATGTGATCGATTGAGACCAAGCTCGAACTTGTAGCTCTTACCATCTCTAAAATCTGTTTGTTCATACGGACAGACGGACAGACGGGCTGATCACTGTAACTTTGTGACGTCGAGCTGCCAGTGTTTTTATATAATTCTCAGCAAAAATATATTGCGATCGACCCGGGAACGCGAAAGTAAATAAGATCTTGGCACTATGCACTTGGGACGTTTTATTTAGAAGACAGAAAAAGGTCAGTAACATAAACGGCAGAAGTTTCATTATCAAAAGTTGTTGAAGAGGCTAGTTTGATCGCACAACGTTTACTAAGCTCTCCAATTCTTCAAGTTTTATCTCTTTGCCTCTTTTACGTGTATTGCTGAAAACTACGCTTTCATTAGAACACAACGTTATTACCCTATCAGATTTGTGCTTAAAATTTTGTTTTGATAGAAAGTTTGCTCTTTAAAACAATAAGAGGAATATAGTATGCTCTTTATATGCTCTTGCGAATAGGAAGAATTCGAAATTGAATTAGTGGTGAGAGTCTTTTAAACTCAACGCCACGCTCACGGTAGTTCGAAGAAAGAGAAGTTAAACTTGAAACAAAAGAGAGAGACACAGATAGAATAATAATACACAGAAAGAGTATGTTTCTTTTTTACAGTTAACTGTTAAATATTTGCTGTTGTCCCGTAACTAATGTTAACTAATAGTTTTCTGTAAATGTGCCATAATTTCGCTATCTCTCTTTAATACTACTGCAATAAAAATAAGACTTTTGTTTTTAATTCTTAATATCTTATCGTACCTGTTTTTTCTTTTATTAATTTTACAGATGTTTAAATTTGTCATAACATAACAAGTAGTGTAAAATTTATACTCTTTAATAAAATATTTGAGTCAGTAGCACTCATTGAATTATTTAAAATATATTTTGTCGTAATAGTAAATATGTACATATCACAATTATTTTGCTTAATGTCTCTTCTGCTTACGGGTTTGTTTTTGTTTCGATCCACTTACAGCAGAAAGAGTCCAGCAGATCATTTTGATAACCATAAATAACACTATAATAGGTACGCCCAGAAGAACTGCCAAGGTGTCTAGTCCGTGAAGTTGCACAAAGTTAAGATCCCGCGATGTTGCCCGCATGTGAGCAGCTCCTTTGTGTCGAATTACATACTCTGTCCACCAAATGGCACGATCTAGAGCAGATTCTGGTTGATCTTTGTAGAGTTCAGAGATTCGCGCAGCTGCCATGGTATATTTGGGTGTGGTGAGTAGTATATTTATATTTTCCTCCAACTCCGACTGCTTCAGGTGCTGAATATCCATTCCAAGGGCAAAGCCCATACTGGTAGCTTTGTTAACGTTCATAAACTGGTCATAGAAAAAAGGAAAGCCCAGAATTGGTTTTCCAAAGTAAACGCTTTCAATTGTGCTTAGCAAACCACCGTGGGAGATGAAGAGTTTTACGTTAGGATGGGCTAGAATGTCTGGTTGTGGAAACCATTTGCTTATGAAGACATTAGCTGGCTTATTGGGTAACTGGTCGTCTTCGAATTTCCAGAGAACGCGCTGCTTGAGACCGGCGAATACCTTCAAAAGTAAATTTCGGGACTCCTCAGGTAAATCTTTGCTCTTCACATTTGATCCTAGTGAGAAATATATGACTCCGTCTCGGGAGCCTTCAATAAATTGTTTAATGTCTTCGGGTAGAGGTTTTGGCTTGTGTGCGATGTGGATTCCTCCCACCTCGATCATGTTGGGGAGACTAGGGCGTGCGTAGCTGAGAGAAAAATGTTGGCCAAGCAACATTAAGTCAAAGCTATCCATGACCTCAGACAGCGTTTTCTTGGCATTTGGGAAATATTTTTTATACTGTTCCTCCATCATTGGAGAGTGTATCAAAAAGTGTGCCAACTTCTCGATCCAAGTATCCCAGCGGTTTTCCAGGCGTTCGAGGAATGTCATACGATTGGTGCGCGGTGAGGTGACAAGCGGATTGTAGGAGAGCGGAGAAATGTTTCCCATATGTTGATCAATGATAAAGTCATTTCCGTAGCTTGAGAAACCAATGAGTGTGGCATTAAAGTGTTGTGCTAATCCAAACATGGACTCTGTCTGTACCATCTCGGCCAGAACTAGGTCAAATTTTTCTCCAGACTTCATTAGCTTTTGTACACTTTTATCAGATAGTAAGCAATCACTGACGACACCTATCACCCATGACATTGCCTTAGTTTGTTGCCATTTTCCTTCAACGGTTATTTTTGAAAGCATTTCTGTTTGAGTTGTGGAAATAACATTCATTAAATATATAATACAGTCTATTAAGCCCAAGCTACTTACCATCGTAATATTCATTGATTTTTGGTGCTGTAATAAATCGAACATTCTGCACCGGATTGTTTTCAAACGGGCTGATTACTGTCACCTCATGACCACGAGCTGCAAGTGTTTTCAAATAAGTCTCAACGAAAATGTATTGTGAGCGACCCGGAAAGCCCAATGGCAATAGAATCTTGGCACCTTGCGTCTGCTGCGCACTATAAAATAGACCGGCCAAGGTCAGTAACAGTAACGAAAATAGTTTCATTACAAAGAAAAATATTCAAACTACTCGCTTGATTACTCAAAAGCAACTGATCTCTCAGGCACTCAAATGGTGTGCTTATATTGACCAAAACTTATAAGCTTTCGTTCAAGCTTCCACTATTGCTGATAACAAAGCTTTCGTGAAAAATTCGAGCCGTCATGCTTACAATCCGTTAATAAAATTTGTCTATTATCATTAATCAGGCAAGTTTCAATGCAGCTTTTATTGTTTGAGAAGCAGCTTTTTGCGTATGGTTTGAAGAACTTTCTGTTTAGAAAACAAACAACAACGATGAAATTTAAAAAAAATTGCATAGTAATAACAAAATTAAAGTGCTCTTCCAACTATCGGTCAGATAGAAGCATTTCTTCAATGGATTTCAATGATTGAAAATGTGTTTCCCATTACTATTAAAAGTTTTTATATATTAAATGTTAATTATAAAGAATATTATTTATAAATATTAAAATAAATAGAAAACTGATAATAGCAATATATTTTCTTAAAGCATTTTACTATATCGTAAAGATAAATTGCTGATAACAGTTACTTTCTTGCAGTATGCTGCCAGTGTTTAAAGAGCTATTCAGAAACAGTACAAAAGTGCCAGGTGAATTCCCAAAAGTGAATTCAAAAAAGTGAGTGCGTGAGAAGTGCTGGCCAAACAAGCGAAGGCGGAGCTAGAAACTAAAAACAAAACGCAAAACAGGAAACAGGACGACACAAACACTATATCACACAACCGGGACATGGATGAAGTCGTCGAACAGTGCAGCACTGTGCGGCCATCTGGAAGTGTGGTGGAAGTAACTGGGAAGAGTGCGAGAAGTGGGTGGAAAGTGGGCTGCCAATGTGCGTTAAAATGTCCGAGTAGAAAAGAAGCGCTCCGACGATGCCTAAGAAAAGAAATTATTTGCTTAAGCGACGGTAAAGGACCTTGTCCGGGCTTCCTTTTGCCGCCAATGCAAACAGGAACAAGAAAAAAAAAGCAGGAAAAGTAACAGAGGAGAAAAAAAACAAAATATTAAACTTTTATGCTCGCAAAAATTTTAAGTGTATGTCCGGCGGGAAAAATTGTTACTGTTAATTTATAAATAAGGTCGAGCTGTTGTGGGCTGCTGATGGCACACCCACTTACCCATTCACCAGCTTCAACCAGCTCCTACCCAGCCAGACGACTGGTCTATTTGTTTTCACTTAAATTTTATTTGCCTTCTTGCGCACATTTTCACCCCTTTTTCATAAATTTTTGTGTTTGCGGCTTGTAGCAGCCATTTCTATTACTGTTCTTGTTGTTGCAGTTGTTGTGCTTTCTTCAGACCTTTTCTTTTGTCGCCTATTATGCTTGCCTTGTTACTTAATTCAATTAAGTTGCCTGATTATTTTCCCCAAAAATAAAAATAAATATAAATACAAAAAAACCTGGAATGAGTTATATTTGGGTCTGCTTCGTCTCGGCTCTATTCGGTTAACAATTTTCTTTGATAATGTAAGGAATGTGTAAAGCTCGAGTTCTTAGCTGTTCTGTTCTTAACTGCTACTGTTCATCGTACAGTTGGTGTTCATGCTCATATTCTTACTGTCAGTTAATTCAATATATGCTAAAAAAGGTAAGTTTGCTTAAATATGTTATTTGTTTACTAGTCGAATACCTTATTGCTTCAACTTTTCTTCGTTAACCTTAACTTGATAAAGTCTTTCTAAGGCATGTCTCATATAGTTTTATTTCCTCAACCTCTTCACTCAGTCCCTGTAGCTTTAAAATTGATAACGCTTAAAGCAAAAATAACTGGTCAAATGCCAACAACAAGAACCAGAGCCTAGAAAAGGAAATACCCAAATGTCTCTGGAAAAATTTGTGCATAAGTGAAATCATTTTTCATTTGTTTTCATTTCCTTTCTATGATGCATTTTGATTTCGGCATAGCTGCTACAATATGGCTACCTCTGTTCTCTATGTGTCCAGCACAAGAGTGTATGTGTGCGTGTGTGCTTGTGTGTGCTTGTGTGTGTTCAGCTGACGCTTGACAAAATGTTAAGTGACAGCAGCATGTTGCATACCTTGCAGATTCAGGTGTAAGTGAAGCTGCATTCTAGCAAATCGCTCAGGTAAAACGGACGAGACGAACTGCAGTAACAATTCTGAACATTTCTTGCAACTCTCTGAATTGGGAGGGAAAAAAAATGAGAAAAGAATGGAAATAACTGAAAAACGGAATGTCTGACAACGCTGACAATTGACTTTTATTGCTGCTGACATGCGGGTAGATTGCGTTAGGGATTGGGCACTGGGCATTGGGTACTGGCTACTGGGTACTGGGTATTTGAAGTTGGGTTGAGTTGTGAGTTCAGAATCCCAGTAGCGACTTTGTCAATTGCCAGCTATTACGTTTTACTTAACATTTCAGCAAATTACGCACCATTGTCTAAGTGCCAGAGGGAGAGAGAAGAAGAGAACTGAGAATAGGAGAGAGAAAAATAGAAAGAGATACAGACAAAAGTCGAACTTGCAGTTGGCATTTTCGACATTTCCTTTACACATTTTATGTTATTCTGCCTTTTTGCTGGAAACGCAATGACATTTTTGAAGCAACGTTGCTCTTGGCCGGATATGAGCTAGCACCCGTGCACTTAGGCCAATGACAATTGCATAAGCGCAATTTCCGGCTTACACAAAATATCTTGGCCAAGATGTTGGCCTGTTATTGCTACCAAATACCAAGTATTGATTCTTATCAATTTAAAGACGTGTACATATTTCAGTTTGACTACACCCTTTTGAGAGTCAATTTTGCAGTTTTAATAATTTTTAAATGTCTGTTAACTTTTACATGATGAAAGATTTCCTTAAGGTTGATTCTTTTGTCAATTGCAACCGGAAATTAATCTACATTTCTGGCAGGACATAAAGGTATGTCTAAATCAATTGGGTACGAAACAATTAATGGCGATTTATGAGTTCAAAATTGACTTGTAATGAAAACAATATAAACTCAGTCCGAACAGGGAACAACTACGGCAGACTTTGGCATTACAGGCAGTTGTTTAGCTTAAAGCAAGTATTTGCTAAAGCTCAATTCCCCCGTCATTGTTACTTGTCCATTTTGTTGCGCTCGACTGCGTTCTGGGCCATTTAAGCGAGTAGGAGGGTAGGCGGGGTCTAAGGCATCTGATACAAGGTCTCAACTCGCTGGGAGTTCAACGGCGTTCAGTTACAGTTCAAGAATTTTTTACGCTTGTTCGTTTTGTGTTCACGTTATAATCCATCCGGGGAATAATAATTGTGTACATACTCGTATTATGATAGTGGCATAAAAACCAAGGGTTTATCGTTGACTTGATGGACATAAGGCGGCGTCGGCTCTCTGCTCTCGTCTCCTGACGCACGGCAAATGGAGCTGCCTGTGGCGTCTTGAGTTGAAAACCAAACCAAAATGGAAGATGGGCAATAAATTTGCGTATTTTTAAGTGCTGCTCACCGAAAGGTTATTTACTTTGGAAAGTAACTACCAGAATGGAACATTGCGTTTTGGGAGTGCTCCTTTACTCAATAAACAAGAGTAAATCGCTAGGTGAAGAACTCTTCGTAAGGACTCTCAAGCATCTACTTTACAGCTTGCTTTAATGCCCTTAGATCATCATGAAATATACTTTCTGCTGCTGCTACTGCTGCTTAAACCAAAATTTTATAATTTCTCTGGTACTAAATGGAGTCATTTACTTGCACGCTGGGTTCCCGAGGCCATTCCGGTGAAGGTAATATGGAAAACTGAAAAATTAAATCTAATTACGTGCGGCAAACAACGCTAGCCACAACAGTAGGCAAAGCTGCTGGATGAAACGAGGCACGGGGCAGCTTCCCAGTTGGTCAATCTGGCCGACTTTCCTGCTTTCTTTTTGTCCAACTGACCCGCACAAATGCGTCTATTGACGGAAACAATGCGGATAAAAGCGGCACTCCATGGATCTAAACAGGGCAACCTGGTGCAGATATATATACATATACCTGATCCAGGTGCACCCGTTGACCACGAGTTGGCTCTAATGCAACGTCATCGGAGCGCAACGATGCCAGTAACTGAGAAACAAAAGAGCTTACTGGATAAAAGGAAAAACAAAACAAATTTAAAACGAGAAACTGGCACTGAAGTCGCAGTTGGAGAAGTAGAAAACAGTGGCCGAGTTACAGCCTGCAGTTAGACGCACTGGGGGTAAAAGGTACAAAAAAAAATCCATATTTATACACAAAAGGGGGGAACTCAGTTTCTTTATGGTGATGTGATGCGGTTGGGTAGTGGGCGTGGCTTAGTTACTTACGGCTCAATGGCGCTAGAACTCGTGTGCCGCAATTGCGGTAAAATATGTTTGCACGAAAGGAAATCGCCAAAGCCACGTGTGCGGGAAATGCTGAATTTGTCTGCCGGGCACACTAAAACAATGCTGCACTCGTGGGTGTTATGGTCAATTGCATAGGTTCCACATATGAGACTCTACTCTCTGTGTATTCCAGAAATCTAATTTGAAATTAAAGACCTCAGCCTAAATATATATTTTTTCTTGTGAAAGTATTGTACAAGTATTTTAACACTATTCCTAAATAAAGAAATGATTAAAAACAAATAAAACATGTCTTAGTTGTGCTGAGAAAAAGATTTTCACAATTTTGTTTATCATTTTAGTGCTTGCTGATAAATTTAATTAAAAGCGTTTTAAGTACGAAACCGGATTTCGGAATACAACTTAGTATATGCTCTTTCTTTTGGTGTATAATGCCAATATGGCTGCCAAAGCGCCCAAAACTATGCTATATGTCCAACTATGGCGGCACTTCCGTTACCGTTCCCGCTGCTTGTCGTTGTCTCTTGTCGTCCTTCTCATGATTTTCGTTGTCCTCTTCATCGTCGTCATTGTCGTCGCAGTTGCCGTCAACGTCTGGACTGGACTGGACTTTCGGGAATATTATTGAAAAGTTTTACCGCACGCTGTGCCGAAGCTGCAGCAGCAACGGCGCAGTGGCAGCAAAAACAAACGTATTGTTCGCTAGATGCTGCAAAAACGGGTATTAAACATTTTTTATTTTTATACCAACTTTGAGTTTTGTTGCAACTTTGGCCACAGACACCGACACCACAGTGCCGTACCCAGCCGCATACTCTTTACCAGTCGCCCACCACAATCAACGGGGTAGTACATAAATTTTCTCGACAATTTTCAAGCATTTTCCCCACTACATCTGCATTTAGTTTGCACCCAATCAGACAAAAACTCAACAAACAAGAAACTTCAAATGACCACCAGCTAACGAAACACCAATGCACTTCACAATGTTGAACTGCACAAATCCATAAAGTTTTTATAATCACAATACCATAGCTCTATTAAGCCTCTGGAACTTGCAATCTGAGTATATTTCTTCTTCTATTCCAGGATAAGTCTCGAAAATAGCCTATTTTCATGCATAACTGATACTGTTTTGATGACTAAAAGTACATAAGTATTTTAGCAAATTGAATGTTTTTAATTTGCAACTTGGCACACAAAACTAGCAATTTTAAAAAACAATTTTAAAAGCCTTGACATTTTCACCCAATACCATAATAAGGTATCCACAAAGGGTGCACTGGACTTCAGAATACTATTTTATTGTTCATAATGTAGTAGCACTAACTAGAGAATACATAGATGCGTCAAACTCAAGATTTTTTGAAATCAAATCTCTGGTTAATGGTAGTAGGCTGATAACATACCCATACTATGTTAACCACTAACAGTGTCATAACTAGATTTAACAGAGCCATAATGAGTTAACATTACTAAGGGATTAATCTCACTGTTTCTTATAAGAGTAGAAAGAACAGATCTAGTTTAAAGAAAAAACATAAGAAGGAATCAACTTAAGAATAAACTGCAACAAGAAAAGACGTCAAAAGCGCTGGTGAAATAAAAAGAGTTTAAATAAATAATTAAGTGCGTCTTCGATATCTTTTAAACAAAATAGATTATTCTTATAATTTAAGTTGGCCGTTAAATATTTTATATAAAATAAATATTTATCAATGGGTATATTACAGTTCGGTAGTTTGCTTTCTTCTTGACAGATGGAAACTGTTCTGAAATAATGTCCGAATTCAATTCGACGAGGGTCAACTATGTAATCTTGTGTATTCCGTTTTTGGGGCCAAAATTGAATCCATCAATTATAGAAAATCATAGTCAACGTTGTGGCAAGTTCGAAGCTCAGTTTGTCATATGAAATAAGTTTTGTGGGAGAATGTGTTTGTGTGGCAAGTAGTTGGCAATCAATTTTTGGCATTGTTACGGCCGCTACCTACTTACAATGGGGTCGAGTCCTTCTGTACTCCGTGTCACCCTCAGTTCCTCTGTTCCACTGGTCAGACGACCGTTGTCAACGGCATTGTGGCAAACAGTCACGTCGATTTCAATTGAATGTGGTGCAGCCAACTACAGGTCTGCTTGACCGTTGTCCTTTGAAATGTCTGTCCTGCTTCATCCATTATGACACTCTGTATACTGTGGCAAACACAATCACTGGATGCAGAGCCACAGTTCGTCGTGCATCTCACTTGCAGTTGACACTTTGGTCTTCACATCACTTCTCTGTTCTTCCTATCCATTCCCAAGTAAATTTCATGTTGCCCTTCTTTTGCCACTTGTAGTAGGCATAGTTTTGTATAAAACGCTTGACTCACTCTGTTGCAACATCAGTTCAAATGACACGTATGAATAACTCATCCTTCTGTTTCCACCTTCACCTATGATTGCGTTTCAGTCTTACACCTGAACACTTTATAAAACTCTGGATTTGAGCTTCTCATTGTGAAGCAATAAATTGGAATCCCATCAATAGCCAGGACAATAATTAATTCACTCGCCCTGAGCAATCACCACTTAATTCGTGATTTGACAAGCTCATTGATTTAAATTGTACATGTTTGCAGTATTATTAAGTTACCAGTACTCACTTTAAATTAATGTTTTCCTTGCACATGAAATAAAAAAATTATCATTAACTCATTTGACTCCGAAATTTGACGTTAGAATTTCATATATTCTGTTAATTAGCGTTTCTTATTGTTTTTACTGCAAAAATGGGTACACATATCTGGAAAACCATTGCGACTTTGATGAAACCACTGCAAGCTCATATGAGTTCGAAATCCGCCGCTGTGGAAATGACAAAGCTCGAGTCTGGCAACCCCTTACCCTACGAGAAGCTAAGTCAAAAGCTGGAGTGCATTAGCAGTCGCCTTAATCAGCCACTGACTCTGTCGGAGAAATTACTATACTCCCATTTGGATGATCCAAGTGGACAGGAGATCGAGCGGGGAAAGTCCTATTTACTGCTCCGTCCTGATCGTGTGGCCATGCAAGATGCGACTGCCCAGATGGCAATGATGCAGTTTATCTCTTCGGGTCTGAGTAAAGTGGCCGTACCATCGACTGTTCACTGTGATCACTTAATACAGGCACAGACAAGCGCAGAATTAGATTTGAAACGTGCTTTGGATACAAATAAAGAGGTCTACGACTTTTTAGCGAGTTCAAGTGCCAAATATGGGCTGGGCTTCTGGAAGCCTGGTAGTGGCATTATACATCAGATTATTCTCGAGAACTATGCCTTTCCCGGCCTCCTTATGATAGGCACCGACTCCCATACACCCAATGGCGGAGGTCTAGGAGGTCTGTGCATTGGAGTGGGTGGAGCTGATGCTGTTGACGTAATGGCCGGAATGCCCTGGGAACTAAAATGCCCCAATGTGATTGGAGTACATCTTACTGGTAAGATTAGTGGATGGACTTCAGCCAAAGATGTGATCCTAAAGGTGGCAGAGATTCTCACTGTCAAGGGAGGTACAGGTGCTATTATTGAGTACCACGGCAAGGGAGTGGAGTCCATCTCGTGTACAGGAATGGCCACCATTTGTAATATGGGTGCTGAAATTGGAGCAACAACCTCGTTGTTCCCTTTCAATGAGCGTATGGTCAAGTATCTGGCTGCGACTGGACGATCAGAAATTGCTGAAGAAGCAAAGAAGTATCAAAAACTACTGACTCCCGATGAGGGATGCAAATACGATCAAGTGATTGAAATTGATCTGGACAAACTAGAGCCGTTGGTGAATGGACCATATACACCAGACTTAGCCCACCCCATTAGCAAACTAGGGGAGAACTCTCAAATAAATGAATACCCCATAGATATTAAGGTGGCTCTGATTGGATCTTGTACAAATTCTTCGTATGAGGACATGGGAAAATGTGCAAGCATTGCTAAAGACGCTATCGATCACGGACTTAAGGCTGTAGTTCCATTTAATGTCACTCCCGGTTCGGAACAGATTCGTGCAACAATAGAGCGTGATGGCATCCTGGATATACTAACCAAGTTTGGTGGAACGGTGTTGGCCAATGCCTGCGGTCCTTGCATAGGTCAATGGGACCGTAAAGATGTGAAAAAGGGAGAGAAAAACACAATTGTATCTTCTTATAATAGAAATTTTACAGGTCGTAATGATGCGAATCCGGCGACGCATGCTTTCGTCACTAGCCCTGAGATGGTGACTGCTCTCGCGATTGTGGGGTGTTTAAACTTCAATCCCTTAACTGATGAACTGACAGGCAGTAACGGAGAGAAGTTCAAACTCAAAGAACCTAAAGCCAATGAATTGCCTGCCGAAGGATTCGATCCCGGCAAGGATACCTACACTGCTCCGCCCAGTGACAAAAGCTCTGTTAAGGTGGTTGTTGATCCAAAGTCAAAACGCCTTCAGCTTTTGGAACCATTTGAGAAGTGGGACGGCAAAGATCTAACGGACCTGACTGTTCTAATCAAGGTTAAAGGGAAATGCACCACAGATCACATTTCGGCTGCCGGTCCTTGGTTGAAGTATCGTGGTCATTTGGACAACATATCGAACAACTTGTTCATTGGAGCCACTAATGCTGAGAATAATGAGATGAACAAGATCAAGAGTCAGCGTAGCAACAACTGGGGCACTGTTCCTGATGTGGCCCGCGACTACAAGGCAAACAAGATTAGGTGGGTTGCTGTTGGGGAGGACAACTACGGAGAAGGCTCTTCCCGCGAGCACGCTGCTCTTGAACCACGTCACCTGGGAGGAGTTGCTATAATAGTGAAGTCGTTTGCCCGAATTCACGAGACCAATTTGAAGAAACAGGGACTACTTGCTCTGACGTTTGCCAATGCCAGTGACTACGACAAGATTCAACCGACTAGCAAAATATCCCTACTCAATCTGGCTAAAATGGCTCCTGGACAACCCATTGATTGTGAAGTTAAAAATGGTGGCAGTACGGATAAAATCAAATTGAATCACACTTTTAACAAAGAACAGATTGAGTGGTTTAAGGCTGGAAGTGCTCTAAATCATTTAAAGGAAACTTTACGTAAATCATCAGTGTAACGTGTGTCCATTATTTATAAATTAACAAATATATTTTGTAGTGTTGTTTAAAATAATTTAGAATTATTTGTTGTTATTTTTACCCTAGATATGGAAAAATATCTCTGTATTAGCAAATTTATATTAATTAATTCAGCTGACTTTCAAATTAAAGTCTCTCTTTGCGAATCAAACAATTCATTAGTCGAGTCCAGCTCTTTCGCACTCATAATGACGAACTGATTGATTTGCTTGTTGAAGTAAATTGTAGTCTAACGTATTGCTGTTTTATATTCAAACAGATATGGCTCAAGAATTTTTCCTTAAAATTAAAGTTCCTTCTCTCGACCGACTCAATCAAAATTAGAAGACGACGCAGAAGAAAAGTGTCTTTTAAAGTAATTTTTTTAACTAAGCAGGTTTTGGAGCTCATGACATTTTATTAAATTTACCCAATTTATTAGAATTTTTTGAAAAGGACTTTAAGTCATTTCATTCGAACGACATTGCTTAGTATATATTCATCATTGTAACAAAATTTTAGAAAGTTTTAACTATATTAATACTTGTACTATATTTTGTTGTAATTTTTTTTATCATGTCTAAAAAAATTATATCAAAAACTGCCGAAAGAGTGCTCAGAGTTTGCAGGAGGGCCGTCAACCCATTGATGAGTCAATGGCGCGCTCCTATGAGCTCAAAAGCCTCCGGGGTTCAAATGTGCAAACTGGAATCGGGGCATCCTTTACCATACAAGAAAATGACTGATATACTGGAGTGCGTAAGCAACCGACTAGGTCGCCCGCTCACCCTGTCGGAGAAAGTACTGTACTCCCATTTAGATGATCCCAGTGATCAGGAGATTGAGCGGGGAAAGTCCTATTTACTGCTCCGTCCTGATCGTGTAGCCATGCAAGATGCCACTGCCCAGATGGCGATGATGCAGTTTATCTCTTCGGGTCTGAGTAAAGTGGCCGTACCATCGACTGTTCACTGTGATCACTTGATAGAGGCTCAGAAATGCGGAGAGTTGGATCTGAAACGTGCAATAGATTCAAATAAGGAGGTCTACGACTTTCTGGCCAGCGCTAGTGCCAAATATGGGCTGGGCTTCTGGAAACCTGGCAGCGGCATTATACATCAGATTATACTCGAGAACTATGCCTTTCCCGGCCTCCTTATGATAGGCACCGACTCCCATACACCCAATGGCGGAGGTCTAGGAGGTCTGTGCATTGGAGTGGGTGGTGCTGATGCTGTTGACGTAATGGCCGGAATGCCCTGGGAACTAAAATGCCCCAATGTGATTGGAGTACATCTTACTGGTAAGATTAGTGGATGGACTTCAGCCAAAGATGTGATCCTAAAGGTGGCAGAGATTCTAACTGTCAAAGGGGGCACAGGTGCCATTATTGAGTACCACGGCAAGGGAGTGGAGTCCATCTCGTGTACAGGAATGGCCACCATTTGTAATATGGGTGCTGAAATTGGAGCAACAACCTCGTTGTTCCCTTTCAATGAGCGGATGGTCAAGTATCTGGGTGCGACTGGACGATCAGAAATTGCTGAAGAAGCAAAGAAGTATCAAAAACTTCTGACTCCCGATGAGGGATGCAAATACGATCAAGTGATTGAAATTGATCTGGACAAACTAGAACCGTTGGTAAACGGACCCTACACACCTGATTTGGCTCACCCTATAAGCAAACTAGGAGAGAACTCTAAGAAAAACGGCTATCCCCTTGAAATCAAGGTGGGTCTCATTGGCTCCTGTACGAATTCCTCTTATGAAGATATGGGACGTTGTGCTAGCATTGCGCAAGATGCAATTGACCATGGATTAAAGGCTAAGGTTCCGTTCAATGTAACTCCCGGTTCAGAGCAGATTCGTGCGACTATTGAGCGAGATGGAATCTTGGATGTTTTTAACAAATTTGGTGGCACTGTGCTGGCGAATGCGTGTGGACCTTGCATTGGGCAGTGGGATCGGAAGGATGTCAAAATGGGTGAGAAGAACACCATTGTTACATCCTACAACCGAAACTTCACGGGTCGCAATGATGCTAATCCAGCCACTCACTGCTTTGTAACAAGTCCAGAGATGGTGACTGCTCTCTCGATTGTCGGGTGCTTGGGCTTCAATCCAATGAAAGACGAGCTCACCGACAGCAAAGGTAAGAAGTTTAAGCTAAAAGAACCGAAAGGCGAAGAATTGCCCTCCAAAGGATTCGATCCTGGACAGGATACCTATTCTGCCCCTCCCAAAGATGGAGGCAGCGTCAAAGTTGTTGTTGATCCCAAATCGAAGCGTCTGCAGCTTTTAGACCCCTTTCCGAAATGGGATGGCAAAGATCTAACGGACCTCACTGTTCTAATTAAGGTTAAAGGGAAATGCACCACAGATCACATTTCGGCTGCCGGTCCTTGGTTGAAATATCGTGGTCATTTGGACAACATATCGAACAACTTGTTCATTGGAGCCACTAATGCTGAGAATAATGAGATGAACAAGATCAAGAGTCAGCGTAGCAACAACTGGGGCACTGTTCCTGATGTGGCCCGCGACTACAAGGCAAACAAGATTAGGTGGGTTGCTGTTGGGGAGGACAACTACGGAGAAGGCTCTTCCCGCGAGCACGCCGCTCTTGAACCACGTCACCTGGGAGGTGTTGCCATTATAGTGAAGTCGTTTGCCCGTATTCACGAGACCAATTTGAAGAAACAGGGACTACTTGCTCTGACATTTGCCAATGCCAGTGACTACGACAAGATTCAACCGACTAGCAAAATATCCCTACTCAATCTAGCTAAAATGGCCCCTGGACAACCCATTGATTGTGAAGTTAAAAATGGTGGCAGTACGGATAAAATCAAATTGAATCATTCCTTCAACAATGAACAGATTGAGTGGTTTAAGGCTGGAAGCGCTCTTAACCGCATGAAGGAGATTTTGACAAAATCTAAATAATGTTTTGTAAAATCTGATAATGGTTTAATGTGCAAGCTACATATTTGTTTAGTATATGTATAAGAGTTCCTATAAATAAATGTTTTTTATAAGCTCATGAAAAACTGCATCTTAGAATTTAGCAAGTATCGACTTTCAATCTTCAACAAAATACTGTCTTAGTATAGAAAATAAGTATAAAATGATTTACATTTCTTCAAGCAGAGAACACAAATGCTAATTATAATTAAATCCTATTCAGGTAACCCTAAAAGAGTCACATAATCAAATGAAGTTTTATAGTGTTTAGCGTATTCTTTATTTTATTGGAATTAAAACTGTTTTCTATACATTTAAATATTTGCTGAAATATTAAATTGTGAATATAGTTTACAGTAAATGGTGTGTCAATATTTGTATAAAAATTGAATGCCCACACTTCGCATTTTATTTGCAAGAAATCAATGGAAACACAATGCATACTCTAAACATTTGCAATTATCAACTTCAAGTAAAGAACTTGCTTCGAAACCAGTTGCTAAATTAAAAAGCAAAAATTTTTTAAATTGATTTTAGTTTAGATGCACACTCTCACACACTTTGCCTTTGTGTGTGCGGTTTCATTCTAGACCAAATGTGAAACGTACATTTCAAGTTGAATTAAAAATATTTACTAATATTGCTCAGCTGCAGATACTTGAAGCCAGACGACGAGATAAACTTTTATATTTCCATACATTCAACGTAAGTGATTTTAATCGTTTTTAAGGATCCAACTCGATGATTGTTTCGGTGAGCGAGTATGTGTTCATTGATTGAAATGATTATTATCTTTTGCAAAGATTTTTAATAGTCATTGTTATTTGATATTTTCTATACATAGAAAATATTATTTTAATTTTATTTTATTGCAATTTATTTTTTAATTTTATTTTATTGCAATTTAAATTGCTTTCTGAGCAAAAAGTTTATTGCAAGTTTCATTTAGTAAAAGAAAACAATGTTTGAGTAAAAAAATATATAAAATGTCATTTCTTATTCATATAAACTTACAATATTTTCATTGGATACTTTCGATATTTGTTAAATGCCAAAAGCAATGTTATCGATTTCTGTTAGGTTGACAAACATCAAAAATTAGAAGCGATAAGCGTAAATCACACAACTTACATTGGATGAGCATAAAAGATAAGTTAAGCCAAACCCCAGCAAAAAACAACAGCACAGAAATCCAAGACTTTTTGTGGTTATTACACATACACACAAAACTTATGGGAAACGCACATAAATTGCATTTTGGCCGCTGGCGAGGTAAACTGCCGTAAATGCTACAAATTGAGGACGAGAGACATGGGAAGTAGAGAGTGTGAAGCTGAGGACTGTGGGAAGAAAATAAACCAAAACTCAACAATAATCGAAAAATTATATCCACAAGCAATGAGCAAGTGTGTGTGGTTGTGATTTTGGGGTAAATCAAAGAAACAAATAAAAATAGCAAATACAAGCGGAAAATCCATACTACACACACACAAACACACACAGTTTAGGAGGGAAATCCGAAAGAACGGTTTTGAACAGCTCGAATTAAGTTAAGCACTTTTATTTATTATTAAAAAAGTTTCAAGCTGCCAGCGTGCAAAATCGAGCAAAAAATATGTGGTTAGAGAAATCAGCAAAATCTGAGGATAATGCAAAGAAAATCCCAAATTTATCGTATCACTTGGATATGGAGTGTCATATGGGGAATGCCGAGTGCTTCCCATATCTGTACCACTTCTTGCTCGAAAAGGGGTTAAAATCCACATTACGAGTACAACGCATGTGTGTGAAAGTGTATTTGTCGATGTGTTTGTGCATTCATGGTATAACTGTTGATTATTGCGCCAACACGCACTCAGTTTAAGTGAAGCAGCAGCAGCAGCAACAGCAGCCAACGAACTTTTGGTGTCAGGCGCACAGAGCGTATGCGCAATATTATTAGATATTGAAAGCAGACATCGATGGCAAAGTCGATATCGTGCCAAAAGCAATTGAAAGCAGGAGATATGCCAACATATGAATTTTTTTTGCATTTTCTTTGTAACAGCATAAACATCCATAAAAAGCATATATATATTTTTTTTATTTATATGTATGTGTGTGCGTGGGTGTGTGTGGAAGGTGTTGGTGAGGAAGTGGTTCTAAGTGGGCGCATATCCAGTGTGTGTGTGTGTGTGTTGTGCTGTAAATGTATATGTTTGTGGCGCTGTATTAAATCGATGGCAATGTGCTAAATTGTGGCAGATTATTTATTAGCGTAATGGTTTTAAATTGCAATCGCTGGCAGATGCTCGACATTGGGTTATGTCAATTTAAATACCACATGCGTTTAACATTAAACTGCTGTAACTTGGCAGCTTTACTTGAAGTACCTTTAAACTGTCATGATATATCAAAATGCTTCCAATATATGTATTTATCTATTTTAAGCTTATACAGTTTTAGAACCATAAAACTTGGTTCAAATTTAATTTCTGATATTTCAGTGTTTAGTTTATTGCGTAAGTTGCTATTTCGTATCATTTTCTATTTGATTTTAAGCTTCGCATTTGCCATAGTTAGTGTCGTTCTATATCTATGACACCATATCTGTAGCTTGATCAGTGCCAGTGCACATCCTTTTTTTCTGCTATCTTAACATCTTGCTTCATTCGTTGCATTTTTTCGTATTTTCTTTTCGCTCTTTCATTCACTTTGTGTCTGGGCAATTTTAAAATCAAATCTCACAAATTCACAACTGGAAAAACGACTAACAAAATACAAGCAGAAGCAAAGAAAATGTAAAATAAAAATGCAACGAAATTGCTAACGCCAAGCAAAAAATCTAATAAAAGAATAGCTCAAAATCGGTGTGTAAAAATCAAATAACGCTGCAACTGCAATGCCAACTGACTTTTTCTTGTGGAAAAGTTTGTTTTTCGCCGTGCGTTTTTAAATGGCAGAGCTGTTGGCGCAAAAACCATTGGAAACACATGTCCAGCTAGCAGAAGCAAAAAGGATAAGCAAAAAAGAGCAGAAGCAGTTGAAGGAACTGGATGAACATCACAAATGTTTGTTTGTGTTTGTGTGTGCTTGTGTTTGGATTCGGTTGTTTTCTTGGTTTTTTTGGCTATTACATTAAGTTTGCTATCTTGGTGTGGATACGTACAAGGAGTTTTCTTTCTATTCCTTTTATTATTTTGCCTTTCGCTTGCCACATTCATACATATCAGCATTAAGTGGTTGCCTAACTTCTATCTGTATCTGTATCTGTATCTGTAACTGCGTCTGTGTGCCAGCATCTGTATCTGTAGCTCTTGGTGGTGATGGCTCTGGACGACGGCTGTCTCTAATGGCCAGCGATTCGTAATATTTTTAATATTTGCTCAATAAAATGTCTGATAATTTTTGTCGTTACCACACTTAAACTCATTACATTTATTTGTTTGCTCGCCTGTGATAATCCGATTTGTTAAGAGCTGGAAAGTAACCAAAAAGACTTTTAAATATATGGTAAATATAAGAGTTGAAATAGACAAGTTCTACTGCGTAAGTTTCCTGAAATTTAATAAGTTTTATTTGTGAATCTTGGCGCTTTCGAGTAGCTGTGTGATAACAATAACGCAAATCCTCGCATTATTCTTCATATGGCATGTAATCCTTTTGTGGTTGGCGCAAATCCTGTTGCTGTTGTGTGCAAGTCATAAAGTTTAATTCAGTTTTAAGCTTTTGAACTGGAAAATTGCATGGCCAGCGTTGCGACGCGACGATGAGATCTGTGGCAAGTGGAGTTCACTTACTTTTTAGCAGCACACAAACATAGTGTTTCGACTTGAAGCAAACGCGAGCATTACAGCGACAACAACCACATCAGCAAGAGCAGTTGAAGCAGCAAACAACAACAACAACAACAGCAATAGCAACAGCAGGAATGACCGCTACAATACCAACCACAAATGTCAGTCAGAGCTGTCTCAGAATGACGTTTCATGCACCATTTGAACAGGACGCGTTGGACTAACCGACGCCCATTGCTCTGTTCCGTTGTCCAGTGCAATGAAAATTGACAGCGCCTTTGTGGAAAACGCACAGCAATAGCCGCAGAATGACTGCAGCAGAGGCAGCCGAGGCAGTAGCAGCAAGAACAGTAGAAAGGGAGATGGCATCATAGCTGTTGGCTGCTCTAAAATTAACACACGTTTAATATGCAAGTCGTGCATAAATTTTCGTACTGCCATTTTGTGTCGTCTCTTCTGACTTTTCACTCTTTGCCTCCATGTGCATGCAGTTTTCTTGTCCGAAAGCTTTATGCTTTTTAATTTACCGTCAGATGTCAGGCCAACAAGGACGTCGAGGACCACGACATTGCGGGCGACATGTCAGCGCCATTGAAGCACCCGCGTTCACAGTCAACACCAGAGTCAGAGAGGCAATCATGGCCAATGTATTTTTCTTTTCTTTTCTCTCTTTTTTTTATAATACTCTGTCTCTCTCTTGATTTTTTCCAACACACAGACACACATATGTGCAACATCTCGCTCTCTCTTACTTGTGTATGCATCTCTGTCTATGGCCACCATTGTTGTTACTGGCATACGTGCTTTGGTCGACGGCAGCTCGTTATCATCATTATCATGGCCAGCATTAATGCTGATGCGCTTTAATTGGCAATTGAGTTGATGCAATTCGCCGACCCAGACTCAGAGCCAGGCTCAGGCAGAAGTCGCACCGCGCTGAAAAATAGCCTGACAAGTGCCATCTAGCGTAAATTTTGTAATTTCATTATAAATTGCCTTTACGACCAACTATGCAGCCCCGTCTGTATTTATTAAAGCCAATAATGCAGCATTCTCAGCGCTCAGACTTGGCTTAAAATTAATACAAACTTTATGCATAAGATACCGACTTAATCTCTAGTTTATAAGGATTTAAAGAAAACTAAAACTGTTAGCAATCTTCAAACTATTTGCATACGAAGCCAATTGAACATTAATATTGTTTTTAATTTGAAAAATGGCATCCACAAATCTTGTAAACAAGTGAATTTATGTGTTTTGCACAATTACGCATATAGGCAAAAACTATTAGCCAAGATTTGCATTTCGCTTAAGCCAATTTTGAACAAATCCAAAAACTGTTGCCTCAACTCAGACTGCTGCCCAAACCTATTGCTTTGGCCAATGCTTTTGGGTTGCCTGCCAAATTCCATTTGGCAACCATAAACGACAACTGTTGCCAAGGAAAGTAGCATAAAGCAAATCGGCCTTCCGACTTCAGCCTTCAGCCTCCAGCATTCAGTATCCAGCATATCGCCATCAGCATCAGCATCAACATCAGCATCGTCTTAGTCCCTGTCCAAGAGAAGAGATTCAGTTCGTGGCAGCATCTAATTAGATTGTTCTGGCAGGCGGACAAAATGTTCCATTTGCTTGGGATTGGCGCCAGCTTCAACTGGCAACTGGCAGTCCAAAATTGTTAAATAATTTAAAAACAAATTAGCGCCAATTTTTGCTTTCTGTATGTATGTGTGTGTCTCTGACAATGAAACGTAAAAATGACATAAGAATTTATTAAAATTTCATGCATTACAGTTACATAAAATTTAATTTGGTTAAAAAAAGCAGAGCGAATCTCAGTTAAAAAGAGACAAAGTTGAAGCAGTTAGGAAACTCAGCTTGTTGGTATAAAACTGAGGGAAAGAAAAAAAAGAGAGAGAGAGTGAGAAATTAGCAGAGAATGAATTTGAATTCAACATTCAAAAGTAAGAATTATAAAGGTTTTTCATTTATAAGAGCAACAAAAACAACAGCTAGTACTAACACTTATACAAATAAAGACCGTCAACATTCATTATTAATTTTAATATTTCAAAGTGCGCCCGAGCCCATATAAAATAAAATGCAAAAAGTAAAGGAAATTGTGAAAACAATAAAAACAAAATAAAAACCAAAAAAAAAGAGCATAGCCAACTTGGCACGCGCTTAAACTTTACTTGGAACTGCTACTTGGTTGCTCTCCTTGCTGCTGTTGACCATCGGTTGCTGTTGGCCATAGTCACTGAGACAATTTCGACGTTTTGGCAGCCTGCCCGTAGGCTAATTTAATGGTCTCCGTTCCCCAGAGCAATGCCAGGCTCGTCGGGGAGTTGAAGCTGTAAAATACTTAATATGTCACTGACATTTAACCGCAACTGAACCATAACGTCGACCTCTAAGAGCGTCTAAAGAACTAAGTATTTATTGCGAATTTTGAGAATAAATTTCTTAAACAAATTATTTTCCCTATTACAAATTTCATGCTCACAAAATTCAGCGAATTAATAGTAAGTTTAAAGATGTTCCTGAGGTACTTTCATACATCAGTGATTAGATTCCTTTATTGAAATCCGTTTCACTTAATTTCCAACAATAAGTCAATGAAAACTGCCAACAATGTAGACAACTATCAGTCATCTTGCAAATAGCGCGTGTAAAAACCAACTGAAATAGAAATTAAAATTAAAGGTTTAAAAAATGAAGCGAACTTAAATTGGTGTTAAAAAAGAGTAGAAAAACCAAAATGGGAAACAACAATGAAAACCACAAAAGCGTCGATTTTGTTTGTGAGTGTCGCATGCAGTCACTGCGTGTATGGGCGAGTGCTCGAGTATGTGTGTATGTGTGAGTGTGTCTGCATATTTTGCCTGCCAATCAACTCAACAATCGCAATCAATTTGCAAGCTGCTGCTGCAGTCAATGGCCACCCCTGGCGGGCAACAGAGTCCTGTGGCAGAGTTCCCAGCTCGAGGATATTGCCATTGTGCTACTGCAACTGTCACATCAGGCACAATCTGGTATGAGTGAGTGTTCATGTAGATGAGTGTGAGTGTGTGTTTGTGTGTGTATACAACATGAATAAAACCAAAATAAAAAGTTTTGTCGCCGCAATGCCATTTTAATTACGTTACTGCGCCATTAAGAACCGCAGTGTCTGGTCATGAATCACAATGAATATGTAATAAGCTTAAGATGTGCGTCAATAGCTACAAATCTGACAACTGTAAACCATGAAAAATGTAGACAAATTTAACATAAATCTAACGCACAATCAAACAATAAACTATGTTAATATTTTGCTTTAAAGTTGGCCACTTTTGTGCGACACCTTATTTATTAATATCACATGTGTGCGTATTCACAAACAAATTGCAAAGTATTGTTATGCTAAATTTATTTGCACTCACATAGAGTGCTTAGGGCGAACCACATATCCATATTGTGGTGTTGTGAGAAACTTTTGTTGCTACTCGTAACTTCATCAGGCGCTCGATTGAAACGCAGCTTCCGCTTCCGCATTTAAAATGGCTGCCTATATGACAGACGAGCGAAGACTGACGTCTGACGACTGTCGACTCTCCACTCTCGACTGACGATGATAATGGCTGCTGTGAGTTTGCCTGCAAACAAATCAGCTTGAACTTCCGTTTCATTTGGCATTTTTGTCATTTCATATTCTTTTGCAAGTTTCGCTCACACTCTCCATTCCCACTGTTGGAGTAGCAGTGGCAATGGCACCCTCTACAAAATTTGTTTGTGCATCTCACTGACTTCTGCGTAAATTTACTTTTCACTTTCAGCGCGCCATCAAAAAAGTTTTTCGCATAGCTAACTTTTGGCTCACATAACATACTTATTCACATACATATATATTCATATTTTTTCTGCCGACTTCTTTTCAATGTCACAAGGAACCACACTCACACCCACACCCACGCATACCTAATAGGTGTGGGCCAGAGTAAGCTTGTCATTTTGGCATTTCATTTCCTTCAATTTGAAGCGTTTTTACCTCGAAGCGTTTCCTACTCGATGAGAGTGTGTAAAGGTTTCAATGGAACTGTGATTCTGTTTAATTTAATGCTCTGTTGCTTATTTAAATTCTTTCCCTTGTCTGAGTTTAAACTTTGTTTATATTTGTTGACATTCTATTTTAAAATCAATCAACAGGCACGTGTATTGTTTGCGGCTGATAACTTTTTAGCAATAACAAACAATAAGTAATACAATGTATTTACCATACAGGCATACTGTATTCTCAAACAGGTCTCCATAAGGGTATCTGCCATATAAATTAATATCTATTTATGGGTCTGCCAAACGATGCGTAACTGAAAGAGTCGTTTTATATTCAAAATGCTGAATAAAATATACATTTAAAATGATGAATTCGTATACATGAATAGACTTTCGATGTGGATACCTGGAACAGCACAAGTTTGCCGATATTTTGGTAAAGCTTTCCATAGACTTACTGCTGCGTTCTACAATCGCAAAGATAAGTGAGCTACGATAGTTTCTCTTTAGAAAGAGTCACCTTGAGAGGGGCTTTTTACTCACAGTTACTGCGCTCTTTGAGTTTTGGGAAATTTTTCTCGACATTGGCCGCTTATCTCTTATCAATAATTTCCCAAGCTAAACTGAAATAAAAGCCGGCCCAATGCGTTTTATTGCCAGTTTATATACAGAATAGTAACTGAACATACTATCAATATGCAACTATTCTATGTTTTGGCTCTGCTAGTGGCCAGTTTGGGCCATGTTCTTGGTTACTCATATCTAATGATAATGCCAACTTCGGCACAGTCTCATTTTTATGTGGGCCAAGCACTGGCCAAGGGATTGATTGCCGCAGGACATGAAGTCACAATAATGTCTACATTTCCACAAAAAAAGCCGATTAAGAATTTACGGGATATACCTTTGCCTAGTACTAAAGCTGCTATGGATGGTAAGTACTCATAAGTATTTCATTACAAATGTCACGTTTTGATATCTCTGAATTACCGGCTGATAACGCCAGCATTATCAAATACGTGCAAACAATGAAACTATAACAAATTTAATTTCATTATAATCAAATATTTTTACACAGCTCACAGAAAAAACCTTATGTTGAACTTGGGGAAATCCTTTATTGCGCGCACTCCAATTATGCATGGCATGGGTCTGGCACTGACCAAAGCTTTGCTAGAGGAGCCAGCAGTGAAGTCACTCCTCAAAGAGAATCGCACCTACGACGCTGTCATCTGCGAGGTTTTCATGAACGAACCACATTTTGGTTTCGCAGAACATTTTAAGGCTCCTCTGATTGGACTCTCCACCTTTGGAGCGTCGTCTTGGACCACGGAACTAGTTGGCACACCCTCTCCGCCTTCATATGTGCCACATGTTATGCTGCCGATCAGTGACCGCATGAGCTTCTCAGAGCGCGCTGCTAACTTGTTTTTCACAGCCTACGATCTCTTCCATCAAAATTTTTTGTATTTGCCTAAGCAAGAGGCACTCTATAAGAAATACTTTCCAAACAACAAGCAGGATTTCTACAAGATGCGCCTCAACACGGCTTTGGTGCTTTTAAACAATCATGTCTCCCTGAGTTTTCCACGTCCCTATGCACCAAATATGATTGAGGTTGGTGGCATGCATGTTCAACGCGAGCGGAAGCCACTTCCTAAGGACATCGAGGACTTCATCAAAGGGGCTAAACACGGCGTTATTTACTTTTCCATGGGCTCAAACTTAAAGAGTACAGCCCTGCCACAGGAAAAGCGTCAGATTTTGATTGACACTTTCCGCGGACTTAAACAACGGGTATTGTGGAAATTCGAGGACGCCAATATGCCAGGCAAACCAGAAAATGTTTTTATTTCGGACTGGTTTCCACAGGACGATATTTTGGCGCATGAGAATGTGAAACTATTCATCACCCATGGAGGCCTGCTGAGCACTACGGAATCTATTTATCATGGCACACCCGTTCTGGGTATTCCTATGTTTGGTGATCAACATATGAATATGGCAAGAGCCCAAAAGTCCGGCTATGGTATCACATACAATTTTAATCAACTTTCAGTCGAAACACTTAGAGAAGCTATCAATAAGATTATCAGTGATCCGAGTTATACAAAGCAAGTGCTTGCCATGTCTGAGAGGTTTAGGGATCAACACGAAACTCCCTTAGAGAGAGCAGTCTACTGGGTAGAGCATGTGACCAGACAAAAGGGTGCCAAGTATTTACGAAGTGCTGCTCAGGACCTGAGCTTTATAGAGTATCATAACTTGGATATTATTGCTACGGTTGTCGGTGGATTGAGCTTAATTTTGTTTGCAGTTGTTTATCTTATTAAGGTTATACTTAAGTTCATAAGACGTAAACTGAGTGATTGTAAAGGAAAATCAAAGAAAATAAAACGTAACTAATCAACAATTTACATTATTTACACTTTGAACTTATTTGTTTATTGTGACTATAATTGATATTTTAATTTTCTAATTAAGCGCAGCAAAATAAACAAAATACTCTTTATTTTTTGATTCTTTTCTCAAATATTTGCCAAAACAATCGAGATCAGCAAGCGAAACTAATCGTGAGTAAGCTTTACAATTATAAACAACTCTTCTCATTATTAGCTTCCAGTGAAATAAATATTACTTTAAGCCTTTGAGTAAATGTTCTTTTTGTTAGAGTGCATAATGAAATTTGTTTGTGATTTGTTCTTGCCTTTATTAGAAATAAACTAAATATTTGTTTATATTAATTTCTATATGTAAAACGAACTGATAATGTTGTGATATTTGTAACATGTTTACTCTCTTAAATGACACACTCTTGTGGTTTTGTTAGAGAGCTTAACATTCGTTAAGTCTCTCTTTTAGAAAACGAATTTAAGAGAGCACAGCTAAGTTCTCTCTTAAGCGACGCTGCGTAATGAACGGGAAGCCAATTCTATTTTGAGCAGCAAGCAACAGTATTGTCATAGAATAGCACACTATGTGTTTTATTTAAAATGCTTAGAAAAATGTTATAGTCTATAGAATACAAACATATTTGCTGTTTTATATGCTCTTCTTTCTATTCCTGTTCTTCGTTTTTTGCCGGTAGATAGAGGCAAAGTGTAGAAAAACCGACGCAATGTATTACGAAAAAGAGTCAAACAAACATGAAATAGAGTGGAATTCCAAAACGATGAAGACAAAAGCAAAGCAACAATGACAGACTAATAAGGTGTGTTGTTACGCACACGAGAATATTAAAATGTTTAAATACTGACCACTCATGAGACTAATCAACTTAAAAAAAGTTTAAAAAAAAAAAACATATTCATGATGACTTCACGCAAACTTGTAATACGGGAGTTAATGTATGTGGGTATCAGCAATTCGTTGCCTATCTACGATTTGTGCAATTCGCTCTTCATTTCATTTATACATATTGTGAGACTCATGCGAATGTTTCGGCAGTTGAGATCGAGCCGGTGACGCGTACGGATCGCGTATAGAAGTGTGGAATATTTATTATTATTTCAAACATAATTTAAATTGAATTTTAATTATTTCATAACTGTAATTATTCGAAATTATTAGTGTAATTATGGCAGGCAAAAAAACCTGTTTAAATGCTGCCTTGATACTCAGCCTGCTGAGCTGTGTTACGGCTTATAAATATCTTTTGGTTATGCCAACAGCAGCTCGATCCCATTATAATGTAGGCTCAGCTTTGGCCAGGGGATTGGCTTTATCTGGTCATCAGGTGACAGTAGTTTCACCATTTGTTATGAAGACACCTTTCCAAAATATTATTGATGTACCTGTGCCAAATATAATGAAGGCTATGGGCAGTAAGTAAAACCCTTTAATATTCAACCGAAATTCTATAAATTTAGATAAGCATGAGCTAAAAGGGTCTAGTTTTATATAATAACTAAAGTGTTTAATCTATTAAGCCTTTTATAACCTTCATATATATATTTCTAATATACTGAATAGTTCTCGTGACTGCGCTATTGATAATAGGCTGTTAGTAACATATAAATAACTGGATAGCAAGTGCTATTGAAATCCACAACGCTATCGGTAAAATATTTATTTACACAATATTAAACAATAGATTAGCGTAAACTCTAAACGTAATATCGAACAAAGTTTAATTAAGAGTCTACCCAAGTCCAAATACATATCTATATTTTAAATCTCTGATTTTATCAATTTTTTCTAGCCGATGTAGACAATCTGCTTGAAAGTTCTAAGCAGTCCATTGTACAACAGATTATTAGTTTCTATGCAATGGGTAAGATTTCAGCACACCTGCTCATGTATTACATATGAAACTCATGGAATTCACTGTAGGTCTTCGATTTACTGAGGCTTTGCTTCAGGACCCAGCCATACAAAAGCTGATGGCATCAAAACAAACCTTCGATGCTGTAATTGATGAAGTTTTTCTCGACGAAGCACTTTTTGGCTTTGCGGAACACTTTAATGCTTCGCTTATTGGTCTGGGCACCTTTGGTGCCATTAGCTGGAATACCGATATGGTAGGTCAAACATTCTTTAGACGTCTTTCTTGAATGGAACTAATGAATATTCTTCTCAGGTTGGTTCCCCATCGCCCGCTTCTTACGTGCCGCATGCTCTGCTCAAATTCTCTGATCACATGTCGTTTGTGGAACGACTTATCAACTTGGCCTTCTTGTCGTATGAACATCTGTTCATGAGCCTATACTATTTGCCAAAACAGGAAGCAATCTACACCAAGTACTTCCCCAATAACAAGAAAAGTTTCCACGAGATGCGCACCAATGCAGCGCTGGTTTTGCTCAATCAACACGTCTCTCTGAGCTTCCCTCGTCCCTACTCGCCCAATATGATCGAAGTAGGCGGTATGCACATCCAGCGTAAACGAAAGTCGCTTCCATCCGATATTGAGGAATTCATCAAGGGTGCTAAGCATGGCGTCATTTACTTCTCTATGGGCTCAAATTTGAAGAGCGCAAATTTGCCCCCAGAAAAGCGTCAGGCATTGATTGACACCTTTAGCAAACTCAAGCAACGTGTGCTGTGGAAATTCGAGGAGACCGATTTGCCAGGCAAACCAGAGAATGTTTATATTTCGGACTGGTTTCCACAGGACGATATATTGGCGCATGAGAATGTCAAACTTTTCATCACCCATGGAGGCCTTCTGAGTACTACGGAATCTATTTATCATGGCACACCATTTGTGGGTATTCCTATCTTTGGCGATCAATTCCTCAACATGGCACGTGCTGAACAGAATGGCTATGGAAAGACTGTTCATTATGAAGAACTGACATCCGAGAAACTATTAGCTGCCATCAAGTCTATTCTCGAGGACCCAAAGGCCATTGATCTGGTCAAGGCCATGTCTCTTCGTTACAGGGATCAGCCTCAGTTGCCACTGGATAAGGCCGTCTACTGGGTAGAGCATGTGACGCGTCACAACGGTGCTAAATATTTAAGAAGTGCTTCTCAGGATCTCAACTTTGTGCAATACCATAATTTGGATGCTATTCTAGTTCTCTATGGTGGTATTCTGTTTGTCATTTATTGTGTTATATTGCTAGTACGTCGAGTCTTCCGGTTGATTCAGCAAGTATTATTTGGCCGTAAGGCGAGTAAGCCAAAAGCGAAACGTAACTGAATCAAGATCGAGATTAAATCTGTTTTAGAAATATATGTCTTTAAGAATAAATTAAATTGTACGCTTATGAATTTACTTATAAAAACTTCATGAGGCACTGTGGTCAGTTTTGCCGTTGGCGACCAGCTCGTAAAATAAAATTGAAAATATTGTGTATACCAATCGAAGATTTTTATTCCACCCGCTGCACTCTACTCAGAGTTTTTGCAATCTCTGAAACTTTAGTTGCATTTTGGGCAGTTCTTTTTTGTAGTTTTTTTTTTGTGAGTGTTTTTTTCTTACTTTTGTTTGTTAGTTGCGCATAGTTAACGCTTCAGTTGTAAAAATGCCCATCAGCGAGTTAAAATTTTTAGCAGCACACCCAACGGAAAGAAAAGCGATGGCAGTGCCATGGTCACGACCACGCCCACAAACGACCGCCCAGCGCTCAACGCTTTTATTTTCTTCACCGAGATTTTTTCGTCAGTGCTCGGTGCTGGCATACTGAAAGCCTTGAATTCGGTAAGGAAGGAGAACGGGGTAATGCAAAAGGCGTGTAAAAGTTTTAGCGCAACTTATTGCAACTGTTTTGGGCCAGGGCCGCAGTGAAAAATCAGCGTCCGCGCCGGAAATGTTGGCGGCTGTAATGGCGGCCACATTAAAAGTGCACAGCAAGAATTATACATAAATATTAGTGGATGACTAAAGATTGAAACAAACTGATAGAGAAAACATTAACAAAGGTAACTATTTGCTTTTTTAAGCCAGACCTAGAAAAATGTATCCCTAAAATAAAAAATATTTAAGACATTATTTAATTTGGAGATAACAGTCTTAATCAGCCGATTATTTAGAAAATTATGTATATTCAGTAGTTTAATTCTTGACCCTTTTGTAGTTTTTGGCTCTTTTTTATTTTATTAATAGTTTTTCTCGTATTTTTACTTACGATAAGTGAATCTAATAGGAGAATGGCCAACATTTACAATATATAGAGCTTTTTCAATCTCTAAAGAAAAGCTGAGATAAATGGAACTTCTTTCCATCACAGCAACACAAACACTAATAAGTGTTATCTCATTCAAGAACATCTGAATTTTCCATAACATAACATAAGTCAATAGAAAACAAATTCAGAATATTTGGTAAAATACTTTTTCCTTTTTCTTGCACTCAAAATCAGGCCTCATACTTCCTTTTTGCTAAAACTTTATTAAATCGTTTTATTTGTTTTTTTTTTAAGGTTTAACTTACTAATAACGGGCAACTCTGCGACTCCTTAATATGTACAGCAAGTTTCCGTTAATTTAAATATATTGTCAGTTGTCTAAGTATAACGGACCCATCCAATGCGCCTTCCTACTCGACACAGCACCGCAGACAACAAAGAGTACAATCTTCTTCCAATGCATTTTCGTTTTAAAAACAAATCAAATATACACATCCACTTTTATATAAAACAGGTACACTTTGTACATAAGAAGACGTACAACTAATATACAAGATTAAATAAAGTACGGTTAATATGTGTAGTAATAAGATTAAAGTAAATTAAATTTGCTATGCCTGATCAATTCCTGAAGTAGTTGTGTGAAATAATGAAAGCCGAAAGAATGAATATATTTTTTATTTAAGTTGAAAGTATTATATGGTAGAGAGATATAGAAAACGCAATGAAGTTAGCTGAAAGTTAAAAACTTCGTTTAGTCATCATATCAAAAGTCAGTGATTGAAGGGCAAATATTTGTTATTAAAAAGATTATAAGTTAATACGTTCCCCTTACATTAGGCCCAATACAATAATTTAGTAAATAATTTTATCGAACTGTTCTTTTTGTCTTCCTTAAAGTACATCAATTAAAATGCGCATAAACTTTTATTAATTTATTAATTGAAATTCTATATTCAAAGTATTTTGCTATGCCAGCTGAACATATTTCTAAACGCACCTCTCCATATTAAATTTGGTAAATTTTGAACGTTTTTAAAGCCAAGAAACCCAGAATGTAACATAATAATTTCTATTAAACTTGACAGTAAAAGTGAAAATGTTTTTTAGTTATAAATTGCAAACAAAAAAATAAGATCAACAGCACCGAATATATCACTAAAATATGCGTTGCCAGCAAATTCGAACTTTTTGTTCCATTTATTTACCTAGACAAACTCTGGAAATTTGTTGTAAAACAAACAGCTCATACCGAGCAAGAGTGAACGAAATTGCAAATTCTATCAATCAGTCTATTATACTTGCAGGTAAGCAAACGAGCTATGTGCAAATGCAGTGAACTGACTCAATTGGTTTTTGCACATGCTCATAGCAGACAATATGTAGCAAGAACACATATTCTGACAGTTTTTGCTCATCTAATAGGACTTTCTGCCAGTGTGTTATAAATGTTTGCTTGACAAGCTGCAAAACGACAGATGACTTGCTGCAATTTAAATTTCTTTATGGAATTTAAGCCAATATTCCAAATATAATTTATATCATTTTTAATGCGTGGTTTTTAAATATATTTTTTAAACAATAGAAGAGATTACCCTTGACTTTATAAAAGAAGTGCTTCCTAAGGGGACTTGGGTTTTATGTTGAGGAAATTATATCCGGATATTTGCATACTATCAGCTGTTAATACAGCTTTTATTATAAAGGTAAAATGCTAACAAGAACCAACATCCAATATCAACAAATAAAGCCACTATAGTGAATTCAACTCATGAATTTTTGATGAAGTATTTGGCGATGCGGCCAAAATAACCATTCACATATATGTATGTGCTTGTATAACGGAAATGAAGCTGCAATTTAATATTACGTATACGCAACGTGCGCAACTGATTGGACAGCGGTTAATGCATATTTTTGCTCACATTCTTGTTACCCACACTATAATGAGCTGCATATCAATAAGCGATAATTACATACAACCAAGGTTGTAAAATATGCATACTCTTATTATTCAATAAACTCGAATTCAATCATATTTGATAATATTGAAATTGGCCAATTCACTCGCAAGTCAAAATACAACTAAAAGTTTAATATTTTTTTATAAAAGCACTACATTTAGTTAAAAAAAGAATTTTATTGTTTCTTTAATTTATTTGTCGTTGATGCGTTTCTACTCTTAACACAAACTAAAACTATAATTAAGATAACAGTTAAGAGTATTAACAAATCAATGCCTAGAAACATTCCGATCACATCTAAGTTATGATATTGCACAAAATTTAAATCTTGTCCGGAGCTTCGCATATGGGGTGCACCCTTATGTCTCAACACATATTCTGTCCACCAGATAGCGGTCTCCTGTGGACTCATTGGTTGATCTCGATAACGAGCCGACATCTTCTGAGCGGTCGACATAAATCCAGGCTCCGATAGCAATCGTTCAATTGTGTTTTTGAGTTGGGCAGAAGTCATCTCTTTATAATCAAGGCTCAACCCAAAACCAGCTCGTTTAGCACGCTCAACATTTAAGAACTGATCGTAGAAGAATGGTAAACCGAGCACTGGTTTACCATGATGAATGCTCTCGATAGTACTCAGTAATCCTCCGTGGGTAATAAAGAGTTTTACTTTAGGATGCGCTAAGATATCAGGTTGTGGAAACCATTTGCTAAGAAAAACATTCGCAGGCTTTCCTGCTAGCTGATCATCTTCAAACTTCCACAGGATACGTTGCGGAAGACTTGCGAAAGTTTTTAGTAGCATCTGCTTTCTCTCCTCTGGCAAGTCCTTGCTTTTAACGTTAGAACCCAAGGAAAAGTAGATAACACCAGCTGAGCCAGCACCGTCAATGAAGTCTTCCATATCCTTTGGAAGTGGTGCAGGGGTATGTGCAATATGTAGTCCTCCCACCTCGATCATATTTGGTACATACGGGCGGGGAAAACTTAGCGAGAAATGCTGATTTAGCAAGATTAGCGAAAAGTTCTTGGTCAATTCATCCAACGGAACTTTATGGGCCACATGTGGAAAGAATTCCTCGTAGAGCTTCACCTGCACAGGCATATGAATCAATTTATAATTAATCCAAGCCACCGAAGTATCAATAAAGTTGTGTACACGTTCCCAAAACGTCATTCGATCACTCAAGCCGGTCGTGACAAGTGGTGTGTAGGAGAGAGGTGACGTATTGCCCACCAGCTCATCAACATTCCAGTCCGTGCCGAATGTAGACAGGCCAATGATCGGAGCATTAAAATGCGCAGCAAAGCCATACAGCGCATCAGTTCGTAAAGCTTCCACAATGATAAGATCGAATTGAACTTTCCCAGGTTTCAGCAGCTCTCGTTGTACATCGGCATTATTTAGCACCTTCTTGGTCACGTTGATAAAGAAATCGTTGATAAAATTGTTTTCATCCCATATACCTCTGCACTCACTAACACCGCTAATAATGTCTGAAACAAGCAACATAAAATATAGATTATGAAACTAAGCTGAAAATTTTCTACATACCATCATAAGACTGAAAAACTTCCATAACTGCAATATCCCGAAAGTTCTTTACGGGCTTTTTCTGGGGAAACGCGTTGACTGAGGTTACTTCATGACCGCGTGCAGCCAGGGCCTTTAAGTATGGCAATACGTTAATGTATTGCGAAGGACCCGGAAAAGGAAATATGGCTAAAATGCGGGCTCCTTCCAACAGATTTGGAAATAGTAATATTGTTAGAAGACTGCACAACCGTAACGCGAGCATTTTTGAAACCGTTCACTGCCTTTTGATTCCGAGAAACGACTAAATGTATTTGATGTATCAAGCTTGCTTTAGGGCATTGCACATTCAGATTAGATAGCCGCCCAGTTGCACACGCGATAACAATTGCTCTCAGAGCCTATTATAGTAATTTAAATGTAATTCACAAACTGACAGCGCCGCCTGGGCTCGCCTTAATCAGTCAGCTTAATACATATGCGAGTATGTGTATGTATACCCCGGGTATTATGAGACTAATCTTCTCACAGATGTTTGTTTGTTTTATGCCAGCGTAAAAATCGTAGACTATTTAAATGAAAAACTGCAAATCACCATTATTTAACATATTTTCTAAGTGATCTTAATTGTGACTAGCACAATTTTTTACATTGATTAGCGATGTTCGTCAAATTAAGATTTTTTACTGAAATAAACTTAAGTAAATAATATATCTCAGAGTTAAACATGGTTTAAATCCATACAATTATTGACAGTTACAACAAGCGCGACAACTTAATTTGTATACAATGAATAACAGAACTATATTAAAAGTTAAAAGCTTTTTAATATTTGTTTATTTTAAAAAATACAACACTGAGAGTTTAAATTTGCAATACGATATAAAATTAAGATTATTAGGTTCAGATTAAGAAATGTGAGTATTATAAACAAGTTTTTAAATAAAATAAAATCAACAAACACATATTAGGCTAATATTTAATTACAAAAAAACATAAAAACGTATTGAATAAGACTATTGGGATTTTAGTTTAGTATCGCTCTTAAAGATCTTTCCAAATATATAACGCACAACCCTTAAAAGGGTCAAGAGAATAAATAAGAGTATTAAAGTAATAAGAGAGGCAGCACCACACAAAAGACCCCAGGTGTCCAGACCATGCAGTTGAAGGAAATTCAGATCACGTGATGCTGATCTCAGATGAGGTGCACCTTTGTGGCGTAGTACGTATTCGGTCCACCAGATGGCGCGTTCGAGCGGTGTATCTTTCTGATCCTTGTACAGCTTCGACTTTAGCTGTACAGCCTGTGAAAACCGATCATCTTCGAGTAGCTCTATAATCGTGTCGTGCAATTCGGTGGCATTTAAATTCCTCAGATTTAAGCTAAGACCATAACCTGCTTGCTTGGCTCGCTCCACATTCAAGTGCTGATCATAGAAGACGGGGAGTCCCAGCACAGGCTTACCAAAGTAGATGCTCTCGATGGTACTCAATAGACCACCGTGTGTGATGAAGAGTTTTACATTGGGGTGTGCCAGAATATCAGGTTGAGGAAACCATTTGCTAATTAGTACATTCTCTGGTTGATCCTCAAGTTTCTCCAGTTCAAATTTCCACAGAACTCGTTGCTTTAGATTTCCAAAGGCTTGTAACAATGCTTTTCGTGTATCTGCCGGTAAATCAGAGCTCTTTATATTGGAGCCCATAGAGAAGTAAATAACTCCATGCTTTGCATCATCAATAAACTTGGCTATATCGGCGGGCAATGGCTTAGGTTCTCTTTGCTGCTTCAGATGAAGACCGCCCACCTCAATCATGTTGGGCAAATAGGGGCGTGGATAGCTCAGAGAGAAATGCTGGCCAAGTAGCATTAGTGAGAAACTGTCAAGCACTTGGTCCAACGTTTTTTGTGCACTGGGAAAGTATTGTTGATAAAGTTTTCGCTGGCTGGGAATATGAACGATGCGTTTGTGCAACCAGGCTACAAAAGCCTCCCAAACATTTTCCAGTCTCTGAGAATAGCTCATGTACTCGGTGCGAGAGGACAAGAGCATTGGGTTGACGGACAATGGCGATATGTTGCCCATTAGCTCATCAATATGTCGATCAGTGCCATAAGAGGAGATGCCAATGGTAAGAGCGCCAAAGTGCTGTGATATGCCAAACAGTGCATCGGTTTGAACCGTTTCCATAACAACCAAATCAAAGCTTTCTTTATCCTGTAGCAACTCTTTGACCGCAACGTCCTCGAGTACATTTGCTGTTAACATATTGAGAAAATCCGTAGTCATTGAAAGCATTGTCCATTGATCAGCTGGTTGAAAAAAGTCGGCGCTGCCAAAAGCTGTTGAGATTTATGTTTGATAACTTATCATAATTGTGGTCGTTATCAAAATAACTTATCGTGCACATACCTGCCATCAGCTCTTGTATTTTTGTAGCACCAATTACCCTAAAATTGGGTACAACCTCGGTGCTGCCAAATGTGTTAATCACAGTGACATTGTGACCTCTGCGTGACAACTCTTTTAAATACTGTTCCGCAAATATATACTGTGATCTACCGGGAAATGGAAACACCGCCAAGATCTTTGCACTTTGCACTTCGACACTAAAATTAATTAACAACTGAGAGAGAAAAACTCCCAGCACCCATCGACTGCAACGCAATTCCATTTCGCATCAAGCACCGAATCGGCTTAAGTTTCGTCGTCAACTAAATCAACAAACAGCAAATAACACATAAAATTTGGTAGAAATTATCGCAAATAACCATAAAACTACTCTTTGATAATCAACTGAGGAAGGTCGGGAGAGAAATTTGCAAAAACCGTTGAAGCCTAACGTCGATTACGTTGTGTCCCATTCTCAAATGTCTCTTGTTTCTTTATGTTTTTTGATATCTGTTTTGTTACTTTATTTATACTCTTTTGTTATTTTTAAATCTGTTTAATTATTGCGTTGCGAGCGTCGTCACCGACTGCCGCGTCTGACAACAGTTTCGTTTGTTTACTTATTTCGTGTTGTTATGCAATTGAGAATGTTCTCCTAATTGCGCTCTGCCTCTCTATCGGCGGCTTGTCTCTCTTTTCGTGCAGTTCTCGCGCTCTTTTGACTGACAATGCTCGCTCTCTCGCTCTGTCTATCTCTGTCACACTTTTGTTTGTTAATTGCAACGCTCAGAATATATTATTATATGTCTGTATATATATAACTGGTTTTCTACTGTTTTAAATTGAGCGTAGATTTTGTTTGATAAAACCTTTGCTCTCCGAGAATGAACGTTGTTACACTGTCCTACAAAGCATTAAAATCAAAGTCATTAATATAAAGTTGCAAATATATTTATATTATTTATATGCACATATTTATTAACATATTATTCAATATATATTATTAATATACGTGTTTTCATTAATATAACAACACTAAAAGCTAACAAATTATATTTAGTACAATAAAGTTCTTTAAAAATATTTTAGTAAATGTATTTACAATTTATTTAAATTTAAATGTTTTTACGCGTGTAATATAATCTCTAGTTAAACATTCTATTTACATTTTGATTAATGCTATTCTTATTAAGTTAAAGCGATGGACAACACTATTAAAAATTTTAACTGTACTGTCAATTACTTCTTATTCGTCTAATTTCTATTGGTGGTGGGTTGTATGGAATGTTAATAAATGTAGTGCGTTTGAGAAAATAAAAAAATTTGTGCAGTGCATAAGAAACTGCCCCAACGAGTAAGCTTATACGAAAAGTGACGAATAAGAAAGTGTCCAAGTAATAATAATCCATTAACTTAAAATTATATGAACTGACTCGCATATGGGGTGCCCCCTTGTGTCGCAGAACATATTCAGTCCAGAAGATAGCTGTGTCCATAGGATGCATGGGTTGATCCCGAAAGCGTTGTGATAATGCCTGCGCATTTATTCGGAATTGCGGTTGATCCAGCAGTCGTCTAACGGCTGACTCAAAGTCAGATTTAGTCATCTTGAGTGTGTCCAGCAGGAGACCGGCGCCTTCCAACTGCATGCGCTCTACATTCCGAAACTGATCGAAGAAAAGCGGCAATCCCAAAATTGGCTTGGCATAATGGGTCGCCTCGATGATACCCAGCATACCACCATGGCAGATGAACAGTCGAACGTTGGGATGTGCCAGTATGGCCTGTTGTGGCAGCCAATTGCTCAGAATGATATTATCACTCACATTAGGTAGTTGATTTCCCTCGAATTTCCATATAATACGCTGTGGCAATGCGCTAAAAGTCTCTAGTATTATTGCCAATGTTTTCGGTGATAAGTCACTGCTTTGTATCTCCGTGCCCAGAGACATATAAATCACTCCATGCTCGGCATCATCTATAAACTTTGCCAGCTCTGGAGGCAGCTCTGGCACTTTTTTCGGCACATGCATGCCTCCAACTTCGATCAAGCTGGGAACATTTGGTCGAGAATCAAAAAGACTGAAATGCTGATTGAGCAGTATTATTGAAAAATTTCGCCGCATTTCAGCAAAATTATGTTTAAGGTGACCAAAGAAATGGTCGTGTACTTTTTGCTGTCCTGGCACAAAAATTAGAGTCATCACTAACCACTCCTCACACACGAGTACCCAGTTGTATAGACGATCCAATAGTGAGTCGCCACGCCTAAATCCGATAGGGAGAATGGGCTCATATGTCGAGGAAGATGTGTAGCCCACCAGGTTGTCAACGTTCCAATCTCCACCACTTGTGGCGAGTCCAATCAATGAGGCATTGAAATGTGCTGCAAGTCCAAACAATGCATCTGTTTGGGATGGTTCCACAACTATCAGATCGAACTTTTTATCTGATTGCATTAATTTCTTTACCTCATCATTGTCGAGCACATTGAGAGCGGTTTTCATCAAATAATCTCGAATGGATCTTACCTCAAAAAATAAGTTTGCTGACCATAGATTATTCTGATTAAAATCTAAATTTGAAAAAAGTGTTTAAAGATTGCATTAATTATTTTTGAAGCACATAAATAATAAAATCATCACTAATGGTATGTAGCAAGCTATTTTAATACAATTTAAAAATAAAGTAAATAAATAAATAATAATCGGGGAAGGCATAGGTTTTCTTTTCTGATAATCTGATTTTGTTTTTTGTGAGAATTTAAGAGACTTTATTAAATTTAAAAACCTTACTTTATTTTCACTGAGAATATTGCGAAGTATTTAAAATTTGAACATATCAACCATTTATAATCAAAAAATATTTTCTTTTTTTGAAGCTATTTAACCAATCGCTCAAATAATACAAGTAAGAAAAGCTACAGTCGATCGAGCTGACTGTAAAAACTCATTCTATTGCGCATTTCCTATTGGCTACAATTGTCCGACCCAGAAAAAACCCGGTGAGAATATAGTAGCAAACACATAATGTGTAAATATGGTCACGATAGCTCAAGACATTTTAAAGTTATGGTAAATAAAGTTTATACAATTTACGGGGGTGGTATGGGGCGTGGCACCTATTTGAAATAAACGTGATCTGTTCGGACGGACACCAATTTAAAATAAAGTAAATAAATAAATAATAATCGGGGAAGGCATAGGTTTTCTTTTCTGATAATCTGATTTTTTGTGAGAATTTAAGAGACTTTATTAAATTTAAAAACCTTACTTTTTTTCACTGAGAATATTGCGAAGTATTTAAAATTTGAACATATCAACCATTTATAATCAAAAAATATTTTCTTTTTTTGAAGCTATTTAACCAATCGCTCAAATAATACAAGTAAGAAAAGCTACAGTCGATCGAGCTGACTGTAAAAACTCATTCTATTGCGCATTTCCTATTGGCTACAATTGTCCGACCCAGAAAAAACCCGGTGAGAATATAGTAGCAAACACATAATGTGTAAATATGGTCACGATAGCTCAAGACATTTTAAAGTTATGGTAAATAAAGTTTATACAATTTACGGGGGTGGTATGGGGCGTGGCACCTATTTGAAATAAACGTGATCTGTTCGGACGGACACCAATTCAAAATTTGGAGGCTTTAGCTCTTAATGGGGTTGGCCACGCCTCCTTCTTCCTGTTACGCACATTTGGTTTCTGGCAAACTGGCAAACCGCTATAATCTTTTCTAGAGTACAAGGTCTATACATTTTATGTTTAATTTCTTCTAATATTTTTATTTTGACTATAGAAGTCAAAGATTAACGTACCCAACGATACTTTATAACGGTCATCTACGAATATTGAATGAAATTGATCCAAAATAACACATTCCTTGAACGCGTGTATTAGAGTCAATTGATGACCGCGTTCTTTTAACGTTTGCATATATGGCGTTAACAGATTACACTGCGACGGCAAATCGTAAGGAAAAACAAAGAGAATTTTAGCGGCACGAGTGGGCCACAAAACGGCAAGCCCAAACACCGCAAACAATAGCTGTGGTAGCCGCATCCTTAACAATATTGTACCAATGAGAACCAGTCGCGGAATTCAACTGTTGTTTAAGTGGCGTTCACTTTACTCACATGCCCAACAAATTGAATTGCAAAACGATAAGATTAGTTAACTTGTTTCTCTCAATATTTGCCCGCTATCTCTGCCAAATGAACCATAACATAGTAGTACACTAAAGAGTAGCAAAATGTATAGACGTTTTACAATATGATAGGGCACATGTCCAGTATTTTGTTAATTCTGAGTCTGGACGTCTTTTCCAGTTGACTCAATCGGTCAACATGTTAGCCGTATTTTCATTTCCAACCAGCTAACCTTATCTGCTGATTATACCATATTTGCGTGCCCTTGTTCTCGGTCATCTGGAAACATAAATTCTGTGGTGGATCACATGGAAAAAATTGGTGGAGATCAACATTAGCTAGGTATCTCTATCAAATTCAAGACGCGCCTTGGACGCGCCAGATCTAAAGTACCCAATGTGATCGAAGTGCCCGGCATCCATTTGAGTAATCCGTACTTGAAGATGAAAGTTCCATTGAAACGATTTGTAGATGAAGCAGTCCATGGTGTTTTGATCTGCTGCACCGTCTTGCAGTAGTATAATCTGGAAATTATTCCAGTACTTTTTGGCCGAATTGGACCAATAATCACAAGTTGTTTGGGTACAAAGCTAATAAGACCATTCACGTCTTGGCAAATTAGCTGTTCAATTTGTACGTACTATACCGAAATAAAGGTGGTTAAATTGCGCAGACACTACAAAGGAATGTGTGTTAGAGACAGACAGTAAAAATCGTTGTTCATTTATTTGCTTTGTATTGATAAAAGCTTATATACTGATATAACTGATAAGTTACAAATAAACAGAAAAAATTGATAAAACTACTGACGAATTTATCAATATTTAAATGGCTTTTATATATTTAATATGTTTTATTAATTTTATTATAAGCAACATACATATAAATCCTATAAATTATATCAGGGTTATTTACGCATTCAAAATTGAGAGTGACTCGAACAATTGTAATTAATAATATTTTTACTTGTATCCCGTAAAGAATTTACTTTAATATTAGGGTATCTTAGAGTCGCTTCTTAAATCTAACTGGTGTTTTAAGGTCCAAAAGAAAATTTATAAAAATGTTGAACAAGAAGCCATATACAGACGAGCTTTCCCGACCGCAAGACACCCTGTGAAAAGTACGGTCCCGACTTGAGATCGATATAAAATAATTTCTTCCTTAAATGTACATTTAAACGAGACCCGTTTTTGCATCCGTTTAAAATCAAATTAGAATTAGCTTGCGTGAAATTAATTAAAATTGTGAAAATATCGTCCACAAACAGAGATCTACTACCTAAAATGATGGTCAACGATGCTTATCGATTATTTAGTATCGTAGCTTTAACTCTTTATAAATATATCGGAACCGAATCGCTCAAATGAACTAAAGAACTGGTATCGATAGATGAATCAAAACAAAACGCGACAAAGCAAGAAGAAGCACGCACTGCCTTGCTTGCACTTGCTTACACAATCTTCTCATACAAATGACCTAGTTCGGACGATTTGGCCCATGGGAACGACAGGATATAGTTGTCCGATCCGGACCAAACTTGGTATGGGTAATTATAATATTACCTTACACGTAATATGTGAACTTGGTCACAATAGCATCATTAGTTTTTAAGTTATCGCGTTTTCAACATGTTTTTTACAATTTGCGGGGACGGTAGGCATCGTGGAAAAACTTTAAATTAAGCATGACCTACCTGCACATTCAAGTAGTCTATGTACCAAATTTGCTGTTTCTAGCTTGATCACACAAACCCAATATACCCTCACAGGGTATAAAAAACAATTTTCGTAACACAAAAACTAGAAAATTACTTAACCTACCTGGACTAAATTCACATAATATATTAATGGTATTATTTTAAGTATCCTCAGCATTTTTGGCCAAGGTGAGACAACTATAATCTTGGAAAAATTATCTCTAGTATGATAACGGGATCTTTTACAGTCGGTTGGCTTCGACCAAAATAACACAATCCTTGAATGCGTTTATTAAGTTAAATTGATGAGAACAATCTTGTAAAGCTTGTACGTGTGGCGTTAAAAGATTTCAATGCGAATTTAAATTGTAGTGAAGGCAAAAAGAATTCTAGCACCAGGAGTGCGCCGTAGAACGGCAAGTCCAAACACAGACGCAATCAATGGATGTGGCAACCGCATCCTCAACAGAATTGTACCAATGAGAACCAGTCGCGGAATTCAACTGTTGTTTAAGTGGCGTTCACTTTACTCACATACCCAACAAATTGAATTGCAAAACGATAAGATTAGTTAACATGTTTCTGTCAATATTAGCCCGCTATCTCTACCAAATGAGCCATAACATGGCAGTACACGAAAGAGCTGCGAAATGTACAGACGTTTTACAACATGATAGGGCACACGGCCAGTGCTTTCTTTGTTTTGGGGTTGACTCTGGCCCTGTTTTTCCAGCTGACTGAATCCGCCAACATTTTAGCCGTATTCCCATTCATCGCCAGCTCGCCCTATCTACTGATTGCACCCTATTTACAAGCCCTTGTAAGCAATGGTCATCAGGTAACCATTATTTCTTCGGTGGATCACATGAAGAATATTAGTGGAGCCCAACACATTCGTGTGCCGAAGTTGGATCAGCAAAGAGAACGTAATTAAAATTGTTAACTTTATTAATGAGCCACATACTAAAGTCAGCTTCTCATTACAGAGCTAGTGAACTATGATTTTGGTACGTTACCCTTCACGAGGTGGGCAGAAGCAGTGTGGGTTGCACAAGTCTTCCGCAATATCTCCATTTTCACGCTAAGCGATGCCGGAGTTCAAGCACTGATACAGGATCGCAGTGTTCAGTTTGAAATGGTCGTTGTACAGGCATCGCATGTAGATGCAATCTACGGATTTGCCCATCATTTCAATGCAGCCCTGGTCGGCATTTCAGCATATGGCACCTCATGGAATATCGACTATCTAGCTGGTAACAAAGCGCCTAGTGTTTATGAGCCAATAGTGCGAGAGGGATTCACCAACGGCTTGAGTCTGCTCGATAAGATGAAAAATTGGATTTATATGACAGAGGAATGGCTGGTGGAACGGCTAATTTACCTGCCCGATCAGGTGCATATTTACAAGCACTTTTTTGGTGACTTTGCTGGGGATTTCTATGAAATTCGAAGAAACTTTTCGCTTATGCTCATCAATCATCACTTTAGTCTTGGGCGAGCCAGATCCAATGTGCCCAATGTGATCGAAATAGCGGGCATGCATCTAAACAGTCCCCATATGGAGATGGAAGCTCCATTAAGACGCTTCCTAGATGAAGCAGTCCATGGTGTCATTTACATGTCTATGGGTATGGAAATCAATTTTAAATGGCTACCACAGCATATGCTTGATATATTACAGCAAAGTTTTGATCAGCTGCACTGGCATGTTGTTTGGAAGCTAGACACGGATAGACAGCCGAATCGATCGGAAAAACTTTTCATGAGTCCGTTTGTACCACAGCGAGAAATCCTAAGGCATCCAAATGTTAAACTTTTTATTACTCACGCTGGACTGCTAAGTATTATCGAGGCCGCTCACAATGCAGTGCCAATGCTCTGTCTGCCAATGTATTACGATCAGTTTGACAATGCGGAGAAAATGAAAAACGCAGGGGTTGCCCAAACCATAGACATATCCGACATGAGCGTTAAATTAGTAATAAAGGCGATCAAGGAACTTATAGAGAATCCTACGTACAAACATAATGCGCAGGTGATGTCAACGCGACTTCGTGATCAACCAATGAATCCACTTGAAACGGCAGTTTGGTGGACTGAATATGTTCTTCGGCATAAGGGAGCACCACACATGCGACTCTCCGAGCAGGATATGTCATTTATGCAGTATTACAATCTGGACATTATATCAGTACTGTTTGGTCGCATTGGATTCGCAATAACAATCATAAGTTGTTTGGGCTTAAGACTGCTAAGGTTATTGAAGTCATGGCAAATGAGAAACTACCATATGCACGTTTTATACTGAAGTAAAGGTGATTAAGCTGCGCAGTCAAACAGTGAGAGAGGCAGAGAGCAAAAATCGTTATAAATTTATTTGCTTTGTACTGATAATAGTTCAATTAACTGATAAGTTACAAATAAAATACAAACAATTTGAACGTTTCGAGCTGATTAAACTAGTGTGGAAAGTTTGTTGCTATCAAAGATCTTGAAACGAAATAAGCAAATCGCCAAATTTAGATGGGGATTATATATTAAACCAGTTGCATTAATTTAAATTTACTCCACGATAAGTCTAAGACTAGCTAAGTATTTTTGTGAGTCAAATGGAAAAAAAATTCCTATTAGTGATTAAAAAAAGTTTTATATATGTGTTCATTTATCGATTTGACTGAATGGTGTTAAAATGATTAGATAAATAAATATTTTTCTTAATGTTGATTCAACAAAATATGTTAAATAAACGATAAAGTTTTTTCTTACATTTTTCTTGTATGGCCATGCCTTAAGTACTTTAAATTAAGTTCAGAGCCTACCCTTTTCAATTTATTAAAAACACGTTTCAGGTAGCGTACTTTTAAGTTTTTTAATTTCCAAGCGGGATATACATAAGTACCAATTCTATGATTGCATCTAATTGGTTCATTGAAGTCACAGCAGGATGAATAAAAGGAAGGAAGGACACTCATCTAAGTACACTTGACAGTAGCCACGTAATTAGAAAACTTTTCTTCATCGGTCGGCTATTATCTGTCCATACCCAACGCATAGTCCTTTCCCATAAGCATAACCGCACTCATTACGCATTTTACATCAATCAGCACGTGCCCAGCATGCTTTGAACTCTTTCTGAACCATTTTTTTTACAGCCAAAGATTTTTTCACAGCACGGTAGGAAACGCAGGCGAAAAGGAACAAAAAATTAAAAGGGTGTTACATTAAAATGCGCAGCTGGAGCTGACAATAACAAAAAAAAAAAAAAGTGCGCACAATTGGGTTTACAATTGCGGGTAAAATACCCCCAAAACGTGTCCAGGAAGAACACGGGAATACGGACAAGTTCCTGTTTAAGGTATAGCAATTTGGGATATTCAGCTATTATGTGGCTTCCCTTGTTATGCCTTTCTTTAGTTGAATATAGACAACTTTTGGGTATTATAATTAATTTTAAATTCTACTTATTAAATTTGTGTTTTTCTGTCGATAATGTTCAGTTTACTTATCCTTGATTGATATCAAATCTTTGGAAAAGAACACGAAATATTTTTAATTATTTTTGCAAATAAATCGAAAATGTGTTCGCACCCAGATTACAGGGCGAACAGCAGTGGCAGAAAATGGTCACAACGTGTTGTCAATTTGATGTTTATTGCAGATTTTTATTTGATTTTATGTTGCAACATTTGAATTTATGTGCTGGCCATAAACTGCCAGAGTGTCTAATCCAAAAATTCTTTGTGAAATTGCGAAGTCGCGCGTCCCTATTGGATTGTGTTTCGAGCTTAGCCAGTTTTATTGGCCATTTGGCAGGCCAGCAAACTTTTTGGTCAATGCTCAAGTGGATGGCTTTCATTGGCGCTTAACTAACTGAAATTAAGTAAACTTTCTTTTGACTTTCATAAGCCTTTTAATAAGCCATAATCCCGCAGGCCTTTTCTAGATTGTGCGTTCTTACAAAGGACGCACATACACACACACACACAGAGGCACACACGAACACTGACATCATAAAAACTAATTAACATTCTAGCGGGCCATGAAAAACGCATGCAATAAATATCATCAATGGTAGCAAAAGAACTTTATTAAAAGTACTTTTAATCAAATTCCACCGAGGCGCTTCTGTTGCTTCAGCTTTGCACTGGGGATAACATTTGAGGCCTGATTAACTTTATAACTCACATGAAAAGTGTGTTCGCAACTGCGTTGTAACTATTCCAGCCGATGATTATTTTTGCCTTATGAGTTGACTAACAGTTTTATAACTATTTAAGTCACTTTGCTCTGAATAGGTAGTATATTTTATTAAGATATTAAATAGTATTTAAATTGTATTTATGACAGGTTATTGGCGTCCATTCCAATATTTATTAAAGGAATATTTTAACTGGTTCTACACAGCTGAAAAAGTTGAAGGTGTACATATGAAAATATTGAACACAGCAAACATATATTTATTTATTAATATTTATATGACCGTTTTGATTAGAATACTGCTAAATACATTCGAAGAGTATTTCAGCTTCGTTTTGCCCACTGCTCATTTGCTAGCTAGTTTGTTGGAAAACTTGTGCGGCCGGCTTTTAATTAGCGTCTACCGCCTAAGTCCCAGTGCGCATTACGCATACGACGCGTTGGCTGCTGATGATGTTGCCACTGACGTTGGCAGTGCTTTGTTTTGTTGTTGCTGTAGCTGTAGCTGTTGTTGTATCTGGTGTGCCGTTGGCGCTTTGGTCGCGTTGTCAGTGCTGCTGGGCGGCCCGAGCACGATTTTAATTAATTAGACTTTTATGAGGCGTGCATGCAGCTAGGCGTCGGGTTAAAGCCCAGTTATTGTTTTTGGCTTAATAAGCGACTTTGTCGTGCCCGTATTTTGAGCTTTACACACAGGCACTGATATAAAAATTAAGTCTACTTTTTTTTTGTCTTTTTGACAAACGTAGCAACGCTGATATTTTTGGTAGACATGTCCAAAAGGCCATGTTCGTTGTGTGGTAATGAAAATTGTGGTCGCATTATGCTCAGCATTCGGCATAATTGCAGTCAGGATATGCGTTTATGCTCAGAGATTACTTTTTGTGGCCGGCCGTTGACCAACAGCATCAGCACCAACAGCAGCAATAACAACAACAACAGCATCAGCACCAACAGCAGCAATAACAACAACAACAGCAACAACAACATGGGGCACATAATGTGATGTCAGTGAGCCGAATGCCCATAATAAAAGCCAGACGATGTCACATTTGTATAAAGAAATAAAAATAATACCCACCATTCTTTGTGTGCATTGTTCTCGTTGGAGCTCTCAGACTATTATTTCTATTGCTGCTCTTCATATTGCCGGGCAAATTAATTTTCGTTTCTGTTGGTCCTTCTCTTTTCAGAAAAAATTTCGAGTTGTTCCTGCTTTAAGAAGTTGAAGTCCCACTTTTGAGTCGTTGGCTTTGTGTAAGCGGCATTTCAAGAGGTGCATTACTATAGTTAATCAAACGGATATAACAAAATACAAGAAAGCGAATGCAATTTAATCGAATAAAATATGATCGATCACTACAGTCACTATGCTTCTACACTACATGCATAATTAAATGTATTCTTTTATTAATTAAAAGTTTATGTTAATTCAGAAACTCAGACACATATATCATTTGCCACCATTCTCAGCATTTCAGATTGTTTAGCTTATAAGCACATTACATCAAAGTGTATAAAAAATGAGAAAGAATCTATAGAAGGACTCTATAGAAATGCATAAAAATGCTTTTTAAATAATAATTAAAATGCACGCAAAAATTATGTGTTGAGGAAATAAAAAAACTTTTGCTCAACATAAAGAAAAGGGGAATAAAAATAAAAGAAATTATTGTTATGATTATTATGCATTATGCTGGCAGCAACAAAAGAAATGAAAACGCGACCCAACCACCGGCTCAAAGCTGTTGCATAGAGACTGAGTTATAAAAGAACACAGCAGCAGCAACAACAACAACACCACCAACAACAACAACAAAGTGGCAAAGAAGTAATCCGCTTGTTAAAAATAAACGAAAATAAAACGTAGTACAACAAGCGAGAGGCAAAACGAGAGCAAGACGGTGACTCGCGAGGGACGCAATGGGGATGGACCTCCCCTTAGCGAGGAGAGGGCGCACAAAACATAATCATCATAAACCGGAAATATCCCGACGGCGAAACATCCGCACATAAATTTCTTAAATAGTCTACAATTTTTCGTTGCCGTTCGGCATTTGCCGTTTGCCATTTCACCGTGTTGTTGCCGTATTGTTTGTTGTTGTTCTTGTTGTTGTTGTATCGCGTGTAAATACATTTAAGTATCTGCTGGCCTCCCACGTCGCGGCATCCGAATTCAAACTCAAAACGCAAAACTTGGCCAACTGCAATAAACACACAAATTAACCCCTAATACCAACAAACGGACAGACCCAAGCAGCAGCAACAGTAGAAACACCCAAATGACAATGTGCCAGGACGAATTTTCAGCCTCCTCTCTAGCACCAACAACAGACTCCACACAACTGACATAAATAAAATATTACAATTTTAATTTGTCTCTAATCCCAACGGAGCACAAAGTGTAGGACTTTTCCTTTGGTTCATTGGGACACTTTATGTGGTTTGAGTTACTCTTCTTCTCGGTTTTCCCTTTCTATGACTTCAAATTCTTTCGAAAATGGCATTTACACTCACATTCATATATACACTTACATACTTAACTTTTATTAAAAGTTATTTTTTTTTTATTTTTTTTTTTTTTAGCTCTTACTTGTTTATTATAGATTACTTTATATTACACCACACAGCTTACATAAATCAAATAAGACACAAATAATTGTAGTGTGTTCGCTGTCAGCATTTACATGTTATGCCCCAGACTAGATTTGAAATAATATGCGGCTTTATTTCATTCTGCAAAAATTTAAGTGCCGAATCAATAAATTATAAAAAATATCCAAGTTTATCTCAAATTTATTTGTGATATTGAATTTAATAAAGTTTACTTTAATGTGACTCTTTCTTATAACACTAATAAAAAAGATATTTAATATGCGTGTTTGCACAATGATTTAAATTAAATGGGTCAATTTATACTGTTTACAAAAATGTTATTAATAAAATAGATAGCTTAAACTAGGCGGCAGCTATAAATAAGCAGCACAACAAATGTACAAACTTAACTGCTTAAAGTTCTTAACAATCGCACTAACGTATTTTATTTAATTTACTGATATTTAATTAACACTTGACATTTTAAAAGTTTTCAATCATTTAACTAACTTATGCAAATTTACTCGTGAGCTAATTAATTTAATAAATAGTTTGCTAGTCGTCGTATTCTTTACCAACTACGCGACTCTGAACAAACTATTTTTATTTGATTTCCGTTAGTTTTTGCCTGTGAGTTTAGTTGCTCAGACAACATGCAAACGGGTACATTGCATATACGCAGTCAAGAGAGTCACTTAGTGAACAATGCAAAAATGGCAGACGCGCTAGAAGAAACGATTTCACTTTGGCACGCACTTAACTCAACTGAAGTCGACTCGACTCGATTGGACTCAGCTATGGCCTGCAGCTTGGCATTGCGAATATCAAACAGCAAAAACAAGAACAACAACAATGATAACTACAACTATGGCAATATCTGGCAACAAAACTCAAAAGCCTTCGAGCCGTATTGCCGTTTGCTGTTGCCATTGCTGTTGCCATTGCTGTGCCGTTGCCATTGCCATTGCTATTGCGATTGCCTGGTCGCTATTGCTTTCACGTCGCTTTTATTATTTCACGCCATTTCAACAGCCGTGAGGCAACAAGATTATTTATGCGTTTCTCACAGTAGACGAAGTCCCAGGCACGCTTTAAAATGCCCCGGACGTGGCTCCGGACACGAACACAGACATAGACGCGGTACTACCATCCGTATCCGTATCCGTTTGGAATGGGACCCTCAACACGGGGGTCATGAGTGTGGCCAAAACGCATTTTGTAGACGCGCGTGTTTGGACACAAGTTTGCGTACGAGTATACCTATACATATATACTCGTTTTCGTTAAGCTGCGAAAGGGAAATTGGTGCGTTGGCACTTTATGTTGCCTACTTCGCGGAGTTCTAACAATGAGTCGAATATCGCATCGCATAGCATCGCGACGTAACGAAACGCAACGCAGCTCAGTTATTGTGATTTTTGGCAATGAATACCAAATGCGAAATGCGAACTGTTGCCCCTTCGTCTGGTATCACTTCCCCCTCCTGCTCCGCTTGTCATTTTACTTCCGTCTCTGGGAAGCTGCTTTTGCCGCTTTTGACAAATGGTTTCGATGATGTTTTTTATTGGGCAGAGCTATCTACTGAACTGAGTGTCTATAGCATCTGACAGCCTTATGTAGCACACACATACACACAGACTTACACCCACATAGTCTATATTACATACATGCGTATATAAGATTTATATATATAAAGCACGCATTGCGCATACGTAAATTTTGGACTGTTCATCATTTGCGTCCTGTCTGACCAAATATTTGCTTTGTTTTGTTTTGTTTTGTCTGTCTCTCTGTCTGTTGCTCTTCCATATTTTTTTCTCTGTTGGCATTTGTTTTGTTTCTGTTTGCGTTTCTGTTTTTGTGTTTTTTTTCTATTGTTGTCATGTTGTTTCTTTGGCCGTAATGGCAGCTCGTAAAAATGTTTCATTTATGCTAAATTCATTTCTGTGCCTGCAAAATCTGTTGCCGCGCCAAAGTAATAAAAGGATTCCCTCCATTTCTGTATTCATCCGTCTCCCGATACTTGATTCTATTTTTGTCTCTTTTGCGATACTTCGTAGCTTTTCTACTGTTGCATTGCCTTCAATGTATTCGTTTTGTGGCTTCCGTTTTCTTCGTCTCTGCTTATTTGTTAAGACCATATTACAGTGGAAATAAGACTCTGTGAGTAAATATAGCAGAATTTATTGGGCTACAAATTATATTTGCTTTGTTCGCAGTTAATGAGTCTGTTAATGTTATGTGTTTGCATTTTGAGTGTTCATAAAACTGTTGGAACGAGAGCGATGCAAAGAGAAAGAGAGAGAATCGGTCCCTTTTTAAGGATAGGTAACTAGACAACCGTCGTAATAACTTCCCACTGTGTGACTTGATGGATAAATGGACGTCTTACCTTCTGGTGCCGCATAATTACTCAATAATGTGCTGCAAAATCGTAAAAGAGTAGAGGTGAAAAGGTAAAGACTTCGTCTACGTCAATAACTTCAACTCGGAGCGAAGGTTAAAGTAACATCGTGTGGGTTTTATGTACCAACGGGTTAAGCACTGAAATCCGATTAAAGCAGCTTAAAGAAGAATAGACTGGATTTAAAAATAGCACACGATGCCAAAAATAAATTATATAAAATCACTATGGTAATCATTACGCGATAGGAGAAAGATAAGTAAAAACATTGACGATAAACAGTAGAAAAAAACTGAATTGTCAAAAGTTCAACTGAAATTAAGTGTTCTACTTAAACGCTGCTTAAAGAATTTTAAATCAAAGTAAAAGTCATAGATGTTCGCTCAACATTTAGTTGAATAAAGTTGCTTATATCTCTGATAAATAATAGATATATTTGAAGGCTCAAGGTCGTAGAAATGTCAACTCTTAGAACATTCCCTGACTATGCAGAGAAATTCGATGAAAATCATCTAAGCTTTATGTGATACATTTTGTTAGCTTCTAGATGACTTGGTCTTAAACACGTTTTTACGCTAATGACTGAAGCTAATTAAAATCACAGCTACAATAGTATTAGTTGAGTGCTGAACCAACATTTTATGACTTACTTTTATGCATAGATTTTCATATTTTAAAATCTCAGCCACTGCTCCACAATGAGCTTATGGGGAAGAAGTACACAAATCAGAAACCCAACAAGCTGTGCAGCAATTCGCACTCTGTCCCAGTCCACGGAATAGCAGAGAGACGTGGACTCCTTAATCTTCACCGAAGCGTTGACTGAGGGTGCGAGAGTGTGAGAGCATTAAAACAGGACTGTAAGTGAGAAGGGAAGAGTGAGAAATACAGTTGAGCTGCAGACGAAGCTGGAGCTAAAGACGGCAAGCAGAATGTCATTAAATGTGAGAATCCATTAAAAGCCGAAAATCAAACCAACTTTATTGAATATCAAATTAACATGTTCATAAAAATGCGCACATTAAATTAAAAGCCAGCAGACGGACACGAAGAGAGTGAAAAAGACTGGACACTGTCAATTTCATTGGCCGTCGAGTGCGAAGAGGAAACAATAAAAATTAACTATCGGCCCGTAGTACCAAAGTATACAAATACAATGTTTATGCGAAAAGTTGTGTCGTGAAAATTCACTTCAGATTTTAAATTATAAAGTATAAAATTTAAAAAGAAAACATTCTTTTAATTAAAGTTTTAAGTTTAGTACATAGTAATCAATCTGGCATTTGCTGGTATTCGAGCTTTGAATAATAATAACATAATTTCAAAAATCAGAAACTGAGACTGTCAACTTTATTGAAGCTGCGTAAATCAGCATTAAGTACACGCATAAACCATGTCTGGAACTCCAATCTCTAAGGAGACAAGAACTTACTTGTTGGGCTTAACTTTACCGCCACTGACATTTTATTTATTTATTTATTTCGCTTAGGTGACAGGGATGCTTAGGACTTGGCCACTTTTCACAGTTGCAAAGGCGACTAATATCGACACTCCCAACGCGGTTTTGTGTATCGTATGTGTGTGTGTGTGTGTCGGGGTGTGTCTGGGTGTGTGTGTGTAATTAAGTGAAGCATAAATAAAATGCCTTTTTAGTATTCATCACAATTTATGCTAAGCTCTCAAAGCGTCAAGTCATATAGTCGTGAGTCTTGAGGTCGAGTCCGGAATCCTGAGCGTTGCGACTGTTTCTTGTTACTATTGCATAACTAAGTACGTCAGGCGACAAGCACAACAACAACAGCAACAACAGCAACAACAACAACAAAAGCAAGACCAACAATAACAGCAGGGGCAACAACAATGATTACAACAACATGACAGTTGGCTAAGGACCTCGGTGTTGCGCCTAGCCATCCATTTGGCCGCTGCCTCGCAGCTCATCAAATATGCAATTAAATCAGTTTCCGTTTAATTAAACCGGAAGTGCGTTGGTTTGAGCGCACACGCACACTCTCACACGGCCATATTGGCAATGCACTATGGGGAATTTTGCCCTTTTTTGAACACATAATTCAATTTCTTAAAGTTATCAAAATCAAAAAATTTTGGTACCGATTAATACATAAAAGACCACAGCCCATTGCTGCATACTTGTTTTTTCAAGATTGTCCATCATTGGTGAGAAAAATGGTGGTAAAGTGACACATGTTACACAAGAAAAATTCCAAATTTTTTATGAAAAAAATTGTTCAACTTTGAATGCGTATATTTCGAAAAATACCAATGTTCTTGAACCAAACTAAGATGTAAATAAAGAAGTAAGGAATTTTATATGTGCCGGTATATCTGCTTTGTAGAAATTGATTGTAGGTGTCTAAATTTTTGTGTTAGTTTGAGGTTGCCTCTAATAGAAAATTTAAAAACAAATCTCAAATTTGAGAAGGCTTTTAAGAAAATATGTTCGTTGCTTTTCTATAAATCTTGTTAAATTATATGCTGTAATGAGTTATGCTTTGAATGTATTATGCCCCAAGCTCCACAAATCCCCACAAAATTTGTAATTCCATTTTTTAGGACATAACCTTAATTTTCTCCATATTATTGTGTTGCAAAAACATATAGATAAATATGTTGTATTGAACTCCTTGTATGCGCACGTAGACCAGGACGTTGAAGCCGAACTAAATACCAAATTAAGAAGCAAATGTCCATTATTCTGCATCGCTATGTTGCGAATGTGGCGCAAATGCAGATCATATTTTGATATGTTCAAACGCCACCATGGTAACTGCTGGAACCAGGCAACTTCTTGGACAATCTTCATAATATTAGAGAATCATTAGAAAAGGGTACGGCGACCCATTATACCATAAGGGTCTCTAGGCAAAAGGGTAGAACTAAGACAAACTGGAAAGTTTCTAAAACAAATGAGTACAGTTGACAATTATGGTAGTTTTCTCAATTTCCCAATGAATTTTGACATGAAATAGTGGAAAATATCGAAAAGCAAGGTTGGCTCAATAAATTAACTGCCCAAGAATATAGTTGTTTTACTATAAATTGTTCTGTTATAGATTTTATAGCACACTTATTTGGGCAAAACTTCGTTTTAAGGCCGTGGTCGCTTCTTAAGACGCCTATTTTGATGAAAAATGGTTACAAAGTGTAAATAAAACTCCTCAGATAGATTAGAACCAATTTTTGTTGCGAAAAGTTGTTTTATCAATTTTGTGTTCAAAAAAGGGCAAAATTCCCCATAGTGCAATGGATTGCTGCCTCACACTCACACAAACACAAACATCAAACACACACACACACTCACGCACACACACAACACTAACACATTCATCGTTGAGAAGTGAGAAATCGTTGCGCATTGTGGTTTTGCTTTTTAAGTGCTTCGTGGGCTGCAAAATTTTAACATTTTTATGAGGTTCTTCACAAACGCTTTCTTCATTTTTCATTCAATATTTTTGCATTTTATTGAATCGAAGCACGATTTGAAATTATTCTCCTACCACACTGCCCCCTTTCTTCCATAATGCTGAAAATACAATGAATAGTAGCAAATGGATTTCAGTCAAGACTAGCAATTAGCTGGCCATGGCCATTTCCATTTCCATTAAGCTGAAAAGTAGCTTTACTCTGCTTTAAGCTCCGACATCAGCCAACTGGCTAATTAAACCACGTGAATTGCCTGCCTAAAGTGATGTTACACTCAGCAACAACAAAAACAATGACAAAAGCTAAAGCAACAGCAACAACAAGTACAATAAAATTGTCGCCACTGCTGCTGGTTGTCATGCTTATTTCTTAATTATTAATTAAGAATGAAAACAAGCAAAAGTACGTTGCATACGCGCACTTTCGCTGCACAATAGTCTAGCGAAATTGCCACAATTTCCAGAGACGCCCGTAAGCATGCAACGAATTTTACCTAAATTATCTGCATTCCCTTCGAGTCTATCAAATATTTAAACTGGTTTGCAACAGTAGCTTCATTAGCCATTGTTTGAAGTGAAAATATTTTTATAAATTGTAAATACGTTTTCTGAGTTTTAAAGTTTTCCTTGTTGCAGAATTTTAATAAGTTAATATGTCATTCCCGGTTTCATTTTCCGACATTAGTTGATAATATTAAATTTTAAAATTGTCCTTTAATTTGGTAGTTTAAGTTATTGTTCAATAAAAATTAATATTTAATATAAAAATGTTGCCAAATATTCTTGAAAAATGTATCTATTAATACTTAAATTATAATATTCTAAAATATTTATTTTTGACAATAAAATTATCTTCATTTTGGTGTAGCAAGTGCATTCGCAACTTCGTAGATTCGTTAATTTCTTGCTTATTGTTTGAAATTCAGCTACTTCAGGCTGCAACGTCAAGGCATTTGTATAATAACTGTGCCACTACTTTAGGTGCACATATACATGTATATACTTGCATGTGTATATATTTATATATACATTCATGGCACACTGATATACCTAGCTATTATCCAGCATCGTCAACGACAGCCAACGACAACAATAAAGGCGACGACGATGATGACGATGGGAAAGATGATGAAAATGCGGAAGATTTTGTAGATGATGAAGCTGGTTATGATGTGGACGATGCCTGTGATGCGCATTGTTGCCATAAGTTAATTTGCGTCTCAGATATGCATATGTGTCAGACAATGTGAGGGTGTGCGTGTGTGTGTGTGGCACTGTGGTTTTTGCATTAAAACTTGAAAGTTTAAATGCCTTAAGTAATACATGCAACTACAAGTATCTTGGCAACAATTACAGCTGTGTCTACTCTTTTATAGTAGTAATTAGCATGAGCATAATTTTCAACATTTTTCCACAATCATGTTGAGACAGAAATACTGTTAGTAATTGAAACAAATGCATATTTAATGGCTTTGCTATTACTGTTTATATGTCACATGTCAATAAAACAATCGGCACTCGTAATAATAATTGATTTTGTGTATTTATCACTTAAATTACTGCTAATTGTAAACTAATATGCAATGGAATTTATCAATGCGCCCTTTGAACATAAATAAACCAATTCATATTTGTGTGTGCCTGATTGATGGACATTCTTAGGAGCATTATCAAAATAGTTTTATTGAACCCAGTAGTTGCTTGCCAGAAAATTGGCGAAGCAATTTCGTTGCAATTAAAAGTAAGAATGTTGATGGCCGTGGGTGCTTTTAGTATTATTGGCAATATCTGACATGCTCTTTGAATCTTTTATGTGTTTTATTATAGGTACTTTTCCAATAGTAAACGATGTTGTAAAGCTTCAATCATACATACCATTTGGTCAGCGGTTGGACAGTTCCAGGAAATGATTTAGCCAACAAGTGACTCAAAATGTTTGCTAAGAATAAAAGTTTTTCTTTTTTTGCAGATTGTTGGCAATTGCCAACAATTTGTTGAATTTAATTTTGAGAACAGTCCTTCTGATTGTCTGCCCACACACACACACAGACACACATACAGTGGGGACGAGAAAATATTCTCCACTGATTCGTTTCGTTTCGTTTTGTTTCCCTTCGTTTTTTCTTCAATTTTAATTATAAAACTTTTCATTTCGCCACGCTGTGCCTCAGTTTTGGGCGGGATTGGAGTCTATGCTTGATTACAGGGCGTGCTTATGCGCTGATTGCTTGGCTATGACTCCTCCACTCCCTTCCCTCTATTGGCTTTTCCTCTTTTTATCGAGACCACATATATAGTATATATATAGAGCTATAGAGAGCCTGACTTTGCCATCATTATTGAGCAATGGCTCTTTACTTTTTGTTTGATTTCGCTTTTGTTTTGTATTGTGCTCGCATAGTTGTCCTTTTTGTTATTAATTTCCTTTTGGTCAAAGTTTTTTTTGGCTTGTTTCGTATGGTTTGGTTTGGTTTGGTTGGTTTGCTTCTTTTGGACTGTTTACAACCTTTATCATTTGACCAGAAAACATTTCGGCGATGTTTTTATTACTTTATAAATACTTGTTGGGCCACGATTATTTGCGCAATGCCGCAAGAAATACTTTTAACAATCATCATAATGGATTTCATGACTGATTGCGCCAAAGGGTTTCTGTTTCTACCTTTTTTACCTTTTCAGTTTCAACTTTATCTGGCATGACTGGCATTCCAGGCGGCTTATTGATGCTTTCTCAAGTTTAATTTGCCAAATTAATTTGAGAAAAATAATGGCTACCTTTTTCTATCTCTCTGTCTCTGTCTCTCAGTCTCCCTTTCTCTGACTCGCGCGCTGTCAACCTGTATCTGTCTGTTCTTTGTAATGAAACTTCTATTTGAATAAAGGCAAATTATATATAGAAAAGTTTCTTAAACAAAGCCAACCTAGAAAATTTGCATATGTTTTGACAAAATATGCTGAATTTTGTAGTGCGGTTGTATTTTTTTTTGTGCAAACAGACAGATATACAAACGAACGGACTGACAAAGAGTTGACGGCGTTTGCTTAAAGAAAGAGACAACTGCACATGCCACAAATAAACCAACTCCTGTGTCAAAGTGAGACAACTGCAGCAGACGACGAGTTACAATTATGATGACACAAATTGGTTATGTTTTGCGTATATGTTTTTTTTGTGTTCCTCAACTTCCATATGTACTCTACCCGAATTTTGGGATCTTTTTCCATTTTGTTCCATTTTTTGTGTGTGTTGGTTTTGTTGTTTTTGTTGTATCCGTTACCAAAACGGCAACCCACAATGACAGGCTACCTAGAGAGAGGACATAAGACACATGGCATATCAAGCTTGTCGTCATTCTTGTTGCTTTTTCCATGTTGTTTTATTTGGCGTGCCTCAAAAATTGTATGCAAACCAAACGAGCTGTGCGTTTGTGTGTTTTGCATACTCTGTACACCTGCAGTACAACACAGAGTTGTTTGACTCCTCCTTTATTAAAGGTTAGGGTATTCCATTGTGTGTCTACTTTTGGGACTTGGGATTTGTTCCCTTTTTTTGCAGGGGCTAGCCAATGTAAATAAAAACAAAATCGTAAAAAATCATAAAGTAAAATGCTTAAATATTTATGCAAAAAAATTCTAGCTAACCGTCTAGCTTCTGGCCAACAATCAGGCGTACAGAAAGCCTTCCAAATGTGGTACCCAAAAAGCATAAAACATCAAATTACATACATATATGTATAATAAAAAATCAAGTCATAAAGTTGTTGCCATTACATTGCGCAATGTCTTAGTGTGAGTATGTATATGTGCGTGTGTGTATGTCAACGAGCCATGTTAGGGTTATGCCAACAGCTCAGACATCTGGGCCTGGCTAGATTCTGACTGGGGTCATGTGGTGGATTGTGGGAAAAGTAACTAGTACAAATTTGATTGTGATTGGATCAAGTTTAATGGGAGCACCTGCCATATTTTACTTAAAATTTTAATAAACGAAACTGTGTTTAAGTATAAATGTATATGTATATACATTTTTATTGTATGTTTATCAGTTGCTAAGTTGCTTCTCAGTTATAGCTAATAGCCACTGGCTATGGCAACAATCCGGCTACAGTCTACCCCCCGTTGGGAAAACCATTTAACCGCGCCAACACGGCTGTAACAACCTTGCCCGCAAAGTTTGCACCTGCTGACTGCAAAATACCAACAACAATAACAACAGCAACAACACATGCTGAAAGCATAAATAATATTGTTGCTCTTGCAAGAGAATTCTACTTGTTAAACAGGGGAGACAAAGACAGAGAAAGTGAGGGTGAGGAGCGGGAAAGGGAGAGAAGAGAGAAGGCAACAAATGAAAATTGTTTACGCTGCCAACGCGCTGCTTTTGCCTTTGGCAAAATATGAACGAAAAAAGACGAAGTAGAAGCACAGAGGCAGAAGAAGACATTAACTTATTAAATTATTGTTTCGACCATAATTTCAACGACACTAAAATTAAAAAACCATTACGCAGCCAAGAGCATTATTATAAGAGTATTCGACTAAAAGGACCAAATGGAGCGAACCACAAAGTAGCAACAATAGCAACGGCAAACATCCCTCCTCGACAATGGCTGGCAAAAATATATTTCCGCTTAATTTATTAACGATTTTTGTAAGCCATAAACTTTGCATGTATCTGTGTGTGAGTGTGTGTGTGTTTGTGTGTATGTGGGTGGCACACACACTAAGTGATTTTTATCTAAGGCACAGAAGGTGGCGTCTCTTCTATTTCTCTCTTTTTTTTACGATTTGCACATAATTATAATTGAAATTGCGACGCATTCAAGCTCTCCCACACTGCCGCCATCTATTCGAGTGCCAATAAATAATAGAATCAAGTCATAAACTGATAAATGATGTGCCAGGACGAGGCGCGTTCTCGTTCCTTGCCCCATTTCCGCGCCATCGCAGTGTAATAAACAAAGTTAATCATTTAGGATAATTGAAATTTTTACGAGACACTCAATGTTATATACAATATGAGCGTTTGTATGTGTTTGTGTGGGTGTATAGTAGTATTATTCTTCTTTGTCGACTTTCTGTCTTGAGCTTTTTCCGGCAGGTAACTTTTGGGGTCTCATTAGCGGGGTTGTTGGCCTGTTTATGTTATTTATTGATACAAACTGTTGATTGGAATTATGTAAAACATAAAAACTGCTAAACAATGCTGCTGCCCAAGCAGACGGGCAGATGCTGGGATAAACACACAGACAGGAAACACACACAGCCCTACGTGTTAGTTCAAAGACGCACAAGAGTATGCAATACAAAAGTGTGTCAGCTAAAATGGGGCAAGTGAATGGCTATCGTCTACACTGCACAACATAAAATATGGGGCAGAGTAGCTTACTCAAGTGTGTAGACATGTAACCTGATCAGAACTCGTCTTTAAAAACTATTAGAGATAATATATTATCAATTAAATCCACCGGACATAACAATTATATCCTATAATCAACCGGACATAACAATTATATCTAATATCTTTTTATAAGATCTAAAATCAACTACAATATAATTGCAGTGTATTTAACTATGCGGCGTCAATTTGCTAGTAAATTTGATTTTGTTTTATGCCATGGATATGTGGCAACTTTGTTGCTGCATTTTGCTGCTGCCAAAAAACATTAAAATTAAATATTAAATTTAAGTGCATCGTAAACAGAAAACAATGAACATAGGGGGACGGACAGGCAGATGGACAGGTGGTCGGATGGACGGCCAGGAGCTAAGCCATTTGCTTGGTTGCGTAAGTTACCTGCAAAACTGTTGACGCTCCAATATTGCTGGAAAATTATAAAAGCGTTGCTGAAGCCAACTTGACAATATGTTAAGCAAAATGGCGATGTCAAGGATAAATCGCAAAAGAAAAATGTGTGAGTAGCAGGCGGAAAAGCTTTATGAAAAGGGGATTGGGGAAGAGAGTGTGTGTATGCGAGTGTGTGAACAACTGTTGTTGTTGCTGATGTCGCTGCTGCTGTCGCTGTTGCTGCTGCACTGGCGACGACATCTCGTAATGCCGCACTCTCACTTGTCAGCCTAAAAGATGACAGCGATGGCAATGTGTTACTCCGTCCTTGTCATGGGGTGTGCCAGATTGGAGGCGGGCGAAAAGTTAACACACATATTACAACCCTTAGGTATTGGTGTCGATCAAACCAATTTGAATGCCACAGTGTGCGTGTGTGTGCCCAATGCAATTGAGGTCATGTCCATGCGGCATTCATTGTCGTTTGTATTGGTGCTGTCGCTGACGACGTCAGGCAAAGCATTACCTCGGCATTTGTTTCAAGCTGCTGTGGCCCAGGAGTCGCGCAAGGGACACCGTCAAACAGTAGAATGATTGGAACAGGGTGGTGAGGGAGGCATAGCTCTGAAGCTGGAGGGGTATTTGGAAGATAACCCTGCTCGACAGATAGCGCAAAGTTGGGCCGAGAGTTGCGACATATTGAAAATCATTGCACACAAATACGCTGAAAGCGAATACCAAAACGACAGAGATAGAGCCAGAGAATGGGATGGAGAGAGAGTGAGAGAAGGTTGGACAAAGAGACAAAGGGAAAGCCGAGAGAGAAAGAGAGACAATGAGAGAAATGTATTGAAAGACAAACGGCATTGGCATCAATTTTTATTTGCCTCTCTCATTCAGCATGTGTGTGTGTTTATGTGTGTGTGCGAGCATGAAGAAATTTTTATTACATTGAAAATTTGCATAAAATATTTAAGTCAAATGGTCGATGAATGGTTTTAGCAAGATGGTGGTTCGATTGTCTGGGATACCATCTAAAATAATGCTTGAGCGGCTCGCCCAAAGTTATTTCTCCATCTCTCTCCCCCATTCACTCTGATGTGATTGAATTGGCAGCTTTGACAGCCGGAGGCAGAGGCCGAACGGTTTGGTTTAAAAAAAAGACGACTCAACTGACATATTCAGAATAGATTCCTTGTTAAACCAAATATGTGTAAGGTAAGAACATTCCGTGAGTGCGTGTGACATATGTGTAAGTATCCATAATTTATAAATACACGTATGAGCGTCATCATAAAGGTAAATTAACATTCAATTTAATAAAATACTTAGTACAATGGTGTGGATGGGAAGGCTATTTGAAGAAAGTTGCTTTAAAGAAACACGTTGAAAACGGCTAATTATGTTTAACAGATAACTAACTATTACTTAATAATATGTTTCTTTCAATGATGTTTCATATTAATAAACATCACATTGTACACCGTAGAGAACGCTTAGTATTTAAACTTTCAGCATTTGCATCAAATTTAGTAAAACTTAAACAATATGAAGACGTGAGTGACTTTTAGTTCCTTTGTAGACATTCTTGTCGCATTAAGCAACAACTGACGGCCTACTTTGGCGACCGCTGCCGACACAGTGAGCGAGATAAATGTATGCCCAATGCTGATGTGCATGCAAATCTACATGATTTTTTTTTGTTGTTTTTTTTTTTTGGTGACTTTCAAGAGTATTTCTCTAAACTCATACAGTGTGGATGGTTAGACAGATGTCAGGACAGCAGACGGCAACTTGTATACTCGTTTATGCATGTACATGAGAGTGTGAGCGTGTGTGTGTGTGTGTGTGTGAAAGTGTGTGTGTCAGTGTTTGTGGCTATGCCATATGTGGCTCGCCATTACAATGCCAGGCAACATGAGCGCATTACAGGCACTACAAACGGCAAAGATGTGGCAAAAGACGAGCGAAAATAAATGAAAGTTTATGTTATAAAATGCCAAAGTGTGGCACACAATCTATTGGCAAAAAGGCAGCAACAGAAACCATAACAACAGCAGCAACCAAACTGTTAAGGGAAATTGAGAGAATGAGAGAAAAGGAGAAAATAGAGGGAGACAGAGAGAGAGAGAGAGAAGCAAACTGCTTTTAAAAAAAGTTACAGATCGCTAAAGGCATCTATCGACGCAAAGTTACCCGTTATTCAAACCTTAAACTACAGCAGCATAAAAAGTGTAGCAAACTTTGAGGAGTTTTCGTTATTTTAAGTCTTCAAGTATTTAAGTATTTTAAGTAAACGAGATATTGAAAAATGGATTAAAATTGCACTTTATGACTTCAAGAGTATTTAAGTTTTTATAAACCAAAAAAAGTTTAATACTTCACAGCTTTTAATGCTCATAAAGGTATATAGACTTGACTTCATACCATCTTGTTTAGGTAGCATTTAATACTACCTTTAAGATACACCCCTTCTTGCCAAGTTTCGGGTATACAGAGTAGGCCAACGGCGAACGCAGTTGTAGTTGTTGCCAACAGGCATAAAATAGCGCATATAAGATAAAGGATATTTGTATGTTTGTGTGTGTGTGTGTCTGTGTTGGTGTGTGTTTTACAGCACGAAATTGTAGCAAAAGTCAACATATGGCGTTAAAGATGCGAACGTGCAGCGAATCCTTGAAGTTTCCTCAAACATTTTCTTTATTTTATTTTTTTCACGCCCTCACTTAGTACTTGCTCTAATTTAGCAGCTGCTTCTGTCTTTAAGCACTGCATATTGGCATTAGTTTTGCAACAGGCTGGCACATAGTATAATTTTTCTACCAACTGTTACCTTATCCACCCCCTTTTCTCCACAGCGCAATCACCTCTGACCACGCTAGTTTAAATGTCAACTGGCGGCACAGAGAAAAACTCGAAATGAAATTGCCACAAATATTTACATGACATTGCAAATAGCATTGGAGCTCGGATTACAAACGAACTGCTAAAATATTGATTGATATATGCGTTGATCGAAAATAAAGTAAACATAATATACAATATTGAATTTAAATACATGGCTGAATCTGGCTTGGTAGCATGAAAAATATAAAAAAAAGGTTTAGGGCCAAAAATATAAATAAATAAATACCACCAATATTAAAGACACGACATTTAAATACTCTTGTTAACCAATTTGAACTGTTTCATTCAAAACTTAAAATAAATTTACAATTTGAAGTATTTTCTTCATAAGTGTTTAAAATATTAAATAAAATATATAAATTGTGAAGTAAACTTACTTACAAAACACTTTTAAAAGTGTATAAATCAAATGATTGAAGATCAAGCTTCAGTAGCTAACTGATTCATTGGCCAAGGCTAAATTTGAAAAGTTATAAAACATTTTATTTATACAAAATAAATATGCTTGTAAACAGAAAAAGTAAACAAGCTATTTATTTTTATTATATTTTAATTTACTATCAAAGCCAGCAAATATTATCGAAGTACATCCTTTGCCAAAGAAAACAAGTAAGAAAGGCTACAGTCGATCGAGCCGACTGTAAAAGACCCCGTACCTCCATAGTAGTGCCCATTTTATTAAAATAAAAATTTTAAAATGAAATTAAGAATTAAAAAAATTAAAATGAAATATTTACATTTTGAATTAAAATTAAAAAGTAAATAAATTAACAATCCTCATTGTCAGCATTCGAACCCGCGATCCGTACGAAGGTTCCATATTGCGCGCAACTCTACCAGTTGCCCACACTCCTCTTCTATCATTCTTCCGATTATTTGCAAATATGTATGTGTGCTCATACATATGTGTGTATGCATAGCATTGTTCGGCGCGGCCAGCGGCTCCGGGCAGCGCTGCCGCCAGAGCAGGTAGACAAAACGTTCGAACATATGTTTGTATGTTTCTGTGTTTGTTTGTATGTGTTGCGCGCATGCAGTGATTTTGCTTTAAAATAACTTCAACTTTGAACCGTAATTTCTCTGTTGTTTGACATAGGATTTTGATGCCACTTTCAGGAAAGTTAGAAATAGTAAGTCTCTAAGCGTATGTTAAATTACAACACTGTACTATTTGATTTAATGCCTGCAGAAAGGCATTGAAATTGAGAGTGTTTTAGTTCCTATGAGCAAAGGGGGCGTGGCAGCTCAAAACTTTAAATGACATTGCATTTAGGCTGTCTCTGGGACCTGCGTACCAAAATTGGTGCTCCTAAGTGCCATAACTATTGAGTTATTCGCTTAAAACACAAATTTTTCGAGGTGTGTCTGGTTTTGTGCTTATTGCGGGGGCGGTAGGGGGCGTGGCAACAATTTGAAATAAACTTGATCTGCGTACATCATAAACGGACTTTCATTCCAAATTTGGTGTCTCTAGCTTTTGTAGTTTAAAAGATCCAGGTGTTCATACAGACGGACGGACAGACGGACAGACGGACAGACGGACAGACGGACATTGCTATATCGACTCGGCTGTTGATGCGATCAAGATTATCTTTATGGGGTCGCCACCCTCCCTCCTTTACCACATCTCCTTCTGACAAACAATAACCCCCTTTACTCTTTTTAAAGAGTACGGGGTCTAAAAAAGGAATGCAAAATCCGATTTTTCTGGACGTTATTGCTATTTTGGTATTTAAATGGAATTTTAAATGCTTCTGCCAATACGATTTATTAACGATAAACTCATATTGAGCTACCTGTGTTTGTGCGTGAGTGTGTGTGTGTGTGTGTGTGTGTTTGTCTATAGAATGTTTGACTAAATTCTGAGGTAAGCCAACTCCATGTCCCCTGTCACTGGCTGTCATTTGCATTTTATTAATAAAAGTTTGCTCGAATCTAACGTAGCTTTACAGGTCGCACAGACAATCAAATGTTATGGCTGTAGATACAAATAGATGTACTAATCAATTAGGTTTTAAAAGAACATTGCAAATTCACAACCAATTGTTTCTTACTTTTCTGGGACTCTTTATTTAGCTTTTATTTGAAACTTTTAATATTTAACTAAATCAAAATATATCAGTAAATTGAACTCCCACCCGCTGATACAATGGAACTTCCAATGCAGTTCAGTTGTTACTTTAATACTAATTCTGTTAGTAATAAAAGTTGTAAAACAAAACAATTTTAAGCTAAAACGTCTTTAATTAAATCAAATTGTTTTAGATGTAAAGTTTTGTAGTTTTGTTATTCTTTTAATGCAATGGAATTTTCAGTGTTACAAAAGTTAAACACAACTGCCTTAAAAAACTATTTTAAAGACAAATTCGAATTACATGACAACAATAAGGCAATAAACGAATTTTCGTTATAACAATACGAGCTGGCCAAAAAACCCCAATCACATTGGCGCACACCAATGGGCCAATAGACCAATAGACCAATGTGTCCAAATGGGAGGCAAACTGCGTGGAACCACATGCAATTTTGTTGTTGTTATTGTTGTCTTTTTTTTGCGGGGTGGAAAAGTGGGTTTGGGGTAAGCTGCCACTGCCTCTGGAAATACAACTGCAGAATTGTGGAAATGTGTGTGGCATCAGAATGCAGAAAGGACGAAGGACGAAGGGGCCAGAGGTGTTGGCCACATGGGACACAGGCTGGCGTTGCTATTTGTATTTTGTTACAGGACATGTTGTCATTGGGTATATCCTCTAAGCGCTGGCTAGAGTAAGTGCAAGCGAGAGAGAAATGTATAGAGAAAGATAGAGAAACTGTAGATATTGCTGTCTGCAGGCTGAACATATTATTGAAAATTTTCTATGCTAAAAATTCATAACTGCATCGAGCATTTGCAAATTTTAGATCGGTTTTTGGTCAGGGCCAGGAATAGGACATTCACTGTCATTGCCTGGGGGTAGTACACACACACATACCTACACAAATGCATACTCATACACATACCCAAACACGCAAACATACAAACATGCTCAGTCTTCAATGACACATTATTGAATTTCTAACTTACAACTAGAAATTATTCAAATGCCGACTCAATTCCAATACTATTGGCCAGTTAATTAGCCATTTGATTTTGGCAAATAGTCAACTCATTGTTTGTCGGACAGTTTTTGAGCATTGATTACAGTTATTGGATTCAGTTCGTATGCTCAATTCATGCCATGTGTGTTAAGCAAATCTTATCAGCTTTAGCACTGACCGAGCTTGCCTTGTCTTACCAATAACCTATCACTATTCTCAGTCTTTGGCTGATATCGGCTAGCTCAACATGTCAGCGTCGTGGGCCGTTTCCAGCATTGAGCTCTGTGATTGCCCTGCCAATAACAATCGATCTGAGGCATCTCCACAGAGACGTCTTCTTCGACTCGCCTGGCAGACATTCTCATCAAGAATCCAACAAATTGGCGACTACTTCAAACGTGGAACAAATAAACCTCTTCCGAAAGAACTTCGTCGATCGTTGCGATTGAATAAATCAGCAAGGCGGAAGGGCTATCAGAATTACGAAAGCGACGCAGATAAAAAGTAAGCATATATACTAAAAGCTAGATAAGCCACCTGCTTTGTTTACCTCAAGGTGTATTGATAATTAATTGAGTGACTTTTTAGGCGCATCAAAGACTATTTAGATCGACCAGTAAATATATCAATACGTGTGGGACCCGCCTTTGAGTACAGGCCATCGGATTTCCAGTGAAAATTATTTAAAATAAGCTAGTTCAATGTTATTAAATAAATAAACAATAAATTATACCCTGTAATCGAAAAGAGTGTGTGGTATATATTATGTTTGTGTTTAAGGCTTTCATTTGCAGTTTAACAATGCACAACAATGTTCTAAAAGCTTTGAATAGCTTTTAGATCAACTTTGTTTTAGCACAGATGCATTGGGAACACTTTACGTCAAAGCTTACAAGAAGCTTTGCGAAAGCTTCACAAAGCATTGTTGGTGCTGCTCTCTGCTTAGTCCAACGAAACTTTTCAATTATTGCGCTCTTAAATGTTCAACTGCCTGTCGCTCTCTCGCACTCTCTGTCTCTTATATTCGCCCACACAAGAGTTTATTGCCCGCTCCCAACAAGTGGACGTGACTGCATACGCTACTTTCGTTCAGCATATTGTTTGCCCAAGAGCATTAAGTGTGGAAAATGTGGAAATTACTAGAAATAGTAAACATAATGTTTGTACATATGTTAAGCTTTTAAGAGCATTGAAATTATGAGTGCATAAAACAATTTTTAGGTAGGTCATTTAAAAGTATATAAAGCCGTATTTAAATTGTTTGACATTGTCGAAATGTGACTGGTTAGCTTTTCCTTTCAGCAGCTCCAGCTAACAGTTGGCCCTCTCTCACTCTCACCTGTTTACTCTCTCTTTGTTGTCTCTCTTCTGCTCTACTCTATGCTCGTTTCCATGGCACTACAGTCGCACACACACACACACCCTGGTATGGCACAGAGTAAACTGAAGTCTCCTCATTTTGGTGCCAGCTTAGTATGAAAAACGTGTTCGACGCGGAAATGACATTGATAGTGAAAAATTAGTGAAGTGCAACATACGAAACATAAAAAACACCAAAAATAAATTATACAATTTATCAAAATTATTAATAAACAAACTGTGCTACGAATGACAAATAAATGTGTAATTACGCATTTCATTTATGTTTCATAAGCCAAAAACAATCAGTTAGTTAGATGCAATATGAAGATAATCTCAACGCTTGTCTTTGTTCTGGTGGCATGTTACAAATTCTTCCGGAAATTCCTGTAAGTCTGTTACCTAATACCGTATTACTTACGACTATTAGGGCGCGTCGCTCTTTAACCCAACCGGCTTTGAAACTTATTGATAAAACAAAAGCTCAAAACACGCTACAAACAAAAGTCGACAACAACAACAAACAAAATGTGCATGCCATTGGGCTTTCCGCTTTTATGGTATCCCCCAATCCAGCTCCTCACCCCTCCCCCTTTCCGTTTCCCATACCATCGCAATTAGCCAATGCTGTGCACAGTTTAAACCCCGCAACGGTCACCGTTCATGCTTTTGTTTATTATTTGTTTTAAGTGTAAGTTAAATATTTTAAATGCAAACTTTTGACTTTAATTTCAATGCGATTGATTGAGCAGCAAAACTCAAAGTGTGTGAGGGGAGAGCATTCTAAACGAGAGAGCACTCACGTTCTCTCACTATTGCTCTCACTCCCTCGCTCTCATTCGCTTGCCCACAATGTTGCTCTCTTTCATTCTTGGGCTCTTTGCAGTGTCATGAAACTGTTTGTTTGGGTTTGAGGCAGCTAGCAAATTGGCTACCGTTCTGCTCTGCATGTCCCCCTCCCCCGCATGTCTACCCCTCACCACACTCTTTGTGAAGTACTTTCGTAATTGGAATTTGCTCGAGTGATGACAACAGAAATGGCCTTTTAATTACTTTAACGGCGCTTTGTGTCCACAAAACACCAAAATAAGGGAAAGGGTATCAGTGTGTGAGTGAGTGTGTGTGTGTTTATATGCGTGTTTTAATACCTACATTCTTATGTCTGTTGTCATTGAGGGCGTTGTCAGTATAATTTAATACGCATATCAAGCACAAAAGATCTGATTATTGTGAAGTATGTTTATGTTTGTATGTATGTAAATGGGTCCTTTTGTTATGGTTCGCAGTTGACTGAACTCTTGTCTGATTTGGGAATTATATTACAAAAATGTAGTGTATTCGTGGTGAGCATATCTATTATAATAAACAAGTAATATAATAACTAAAAGAATAGTAACCAATTTATATATCCTACATAAAAAGCTTTTAAATGATTAAAACGATTAAATATAATAAAATTATCCCCAAAAATAATTGATAAGTATTTTACACAATTTACTAATAACAAACAATGTTAAGAACTTTGGTTACACTCCTCTTGAACATAAATTCCCTACCTACCCCAAATAAATCTGATTAAAGTCCTACAAGAGAGCCACATTAAAATCCGGGTAAGTTGTAATACCTGATATCAAGTATTAAGTATGAAAGTACGAGTGCTTCCAGTTGCTGAGTGCTACTAGAAAATGCTTTCAGTGATAAGTGCTCACAGCTCAAATTCCAACAGACTGTGAGCATACTACACAAATACATATACACATATGTAGTATATGCATACATATGTATGTGTATGTGTGTGTGTAGACTGTAGAATGGCACGCTTACGTTGCCCAAATTGATAAGGCTGCGGCTCGTCGACGTCAACAAAATCAAAATCACAGCACCGAGATTTGTTTACATAGAAGTATATATATATGTATATATATACTAAGTATATACTCTTACTTAGTATGTAGTAAATACATACATGAGTGTTACAGCCTATTAGCGATAGTTGTGCTAATGTGCATTATGCCACGTACGATAAATGGAAATTTATTTGGTGTACTTTATACCGAAGCACTTGAACAAGGCCGTCAGCCAATTGACTATCTAATCTGGAATGGCTAGACCACTAACAGTGAGCAATATAAGCACATTTAATCAGCGCTCCAGACCCAATACCCTTGATAATAATACTTAGTGGTTTCGACAGTCAGACAGTCAGACATCGGGCTGAAAGGTTTGTTCGGTATGATTTACGCATTAGCAACCACTTCAAACTAATGCAAACCAAAATAATCCTGAAACTTCTTAACTGACTTTTTGCACATGTGCTTATCGCAACTATTGATCATCTTTAGTTTGTATGGCACTGCAATTTCAATTTATGACAATACTTTGTAAAGCTGATGACCAATTGTAAAGCTGATATGATAAGCCACCATTCCAGACGTTATAAAAAATCTCTTCAGACTTAACAAGAATTGTTATCAAGTCAATTTGTGGACGCGTGTGAAATGACCTACTGCGACAGTGCACCTTGTTTTCCTCGAATATAGTACTTAATATGTGAATCACAGTTGTTTATTTGCGATTTTAGCTTAAGAAAATTAACAAATTGTATTAAAAAATTTCTTAAATATTATTTCAAAGCATTCTAAAAATATTCCCAAAGAATTACAACGCTAATAACACACACTACTTATGAAAGAGAGCGACAAATTTAAAATCCATTGAACCTACTACATAATATACACTTTAAGGTACATTAAGAGAGAGAGAGAGTATTGTGTCAGACAGAGAGTAAACACCAAACACTTTCCGCTGTTAGATTGTGCAATCTCCGCTCCCATCAATTCACGTCTATGCGGCTCCCGGGCGAGCAGTGAGGAGAGAGAGAGTAGGTGGGAGAGTAAGAGTAACAGCTGTGCTCATAACATAACTGTATCCTTATCAGCTAGCCAATATGGCGTGCAAAGAGAACACTTCTGTGCTGTTCAATGCCGCGCTATAAATCTCGGAAAACACCAATTGTCGCCTTTAGTTCTTTGCGGTTGGACGGCGCGTTTAAATCGCTGGCAATACGCTAAATAAACATATTAAGGTGTTCAAATAGAACCCAATTTAAAGACTCTTTACTAAAAACGTGATAGTCAACAGTATTGTGAAGTTATTGATTTCCAATTTTGGATAATGTGTTGTGGCGTGGTGCAGGCTTAAAAATGGTGAGTTAACCAACCACAATCCCAAACTCTGCCTGAACCAGGAACCACTTGCAATGCTCTAGAGAATATAATCGAACTAACACTCTAGTAGCTACTACTAGTGCTGCTAGCTACATCTTCAGGCAGACAGTTTCGGTCTACGCCGGTACTAAACCAGTTATTTCCAAATCGCGATATGAATGTACACAACCAACCGACCATGTGTCCCAATGCTGCTGTTGTATAACGAAATCTCCTCTGGTAATCGCAAAAACAAAGCGACTTATATACTACACAAATAAATACGCATACACATGCATACAGACATAGTACAGCTGATGAAATTTTAAAATATATATTAATTCCTATCGATGTAAAAAGGGCAGCAGTGTTTTCATAAATAGGTAGGGCGTTAAACTACAATATATTACCTATTTCACTCAAAAGCAAAAGTAAACAAAATGTAACAGGTTGTGAATGTTTATTTATAAAGCCCTTTTTAGGAACTTAGTTCTCTTTAGTACCTTAGAACACCAGGAAGTAGTTCAGAAATTCCAAAAGTAGTTAGCCTATAATAGTTAAGAGAAAGAATAATTGTTAACTAAAGAGATAAATTAGTCACGTGACGTCTTCAGAGATTAGAGTTGCCAACAGTCTTTGTTCTTCAGATTGCAACACTTAATTTAACATTTTGTTGTCGAGCAATCTGTTGATTGTTCTCACACCACCAATTGCTGATAAGGTTATCAATTAGCAATGGAAACAAGAAGTTTCTGCTTAAATTAATCTATACCTAGTTTGATTAAGTGAAGGACGACCAATGACCTCCAATTGGCAGGCGCCCCACACCTGTCCAGTCAATGAACACTCCCTTCTTTCTACCCCATTAATAGACTTATTGGGATTAAGAGAGAGGGAGAGAGTTGAATGTTCACTGTCAAGTTCACATGCAATATAGTCGTGTATTTACATATAGGAACATTAGCATGTGTGATATATAAATAAAATTCAATGACGGACGCTGCTCTTTTTGTTGATTTTTCTACGTTTTCCGTGCCAGATTGCCAAAAAAAAAAGAAAAACAGACAACAAATAAATAAATACGAAAGAAAAACAATTAAAATAAGAAAATATAGGTAAAGTGTTATCTGCTATTAGCACCTGTAGCCAAAAAGACGCGGATTTGACTAATAATTGAGGAGGAAGTTAACTTTATTAACAGTAATTACAAAATCTAAAATCGCTGTTGCCTATTATCAAACTGTCGCTTACCAATAAAGCAAACAAATTATTGACCACTGAATTTCAATCGCAGCCGCAAAGTATGCAACGCTTTTGTATTTAACAAATCAAAAATGTTTGACGGCAGAACTAACACACAATGTAGAGATTTTACTGTACCAATAGTTTGCCTTTTGTGTTCTTTGGCAATTAGCATATTCCGGAAATAAATGTTTGCCATTTGTTTTAATAAATAATAGAAATTAAATAGAAATTGAATGAAATGCAATTAATTTGTACTTGAATCTATGCTAATTTGTCAGGCAAATGTGAAATGGAATGAAAAATTCATTAGCTGCCATTCATTTTGGAGGTGAAAACAAATATATATATTATTAGACTCAATCATAGTGGGTAGTAGATAGACAAACAGGCCGACAGACAGACAACAGAAAGTGGAAAATTAGCTATAGTTTAGCTACAACTGTTGTATGAAGTGTTTTATGATTAATATCAGTTTTATATATACTTTGTATTAACTATGGCAGTTGTTGAGATACTGAATTGTAAATTTATGGACTACAATTGCTTACAAGTACACTTTTTGCGTTTGAAGAGTATCAATTAATATAATATTAATCATTCGCACAGTACAACAAAGTTGACAGGCAGTCAATCTGTTTCGATGTCTACGAGATAACACTACAACTAACTATATGTAAGGAAATAAAAACTTAAGTAGATTTATTGGGCGTACATGTTGTTGACTGAACTTAGGGCTTAATGTCAAAGGTCTGATGGGCGCCCACTTGAAACGAAAGAAAGTCGAAGACATATTGAAATCAGACTCTTAAATCCTAACAAAATTTGTAGGTAGTATTGTAGACAGTATGATTATTGAACTATGATTTGATTTTGTTTGATTTTGTTGCTAATTGTGTATTTTGACATTTTGGAAAGTGAGCACATAAAATCTCGTTTGCCTTAGCTAGAGGAGCGCACAACGGAGAGCCACAAAATAATTTAATTGTGAGTGTGCAGCAACAACAACACCAACAACAACAACAACAACGGCAATAACAACGACAACTTAACAACATAAGCAACAACGGTGCTCAGTGTTCGATTAATGAGCGCAGAGAATGGATAAGTGGGAGCAGTGGCAGCGGAGTAAACGGAGGCAGTGAGACAGCGACAGCGACAACGACAACGACTGCGAGACAGCGAGTCAGCGTCCACTTGATTGCCTCGATCTGGCTAGAGCGACCAAAGATATATAAATAAGGAAAAGCAACGCACGCGCGTATTAATTCGCTGGATGTTCGTTCTAAACGTGCAACGGTTAAATACAATAAAAACTGCGCATACGCCGCGTTGCCTATACAAAACAAGTGTTCTAACAAGTGTAATTAAATAAACAATTCAAACGATACATGCAACATGGATAACCAAAGTGAAAAACAAGATCAACGTCTTGGCCATCGTCGGCAACCAGCCCTAGGCAAAGCAATGCCAGTGACAGCATTATTGCTCAATCTAAATCTTTCGCAAACGAATAAGGAAAGTCATACTCGAGCTGGTGCAGCAACTGCTACTGCCGAGGATGAGGAAGAGCCGCCACCGCGTTACTTTAGCATTGGCGAGGAGCAGCAAGAGCCGCCCTCACCGCATGACAGCGAGTCAACAGATCATTGGTTAGAAGGCTCATCTGATTATAAGCCCTGTCTGAACTGTCAGCAAACGGGGCCAGTGCATTCAAGTGGCCCAAATGCGATTATCAACGAGATGTGCTTACGATTGTGCAACGAGGAGTGCCGACATGGCCTCAGTCTCACTGGACAGCAGCAGTTGCGCAAGGACTTTCTCAGGGAGTATGAAATTGCGGAAGCACTTGCCAAGACCTCGGCAATGACCTCGACAACACAAATGAAACAACGTCTCGCCGCACGTAAACTGGAAATGGATTTGGATTGGATATGGATTTGGAGAGACAACAGGCAACACGGCGGGCGGGCAACGAGGCAACAACCTGGTCGACCACACCCAGCAACGAGCTTGAATCCGATGTATCTGTATCTCCGACTGCCGCTGCCTCTGCCACTGCCACTGCCTCCGGCTCTGCCTCTGTCGCTGCCTCTGTCGCTGCTGGAGACAAGTTGCCGCCAATCGCTGATTATGAGACAGCTCCTCCGCCGCGAGATCTACTGTTGTATCTTGTGAGGTGAGATATAAATGCGAGTGAGGCATTGAACAAAAAACTTGTTGCTGTTCTCGTTGTGGTTGTTGTTTTCGCCGTTGCTGTTGTTGCTGCTGGTAGCCAGCGGCAATTGCGTTTATAAATCAAGTTCATGGCCAACATTGACAGAGTGTCAAGTGTTCTTTAAAGCGCTGGCAATGCCTCAATTAACTTGGCTTCAATCAAGTAAAAAACATTACTAACCTCGCACAATTTTGCCACAAATTTTGCACTGAAATAGGAATTGAAAGTGTCATAATTTTCTATTGGACTCAACAGTGTTGTTACTCATCATTTATATCCTTTATTAACCACTAAAAATGTTCAAAAAGGATTAATTGTGCAAACTGAAAAGTATTGAGTATAATAAGTTTGATTATTGCTTTGATTGAAATGGAATAAAACTTCCAGAGCCAGAACCATTTACAATTACACTTTATTAAACAACATTTTTAGTTAAAATGTATTTCAGACTCGCTGTTCTTACTCACCAAGTGACTGTAATACGTAGATACGGAACATAAACAAGTACGACATTGAAAACAGCTCGGATATTTTTTGTTTTGGGTGACATTTTTACGCAGTGTTGATTTAAAGTGGATACAATTCAGGGTCAGAAGTCAGTTTAGATTAGCAAGAAATTAATTTGTATGCATATTCGATTAGGATTAATTATCGCAAATAGTAGAATGTATTTAATTTGTTGTTGAATAAATAAATAGTGAAATGAAATCCCTTAAAAAACTGCAGAAAGAAATTAAGATATTAAATAATTTTTGATAATCATCCACATTTACATTTGTGGCTACAATTGAGTTTATAAACAGCTAATTGGTTATCAAAAAGGATATTTCTATCTTACTCATAGGAACTCAATGTAAATTACGCTGATATTTTCCGAGTTAAATTTATTTTTAATAGGTAAGCTCTAAATTACTCCAGTAAAGGATTAAAGAAATATTTTTCGTTGCAACAAACTATTTTTTGTGAGTTTTTTAATTATTAGGTTTTCCACATTTTTCAATGCGATTTATTTTTAAAATTTTTTTATGAACATTCACAATGAGGCTATTTAAACTGTGTCTATAAAGTGTTGATATTTAAGTTACTTTTGGGCAACTTAGAGTTAAGAGTAATTAAGAGTAAATAGTCAGTTTTTAACAGCTATTGTTAGTAATTTTATTTCAGGAGTTTAGCACTCGATTAGTGATTAATTTCTCATCTGTTATCAACTGAGTTGCATTGCAAGTGGTTCAACATGCAGATACCCCTCAAACTAATACCGACTAATGCTTATCCTTTGCCCACTCTACCATTCTAGGAAATACAGCTTGAAACGCGTCTCTTTGACATTGCGATACTGACACTTAATATAAAAATATTTATGTTATCGAGTTAAGCGAAAGCAGAAGCTTAATTAAACTAATAAATAAATCAATTTTACAAATTATAAATCAAGTGACAGTGCGATTAACGTTTACTTGAGACGAGTTAAGATACTCACTAAAGTAGTTCAACTAAGTAAACTCTAAATAGAAATACAAATTCAGCAAAATGGAGTTTCTAATGAAAACATCGCGATTGATTGTCACATCGAAGACGTTTGCGCGGCGTGTGGCGGTTCCCATACCCAGGTAACACACTAAAGATACAGTATCTTTAAGTTGCAGATCGAGTGACCAGCTGCGTCTCATTACGCATGTAACTGCGTTGTTGTTCAAGTTGTACTCGCAGTCTACCTATAAATTACAATTCGTAAATTTGTTTCAGTATCTGAATCTCAAGCGAGAGATACGTTTATACAAATGTATCTTTGACCAGCATAGGGGACGCAGAATATGCTGAATATGCGCATTTTTGGGGCGGCTGAAATCTCTACCCGATTAGCATTTTGTTTAGGCATAAATCAATTGTGTGGGCAATAGAGCACAGTCGCTCAATGGCTCAGTCGGTCGAGTATCCGACAGATACTTTTGTTTTCATTACAATAAACGAAAGCGAAACAATGGAGCGTGCAGCAGCTCCATGTGAATGTATCTACATAAAGAATGCTCAACACATAAATATTTAGTAGCTGTCGGATTCAATGTATGTATCTCATTTGGTTTGCTCGTTGTTGTTGCTCGCCACGCACGTGAGTAGAACGTATTGATCTTGTTCTGTATCTTGCAGATACATCTCACTTTGTTTCTCTGTCTGTCTGTCTGTCTGTGTGTTTGTGTGTTTGTGCTGTTCAGCTGAAATACCCGTTTATGCGTAAGTCTGTGTGCTGTCTCTCTCCACCCTCCTCCCCTGCCTCTCTTTCTCTCTCACTCTCGCTATCTGTCTCTTTTTATCACTCAGTCTGTTCGCCTCTGGCTGATCTCTAATAAAACGCCGCATTTCAGTTGCCATTCAGTTTCGCAAATGTCGCTTACAAGCGCACTTCGCACAATTTTCGGCAAAGTCCAAATCCAAAATTAAAATTCATCCGATTCCCATTACGAAAGTGATCCCAATTGATCCTGCCAGTCAAATGGAGCAAGCATTGCAGCTGAAACATGCCAACAAGGTGCCCTGCAAGAACGATCGCAAGGCTCACCTGCAAAGGGTGATGCTGACCAGGTGAGCATAAGAGAGACAGCGAGTCAGGCCGAGAGCAGCAGAGAACGACTTCTATTGATTGATTGCGTTGACAATATCTCAGAACGGGTTTTGAGTTCCAGCCAAAAAAAAACCAGCTAAACAGCTGTAAAGCTATTGACCGAGCGACTTTTTATTTTTTGTTGTTGGTATAAAAGCCGCGTGCGACATCTCTCGCAATATCCGATATTTTTTTTGGCGTGGGTGGGCTTTAAGTAGTGCTATAAATCGAGTTCCGCAGCCGATTGTGAAAGCCGAGCTGCAGTTGATTTATTGTTTTACTGTTTTCTGCTGTGGCGCACAAACAATTATTTTCCAAAATAAACATTGAGTTTAAAGGCAATAACTCCTCGAGCATCAGCTTACATTTGAGCGCACGTATATCTTTGTTTTGACTATTGGAATTATTAGATAAATGTCTAGATTGTTTTGCTAGTCGCGAGAGCTGAAAACTTCTAAGCTATTCTTAATATAAATAAAAGCAACAAAAATGATCAGAAAGGCTAAGAAAGGGTCCTTTATCGAATATTTCTACCCTTTTTTGAAAAGTAGATACAGTTTTCCTTTTTTCCTTATTTATGATTTGATTTTTTTTATGATTTGTATAGTTTTATTTCACTTCTATTTCGTTTGTTTTTCATATTTCTTCATTTCTCACTTAAATTTTCAAAATTTCACTATGACAACTATTCCAAATTCCAATAAAAACTCAAAAATTCTTTTCAGCAGCGTTCAGATGGCTCAGTTTAATGCCAGTCGAAGATATAGTCATAGTTTGTTCATTTTCAGCATAATCCTCCGCAAGATTCTCTATAGAAAACCGAATGCTTTGTGAGTATTTACAACTGTCGAATGGAACTTATTGTTTATGATTTCCACTGCTGTATAAATGCTGTTATTGTTTTTGTTGTTGTTGTTGCTGTTACCAATTTGCTATCAATTTTTATGCGCCGTGTTTCATAATTAAAGATTCGATTGAAACGCATGCCAAAATATCAAAAACTTTAGTTAGAATTTTAAACTATCGAATCAATTGTATGTATTTAAATGATTTTTGAGTTGATTTTCATTTTAATTGCTGATTAGTTTGACTGCAAAGAGAATCGAATAAAGAATTTCTGAGCACGGTTTGCTTAAGTTTTAATTAAATGATTTTTTAGTCAAAACTCATTTCTTTTACTCTCTGCAATGTTTCAGAATGGGCTCCTTTAACTCGGCGCCCAAGATCAACAATGTGGATTCACAGGACGATGGCCTGGAGCTGCCCAAGGGCCTGAACACAGAAGCTCTGCTACAGTATGTGCAGCAGCTGCGCGGCGCAGGCATTGATCCACCCTCGCTGCTTACTCGCTCCTTCCTCAAGCCATCGCTGGCGAGGGAGGATGTGACCGATGGCATGCGGTGTCTTCAATTAAATGAGGTCTCACGTGGTAAGTTCTCCTGTTTAACTTGTATCTGTCAGATACTTTAAATTGAGTTTCACAGCAGTTTGCAGTCCACCCGCTGAGAATGAAGGCAAGCAGAATATACGATTGCTGCAGTGGAATATTCTATCGCAAAGTAAGTATAAATACAAATATAGGATTTTTAAAGTCAGCCTAAAAGCATGCTTTAAAAATTTAAACTGGTTTAATTTTGTTTTATAATATAATGTGTGCTTCCTTTGCAGCTCTGGGACAGCACAACGACGGCTTTGTGCGTTGCCCCGAAGAGGCTTTGACCTGGCCGCATCGCAAGTATCTCATTGTCCAGGAGATACTCCAGAACCAGCCAGATGTTGTTTGTCTGCAAGTATTTATTTCACCCTCTCTAAAACTTTGTGTTGCAGTCGCGCTTTAACATCGATTTATCAACAATTTTTGCAGGAAGTTGATCACTTCAAGTTTCTGCAGACTGTGTTGGGTAGCCAGAACTATGCTGGCATCTTCTTCCCAAAGCCAGACTCGCCCTGTCTCTACATAGAGCAGAATAATGGACCCGATGGCTGTGCCATATTCTACAAGAAGGACAAACTGCAGCTAATCGGTTACGATACGCGTATCCTCGAGGTGTGGCGTGTCCAGAGCAATCAAGTGGCCATAGCAGCTCGTCTCAAACTCAAAGCCACCGGCAAGGAGTTCTGTGTCTGCACCACACACCTCAAGGCCCGACACAGTGCCCTCCTGGCCAAGCTACGAAATGAACAGGGACGCGATCTCATAAGATTCGTGAAGCAATTTGCCGGGCAGAGTCCTCTGCTGCTCTGCGGCGACTTCAATGCTGAGCCCATTGAGCCTATCTACACCACAATTCTCAGCTGCGATATATTGAAATTCGGCAGCGCCTATGCTGATATGAAACTGGAGCGGGAGCGGGTTAGGGATCAGGAGCAGGGACAGGAACAACCAGAGGACAGCGCCCAGCTAGTTGAGAGCTGTCAGGATCCAAATGAATTTATTTTGCAGTCCATTAAACGTGAACCGCCATACACCACATGGAAAATCCGTGAGGATGGCGAGGTGTGCCATACCATTGACTATGTCTTCTATACGCCCCAGCAGCTAAAGGTATGTGGGCGTGACAATTTTAAAAATTTACAACATAATTAACAATTTGTTAAATTGTCTTTCTCAGATCAAAAACTGCCTGGAGTTTCCAGCCGGCGAAGAAATCGGCAAAAATCGTACTCCTAGTTTCCAATATCCTTCGGATCATTTCTCGCTGGTTTGTGACTTTGAGCTGCTGGACGAGCCCAGTCAATAGAACAACAGTAGAGTTAACAGGAGCAGAGTACACGCACTCACCAGCAGAACCCTACATTAACACACTCACCCATACCCACAGGCACACTCACATCCACACACATACTGCAATTAAATAATAAATTGTGATATTAGTTCTTAGATACATTTAGCCTCATACAAATGTTGCACAACGATTTTTATGCTTGATGGAATTCTATAGAGTTTTCACAATAAACGAGTGTAACTTTTTAGCAATTGTTTTTGGGTTGTGGAGGGTGGGGGAGAGGGGGAATGAGAAGGTTTAAACAGCTAATGGGCACTCCCAATTTTCATCTGCAAGTGTTCTTAACACTACAACAATTTAATCGTCTACGCCAACAGGCCAGGGTTGATGCAGGACCTCAAAGATGGAATTCTTGAGGCTTACGAGGATACAGAGCAGCCACTTTGTGATTCGTCTATGGAAAATTTACAGAAAAGCGTAGTCGTGGTGTTAATTTTCCTCATGTTAATTTCCATTATTAACGGCATACCTTTCTCATTATAATATAATAACATCCTATCAAAATAACACCTCTTATTGGAAAAGCCTTTCACTTTATGGGGTCTGCTAAGCCTCCATCTCTCTGTTACATACATTCCAACGATCATAGTATACCCTTTGACTCTACGAGTAACGGGTATAACAATATGTAGACACAGCCTATCTTAATCTTACCCTCTGTAAGCTAATCGAGAGACAGTTTTCTACAAACAATTACTTTTACTATAGTCACTGTAGACGCTTTTAAGTACTGGAACAGCAGGGAACGGGGGGCGGCTGCTAACCAACTATGCCACCAAAATCAACTATAGAATGCACATAGTCACGATATCAGCCAAAATCACAGGCATTTAAATTAAACAAAAAACAGCAGCAAAAAGCCAAGTTATTACATAACAGCAGAGACACAAACTAAACGCCATTTATAAATAAACTGTACATGTATTCTGCATTTTAACAAATTGTCAACATGTTCGTACTATAATTTAACCGAAGTTTACTACAATTCGTTAAGATCATTTGCCTATAGGAGCGCCAAGATGGCCGTGATCACAAAGGAGGCCGCAACCATTGCATAACCGGTGGAATATACCTCTTTGATCTTGAGGAAGCGTCCAGTGTCCCACATCAGATGGCGTATGCCGTTGGCGGAGTGATAGCCTACGGGATAGGCGATGATGAACTTGATGGCGGTCAAGGCACCGCCACTGAGCTGTAGTCCCTCGATCATGGTCACATAGTGGCTGATGTCGTGGGAGGCGATGAGTGCACCGAGTCCCAGGCCCCAGACGCCCATGCCGAGGGCCAGGCCAGTGCCGCGATGCATGATGGACAGCATGGAGGTGAGCTGGGGCTTGTAGATGGTTAGATGGGGTGACAGCTCGCGTCCCAGTCTCGCGTTCTTCTCGAAGAAACTCTCATCCTTGAGCGTGGAGCCAACAGATACAACTTTGACGGAAACCTGGCGGTTGGCAGCGGCCATCTGGAGGCCCTGACGCAGCGCGGGCGAGCGCACAAGTGAGCTGGTTAGTGCATACCTGGTAAATTGTCAATTAGTTTTCTATTGTTTTGCCAGCAATTAATAAATTACGTACATTCTGAACTTTTTTCGCTCAAAACTTGTAAGCAGTGTGGCAGCAACTGACAGCCGCAAAAATACCACATCAAAAGGTATCGATGCCACATGTTATGCAACAATGTTATGCTATGAGGAGCAGTTTATGTTAAGCGAGAGGAGCAATCATGTGCAAGTCGCACTGCTAATCGGTGGAGCAGAAAATGTTAACATGAGTAAATGTCGCACTAATAACAGAAGAAGAAAAATGTACTAGCGCGTTTTAAAAATGTTTAAAAAGCGTTTTTAATTTATTAAAATGTCTAAAGTCAGTACTACTAAGAATTTGATATGCCAACTTTAGAGTTAGACACAAACGGCAGCAATCAGAGCCGCACCACGTCCAGAACCGTCGTCCGACACAACCAATTCAAACTTGGCCGATCCCTTGAGCATCATATTCATATTTTCCACAAGCAGATTGTGATAATGCGGATGAAACCGATAGACGCCACCATCAATGCCCACGGACAGATCCTTGGCATTCATTTTGTTAATCAGACAGACGAGTGCGCACGACGTCAGTTTCGCGGACCTCGTGGACACCGTCTGACAAATGTACCGCAGACAGGACAAATCCTTCTCGTTGTTCGTCCGGATGCCCATCTGGTCCATAACCAGCGAGGCATTGCGATAAGAGCCTGGTGGATCAGACTCGATCTCCGATATGTAACGCGTATCGAATCTCCACTTCTCTTGAATTGCCTGCGAGCTCTGCCCATGGAAGAGATGACCCGCCTCCATGAGCTCTACTACGATGTGACGCACCACTTCGCCCAGGTACATGCCCGAGATGCACTTCTCGAAGGTTTGACGCTTCGGGTTGATCGACTGCTTATCGACCACCTTGTCGTACTTGGTGCGTATAAAGTCGAGCACACCATTGTCACCGAAGGCGCCCATTTCGCAGTTGACAATCATGTTGGGCTTGTTGCTGGTCTGGTAGCCATCGAGCATCTCGGTGTTGATAGTCTTCTCCAAGTAGCAGGCATTGGTTCCAGTGCCCACGATGAGTCCAATCTTACAGTTGTGATGATTGAAGGCACAGGACATTAAGGTGCCCGTCGTGTCATTCAAAATGGCAACAATGCGCACTTTGATGTCACCCCTTTGGTTGATCGCATCCTGGAGCAGTTCGACCACATCCTTGCCCACCACTCCGTCGCACTTAAAACCTTTGGTCCAAGTGATCATGATGCCCTTGTTGATGCCCACCTGTTTCAGCGGAAAGGAGAATGTGAATCCCAGTGGTAAATTGTCCTTTTCGATTTTCATCTCCTTGCAGAATATCGACAGGCACTCGGCAATGAAGGCAAATAGATTCTTTCCAGGTCCTTCCATCAGAGTTTTGCTGATCACAAAGCTCCTGGATGCGAAATCGGCTTCCGTGGCGCTGATCAAGGTAACCAGCAAAATGCGAAAGTTCGTGCCACCCAGATCCAAGGCCAGGTACTTGCCACGCTCCTTGCCAGTGGGCAGATCCTGGACGTAGGTGATGAAGCACTTGACGACAGCCCTGGGATGTGTATCCCTGGCCAGACCCATGTTGATCTCCTTGGTCAAGCGAGAGACGACCTCATGCATTTGTGCATCGCTGATATCGAATTTCCGGCAGATTTCATAGGCTTCGGGAAACTCCTTCTCCGGCTGCATCACCATCTTACTGTCTCCTGGAGCTGGTCGCTACCTGGACTAACTCTAAATTGGAAGCTCGAAGTGCTCACTACTTTGAGTCCACAAATAAACTAAAACGGAACTTGAATCATTTATTGTTTAAAGAAAATTGTTTGCTGAGATCTAGAAAAATCATTTGGTGTTCGGTTGAGTATCGACTGTTAAAGGCCCTGAAATTAATAAATTTCCTTACTAACCTAGTTCAGACCGTCTTATCACTAGTCCTATATCTATGGGTCTGGTAGACTCTCAGCTACAGATCAGTCGAAGAGATCAAGAGCTCATTATATTGGCTTGCCCCGGCTCCGTTCTCCTCCTAATCCCTTTTACACCCTATTATTTTGAGCATACCTTGCAGATTCCTGTTTTTTTTATCCAAGCAGTGGATTCGGAAGTTCTTTGTTCTTCTGTATTCCAAAGTAATCTATCCAAAATTATCTATCCAAAATTATATATTCAAAGGTTTCTATCCTGAGTTATCCCCCAGTAAAACACCATAGGTTATTTCATCTCTTTTTATACTTTTAATCATAATTTACATTTAATAAAAACTTCATGATCCCTGATCACATCTAGAACAGACTTGGGTCTACTTGCTTTGACTGAGTGAGACAGCTAGACCTGCCATGATGGCTGCTCCGACCCCGGGACTGTCCTCGGCCACAATGATTTCGAACTGATTGGACGGGTTGCTGAGCAGAGAAGTGTATTGGTTAACTACCTGCTGATATCGGGGAAAGAGGCGATAGATTCCTCCGTCGACGGCAATCGATATCTGGTGATAGTTCATGCGATTAATCAGAGCAGATAAGCCAGCGGCTATAAGTTTGCCAGATCGTTCCGTGATCGTTTGGCTGATGTACTTGAGCATTGCCAAATCGTATTCGGAGCAATTGCGCATCTTAAACTTGTCCATTACTTCCTGGGCCTTAACATAGACGCCCGGAGGATCCGATTCAATGGCAATCAAGGACTTCATTTCCATTTTCCAATGAATACCAATGTAATCCTGGTTGTACTCCTTAAACATGACACCCATGTCCATCAGGCGCACAACAACGAGGCGCACCAGCTCACCCAAGTACAGGGTGCTGATGCACTTCTCGTAGTACTTCTCACCGGGAGAACTCGAGTCCGCGTCCACAAGTTTATCGAACTCGTTTCGCATAAAGTCCAAGTGACCATTGCTGCCGAATCTACCCCATTCGGTGTTGATGATCATCAGCGGTAGATCGGCTGAGCCATCGTACCGCTCACACTCAGAACTCTGCTCCACGTAGGCGGCATTGGTGGCTGTACCAATAATCAGACCGATCTTGCAGTTGATCTGGGACCAGGACAGGGCCATCAGAGACCCAGCGGAAATGTTAATGATGCCCGCCAAGTTCACTGAAATGTCCTTGTGCTGGGCCAGAGAGTTGCGGAGCAGCTGCACCACATCCTTGCCCACAGCTCCCTTGGCACCGTAGCCCTTGGTCCAGGCCACAAGGATGCCAACGTCCAGGGCCAGTTTGTTCAAGGCGAAGGCAAAGGCAATGCCCATTGGCAGGTTTTCCTTCTCCACCTTCTTCTCCTTTACAAAGATGGCAATGTTCTCGGCCAGAAAGTCAAACAGTTGTGTGCCTCTTGCTCCTGCGACAGTATGAGGCACGATCACGCATTTGGAGCTCATGTAAATGTCCTTCTCGCTGCTGAACTTGACCAACATGATGCGACAGTTTGTGGGCCACATTTCCAGGGCCAGAAAGCGACCACGTTCACGGCCCGTGGGCATGTTCTGCACATAGCTCAGATAGCAGGGTACCGAGGAGCGCAGATGAGTCTCCTTACCCAATCCCGCGATTATTTCCCTGGACATGCCATTCCGTATGCTCATCAGATTATCGTGGCTGAGACTGAAGAGTTTGCATAGCTTAAAGGCCTCGGGAAAGTCCGTCTCGGGGCTGCCATATTTGTTGATCATGTTGTGGGGTGAAAAACGTTGAATTTTTGTGTATATATAAATATTATTTGACAAGTTGAAAAAATAAACAAATTAATCAGATTGAACAACATTTTGTGATTTATTTACAAGTTGATAAATTGCTTGAAATGCTTCGAGTTGAGTTGAGTTGAGTTGAGAGTTGTAGTAAGTAGAAACACAACGGACATGGGCTGTCTGCTGTGCATGCCTGCCTGCCTGCTATGACACGATGAATTCCGATGTACGTTGTACGCTATAGCTATAGCTAATGTGAGGTTAGGTTAACAACTAAAGTTAAACTTAAACGAAACAATGTAACAATTAATCATATCAATTACTAAATAATTTAAATACAACTAAACACTAAATATATCAGGAAACTCTCCGTGCAGCAGATCGGCAAACGGATGAAAGCTGTCCAGAGTGGCCAAAGGACTAATACACGAAGACGGCTGCTGCTCGTTGCCAAAGTCAAAGGAGTCCCTCGAGTGATCCAGCAAACGCAGGCTCAGCTCCACATCCGGTTTGTCCAGTGGCGAGTGCATTGAAATGGGCAAATCTCCCCGCGAGGGCAGCCCTGAACCCGCCGACTCCAGCAGACTCTGATAACCCGGACTGAGACACTGCAGCGACTCCCCATCGGACTCCATCAGCAGTGAATTCAGCTCACTTAGCGCCTGCAGGCCTAGCAGACTGTCTGCGTCTGCAAGGGGCGTGCCACTGCCGCTGCCGCCACTTCTGCTGCCGCTGCTGCTGCTGCTCGAGGAGGCGCAGGAGGAAAGCGAGGCATAGGCTGAGCTGGGCGAGCAGGCGACGGCACAGAAGGCAGGTGAGCCAACGGAGGAGGAGGCGTAACACGATTCCGGTGAACTGCTTGCCTTGGAATTCACTTTAGTCACCTTTGTCGTTGCTATTGTTGTTGTCGCTGCTGCTGTGGGTGTTGTTGTTGTCTTCGTCTGTTTGCTCTGTCGCTTCGCTGGCGTCTTTTTGCTGGCCTTGGTTTGTTTTTTGGGCTTTATAGGTGGCGTTGGTGCCAGTTCATACTCCGGTTCGACCTCCGCCTCCAGCTCCAGATCCGTATCTGCCTGAGACTCGTGAGCCTCACGATTGGCGCTCTCACGCAGACACTCGACGAGGAACTCGCTCTCGTAGCTGGGATCCTGCAGTGACTCACTGAGCATTCCAATGTACTTCATGGCTAGTCGGAGTGTGGTAATCTTGGTCAGCTTCTCGTTGGTATTGGCCGCATCCTCACCGCTTATGGACTGTGGCACACAGTGACGCAGCTGCTCAAAGGCCATGTTAATCTCACGCATACGCGTACGTTCTCTGGCATTTGCAGTTTTACGGCGATATTTGCTTAGCGGTGGTGCTTTCGTCTTGGCCGAACTCTTGGCCTTGGCAGTAGCAGCAGCTGGTGCGGCTGGAGCTGCTGTCACCTGGGACAATGCGGTTGGCTGCAGTTCTGTGGCGGGTGAGGGACATGTCCGCGTTGTGGGCGGTTCACCGGGAATGCGTTTCTGTCGCTTCTGACGCAGCGAATACTTCTCGCCCCGCCGTGTGCCCACCGCATTGTTGGCCTTCCGCTTACGTGAGTCCTTGACTGTGGCTGCCATGGGATCGTCCAGTTCGTCCAGCTGCATGTCTAGTTCCGCGTAGTTGTGCAGCTCGTATGTGTTGGATTTCATCTGCAAAGTGAAAGTTCAAGTTTGAATTAGACAACTTTGAGCTTCTTTAGGTTTCTTGGCGTGGGCTGTGCCGCCCCAGCAATCAAAAGCAATTAACAATTTGTTCACATTGTCCAAAAAAATAACAAATAGAATGCTAGATTCTGTCAAAAGTCGAGAGCCAATAGACCGTAACTTGGTCTAACCCATCCGACAAACTTCCGTAAACGGTTCTAATTGCTTAAGCGAACTAAAGTGCTTCCACTGGTGGTGCGCTGTGGTGCGTTGTGGTGTGGGTGGTTCCTTCATGACGCTTTGCTTCCGTCATAAAACCCACTGAAGCCGAAAAACGCATCGACCAAAAAGACATAAACAAATTTATTCTTTCGGGGCAGGGTTAAGCAATCGAATTTCCACTTTATTAAACCAACTACACTGATAAAAAATTGAGAAGCGAACAACTTAAAGTTGGAGCACTCAAAAACGAATAAAACTTTAAAAACATTTAAATAAATGGATTGAATTTTTGGATTTAAACATAAAAATAATTCAATTAAAGGAAATATTTCTTAAGGTTTAGTTACTTATAAATGTCTGCTGATTTAATTTTCAAAAGGGAAAAATGATTGGTATTCGAAACATTCACTTATATTTTATTAATTTGGGTTACAGTTTAAATCTAATATTTTAATATTATAAGTTACTGTTGTTGTCTTTTAAAGCTGATCTTCAGTAGCAGTCTGTGGTTTTCTAACTACTCATACGCATTCGAGAATGACTAAGAGATTGACTATGGATACTTGGATTGCTAAATTTCAAATGCCACGAAACCGATTGCAGTTGACTCATGCTTAGTTGATTTAACAGATTGTTTAGTTAATCCTTAAATGGTTGCCTCAAGGTGCTGGCACTTGTGGCACTTGCAACTCAGTTGCAAGCATCCAACAAATCCACTTTACGATGTTAATCGATCTTAACTTTAAGACTACTGCGCAATTGCTGAATGCCTATCAAAGTTTGCCACTAACATCAATGTATTCGACTAAAATATTCGATTAAAGGCGTGGCACATGTGGCACATTTGAGAATGGAGTTTTATTAAAACAATTTTAACTCAATTAAAATAAATTTAAAGTTGATAAATGGTAAATAATTTTGGTAGGAAAATGGAAGGAGAAGAAATAAGCAATAAGTCAGTGACTCTGCTATGAAGAAATAAATTGATAAAAACCACAAAGTAACTAATACAAAATTGAACAGTAATTGTCTGTTTTAAAATAAAGCAGCTCGAGTTAAAGAAAATAAATGTTAATTACCACATGAATTTTAATTAAATTATTTGCGAATATTTTCCATTATGTTCGCACTGCTTTGTCGAAAATTCTAAAAGAAACTTTAATTTAATAAAAATTCCAAAATTAAACCGCAGCCCTTCTCAATTTGGTATTAAACTTCTAACTACAAATTTCTTAACAAACCACTTTTATATAATTTATTCACACATGTTACTGACAGCTTAATTATGAACTTGTCTCTTTTACTATTCTCATGCAAACTGATAATTAAGTAAAGAAAATTTAAATACAGCTGAATAAGTTGCATGTTCCCGTAGATTAAAGAGTTATTTAAATATAACCAAAGTTATCTATATGATAATATTTGTTTATTTTTTACATTTTTGCCAGAGCCAAACTTTGAAACAATGTTCAGCAGTCGAGAAAGTTTTTTTATTTTTATTTTGAGTTTTGCCTGTGTGATTGTAAGAGTGTGTGTGTGTGTGTGTGTTTGTGGTAGTTCAACTGTACTAAATATTTTGCATTACTTTTTCCACAAGTTTTTTCTGTATTTTATTTTGTTTAACTTTAGTTTTATTTCTGCGGTTTCGGTTTAGTCGAGCTAAGTAGTAAAATAACCACATGCAAAGAGTAACGGCAAACGAATAGAAAATTGTTAATGAATGCAAGTTTAATGCAAGAATTAAGTTACATTTCATGTAACTTAAAGCCAACTCAACGTCATCAACAACAAGAAAAACAAGAAAGATAAGTACGGTGAGACGCCTACGTATAATATCTTGTTTTCACGATTATATTATTAAAAGGAGGTTAAATGGGGTTGAAAAGGAAAAAAAAAAAAAAAAAAAAAAAAGGGTGTTGGTGGGGGGAAGAAAAAAAATATGGGGTATGTGTGTGTGTGGGGGTGGGGGGTGGGGGGGGGGAATGGGGGGGGGGTGGCGGGGGGGGGGGGGGGGGTGGTTGTATGGTTTGTTTGTTATTGGTGTTGTTTTTTTTTTTTTGTTTGGGGGGGTGGAAATGAGAAGAGAAAAAAAGTTTGTTTGGGGGGGGGGGGGGGTGGGGGGGGGGGGGGGGGGGGGGGGGTGGGGGGGGGGGGGGTGGGGGGGGGGGGGGGGGGGGGGAAAAAAAAGATGTGGGGGGGGGGGGGGGGGGGGGGGGGGGGGGGGGGGGATTATTGGGGGGGGAACAACAACAATTTGCCACCGCCTAAGCGAAATGTCGAGTGTTTCTGCATCGATGCTAACGCCCTTGCCGCGTTGCATGACTTGTGCCTTGGCCTCATAAATTGTATCTGTATCTACAGCTGAAGCTGAAGCCGGAGCTGTAGCTGCAGCTCAATCTGAAGCTGTACAGAGGTGTAAATATGAGGAGATTGATTGCAATCATCGTCGAGCAGAGCGTGTGGTGTGGTATCCATTTCAGGTTCACTTAAATGGACAATTTAGTGCAGATTGCCAAAATTGGCAACAGATTCTTGCTTGTCGCATTGGCCCGGCCCAGTCAGCCACTTGTTGCATAGCTTTGACCATACCAAGCCTTACAAACAAGTTGCTCTTGTTGTTGTTTCTGTGGCTGTTTATTTATTGATTGTTTTCTGCACTTTTCATTGCAAACAGCAAGTCGAGCTCTTTAAATCAACAGTGCAAAGCAAAAGAAAGCAGAGTTTAGTTAACTGATTGTCTACTACTATATAATCTAAATGTTCAACTTTGTCAGAGTTTCTCAAAACTGCCACTTTCAACACGTTTCAGGCTATACCAAAAAAAATCACTTTATTTTACATTCGTGACTGCCTTTCCGTCTTACAGTTTGCTCTCCTGATTTGCATTGCAATTAATTTTTGCCACGCGACGTTAGTTGAATTTCAGCATGAAATCTAAAGAAGGTTCCTAAAACATTCCGACGACTTTCGGATGATCTTATGAGAAATGTGATAAAAGAAAACTTGGGTGATTTACTTAGCATTAAATAGCATTAGAAACCAAATATTAAAATTATACAATAAATTAAAAGTCATTTGAAATTAAAACTTCATTCAAAAACTAATAATAAAATAATTAAATATAAAATATCTAATTTGTTTATTGTGTCAACCCAATATTAATCAAGTATTTAAAATACTTTACTAAATTAACTTATGTTAATGGGAACCCTTTAAAATATATACAAATAAAGTATTCTGGGTTTAAAACCAGTTTCGGGTTAATCAATAAAAGTTTAAATTATAATAAAGATATTTTAAACTCATTTAATTTCCAATAAACTACCTAAATTCCTTCTGTAGCTGATATACCCTGTGATCGCTGTTGGTAAAGTGAATTGAGGTGCACAAAAAGTTTACGCGACATGCAAGAAACATGGTGCAATTAAGAGCATTGTTATTTCGCAGCTCTGCCCCTCTATAAACCCCCCTTCATACCCCCTCTCCATAGGTAGTCCTGCCACTGCCCGCTGTACGCTGACCAGGGCTAGAGGCTCGTCTTGGGTTTGCGGCACGAGAATGACGTGAAAATTAGCAAGTTCCGTGTGTTGAGCCTACAAATTGCATGCGATTAAAGGTATTCGCGGCTAATAAATGTTGTTGAACAAACAGCAACAGGATCGGGAGTAAAACAGCTAAAACAGCAGCAGGCGGTGATTGCAGTTTGGGGCAAACAGGATGTGTAGGAAGTGCTTAAGGATGTGGTGCAACCTTTTTGCACTTTCTCGCTTTTCTGATTGGAAAATTCGAAGCGGGCTTCTGTTTTGGCTGGCTGCTTAAGTTTTCAATTACTCGGCGGCACAATACGAAAGCAATTGAAATGCACAGACAACAATCCCTAACCAATGCGCCTGTTGGACCCCTCGTTTTATCCGCTCACCCGTTTAGCATTCCCATGCAACAACAACAACAGCAACAATAAGAACAACAACTAAGTAGACAAAAGGCGCGTCGTGCGTGCGGCCAGGCGTGAAGAAAGAGGGGGCAAAAGAGGCGCACGAAGCGCGAGCTTCATTTCAAAATTTTTGTGTTTTTGTTTTACTTTTTGTTTAGTTGTTGCTGTTTTTTTTTGGGTACTGCAGGGAGTAGCTGTCTATCCAAAGTGCACTTGAAACTGCCGACGAGCATCGCTTCCTCCCCCCATCACCCCGCTTAGCACTCGCCCAGTTGCAGTCGCTGCATTTTTAGGTGTAGCCATTAAATTTAGAACTTTTTCTGCACGCTTGTCTGCACGCCACAAAGTGAGCTGTGTGTGTGTGTGTGTGTGTGTGTGTGTGTGTGTATGTTGGGGGTGTGGCAGGAGACAAGGAGGGCGTCAGTTGAGCAGTCGGGTGCGGTTAAATGGAAAATGAAGCGTCTGCTGGAAAAGTGAACGAAATATGCGAGAAAAGCTGGAAATGAAAGCTAAAGCTGTGCAAAAACAGCTAAAGAGGAGGTATGTGCAGTTTCTAGCATAGAAGATTCGCTTGGCAACAGTAATAAGATCTTAAAGTAAAAGATCAAAGATTTTTTAAAATCAGTTATAACCAAATTTACTTTGATTCATTGCATAGTTAAATTTAAAATATAATACAATTTTTATTATATTCATTATTCTCTACTTTAGAAACTGCCCTCGTTTTAAGCACATGTCTTTCTATAGAGTCTGACTGACTCAGATTTTCTGTTTTCGCCATAGCTCTAAAATTAGTTTTTATTGTATGCAGGTTTTTCTTTCATTCTTTCTCTTTTCTCGATTTGTGATTCTTAATTTACTTTTTGTGGAAATCATCGAATTCTTCCTCGGTTGCATCTTTTGATGCACTCCTTGTTGATGTTGTTCTTGTTGCAATTTTTGTATGTGTCTCGTGCTATTGCTGATTTTATTGTTCAACGTCTCGTGTTGTTGCCGTTGGGCTCTTTTTATATTTTTAGTCAGCCAGAAGCATATTCTGATTTTGATTGCTTTCTTGCTTTTATTTTGTTTGATTCTTTTTCTCTTCTGCGTCTTTGAAATTTGTGTGTTTATGGCTTCGTTTTTCACTCTTTGTTTTTGTTGTTATTGACTTGCTTAGCTAGAGTTTGTTTGATTTTCCATTTAAGTATAGTTTGTTTATTAAAATTGGCACACGTTGCGTATGTGTGATGTGTTTGTGTTTACTTTCGACATGACAATCTCTTTCTCATGTTTTTTCACCTCTCTCTCTCTCAGTCTCTCTCGTTCTCGGCATGGTTTTGTATTACCCATTAGTTTACTTTTGTTTTTAATTTTGATTTGCTTGATTTTTGACAGGTTTCTGCTGTTGGCCGTATGCCTTTTGGCTAATTCCCATTGTTTTCAAGATTTTCTGCGTGGTCTGAAGACAGCAGCAGATGTTCCCACATTCAACTAACTCATTTGGGTCACGGTGCCATGAACTGATTGCATTACCAATTTTCAACAACTAAAATCTCACTCTTTGTTTGGCAGATTAACTCAAACTAATTTCATTTATAAACTGCTCTCAAAATGTTTGCTTAAGCCGATAAACTACAAACGATTCGTTTACAAAAATCCAATAAAATGCAATTTTAAATCAACGCAAATGAATAATAGCAATTCAAAAATAAATAAATTCCTAAATACTATAACAAGTGATTGTGTGAAGATATCTTAATCCGAAAGTGATTGATGGAAGAACGATTCAGATTTTATTGAATTAATTTACTATTTAAGACAGCAGAGTAATTTTGCTTTAAGTAAATGGCCAAATTCTGCGAATTTTGAGTCAGAGTCTTAGTCATATTATTGGATTTCAATGTCTATGCAGCTGTAATTTCTCAGCAAACTCACGGAGGGTATGCCGAGTGGGAGACATGCTTTGCCGCCCCAGGGACAGACGATGAAAACTGTTGACAACTTGGATGCCCAAGAAAAGCCAAAAGTTTTCAACACCTTGGGCAAATAAATGCTTCGGTTCCCCGGATTGCTGCTGTGTCTCCCCAGTTGTTGTCACTTCTTATACACATACATATATGCTCGATGCTTGTCTATTTTTATTGATACAACAACAACAAGAAGACGAGCAGCATCAGCAGCAGCAATAACAAGAGATCATAGCATATGAAATATGTAGATATTTATTTACCTTTTCGATTTCATAAATCCCAAAATGTGCGAGATGCCAGGGCTGATTGTGATTTTAAAAACTTGAACTTATTCCAGTTGTCACATAGAAATTTCAATATCCAATATATTTGCAGGTTTTTTGTTTTATTTTTACACTTTTAAGCACTTTTAAATTAATTTTTTGATTTTTGTTTTATTTTGTACGGAATTAACTGTGAGTTTCAATTAAAATTCCACAGCGTTGGCTAATTAGTCATAGGATTTGTTGTTTTGTGACTCTATTTTAAATTATCGCTTGCCTCATACATAAATTCGGCAGATTAACACAGCAGAAATAAATTTTTGTTTTGATTTTGTTTTGAATTTGATTCTGATTGTGAATTTTATTATTATTTTTATTTCCTCGAACTTCCACAAAAAAAACTTGTTTTATTTTCTGCTACTTTGTAGTTTTGTGTATTAATATTTATTTTTAGTTTGTTGTCATTTGCGCTGATTTGCAGATAAAAAAGTATCTGACGGAAACGCGCTGCAACTGAATTCGAGAACAGATTTTCCAAAACGTGCGAGCCGCGTGTGTCAGCGATGCGACTGCGACTGTTTCTCTGTGTGTGAGAGAGTGTATGTGTGTGTGTTTGTGGGTATCTGTGTGCGGCCGGCTGCTAAAAATATCCGTGAGTACGCGCGATACTGACGCCGCTACTGCTGCTGTGTATCTATGTATCTGTATCCAATAACCCGAGTTGGCGCACAAAAATACACGGCCCGTTCCTTTGGTTTCTAGACTGTTGGAGAAAGGTGCGTTCAGCGATCTGCGTCTTTCAACGTGCTGCGTCCGCTTGTTGCGCCTGTTCACTATGCACTGAGCAGCGTTTGACAACGTCGCGTCGCTGCCTTCGATGTTGTCGTCGTCGTCGTCGTCGTAGTCGTCGCAGCCGCCGTCGTCGTCGTCACCCGTCAATGTCGTCCACTCAGCTTAAGTGTGTCTATGTTGGGGCAACAGCACTTGGCTTTGACTCCGTTAGTGAAGCCAACGCAAGTCTGAGTAGGCTTATTGGTTTATAGCCCACACACCGAACAGATCAAAAGAGAGTACGCACCGGGAATCAAGAATCGAGTATTGAGTATCGAGAATTGTGAATCGGGTACCGAGAACCGGGAACGGGACCGGCACACTTGTCTGTTGCGCTGAGCGTGCGATCAATGAATGAAATGCGGCATTAAAAAGCAGCACTTTACGTTTGTATCTTACAGATACGACTACGACTACGACTTGGAAGCGAGCCTCGACAGCCGACCAATAAACCGCTAAACCCACTGCCACCGCTGTTTGGTTTTTGGTTTTTGATTTTGGTTGTGGTTCGGTTGGGTTTGTTTGTGACGAGATCGCAACGCCAACACACAAGCCAAAGGCACACACAGAGAGCTGTAGACCCAAATCCCCGCTGATCAGCAGTTCGGCAAACCAGTTCTTAATGCTCTCCACTCACTGTTTTTCTCACTCCAATACGACACACCATGCCACTCACTCACTCACCCACTCACCCACTCAATTCACTTGCCTTGTGTGGGTGTCTCTGCGTTGGCAGTCCGGTTGTTCGTTTGTCCGATCCGTTTCGGTTGATTTGCTCGTTGCTCGTTGCTCGTATTTGTTGCTCTTGAGTGACTTTTTTGAAAATTGTGTTAAATTTTCGATTTCATTTCGAGTTGAGTACATTTTGTTAAAACATTCTGAGATTTCTCTACGTATTTTTGACTCACTCTCGCGCTGTCTGTATGATCTAATATTGCCAGGCAGTTATTTATTTAAATTTATTACGAATTTTTTATTTATGTTGCTTGCGCCGTTTGACATTCATTTATATCAGTCAAACATTGTTATGGCTCAGTATGTTAATTTGTGGCTACCTTCAAGATTTCTAGCCAGATTTTCTAAACTTCATATTCGAGTGGTCTAACTGAATCTAATCATAACCAAAGGCTATTCAAAACGATGATCACATAGCCTACGGAGTAAAATTGTTCATCTCCAGTATGTTAATGAAATAACTTAATTGTGCTGAGCATTCTTGTCTGCACAATGCGAACACTTAATAAATCTTGAGTGACACTATATGGTAGCGTAAGATTATACTTGACACTACTTAAGAATCAGCTGAAAATTAATTCCAATAATTCTGTACAAATTTGAAACTCAATATTCGCTTTTGTAAACAAACTGTCTGCAAGTTCACCTGGGATGAATAGACATATAAACTTCTTCATTATCCAGTATTCTGTCATAAAAGACCTTAGACCTTTGGTAATGTTTCTGCGTATCAAATATCTAAACTTTGAATAAAAGAGCTGTAATAAAATTTAAAATACTTTAAGTTGTGTTAAAAACCATTTCGTTTGACATGATAAAATGAGTTGCGTATGTAATTTTAATTGGTTTGTGTTGATCTGATTTTTAAAGAGTAATTACGTAAGTTGTAGGACAAGTTAATGAGTCACGTGTGACTAGAAATAACTAAGAATATTTATACACGACTATTAGTATATCAGCTCCGAGAAAGAACAACTTTAAACAACATTCTTATAGTAAATTGATGCAATCTCTTAAATTTTAGTCATTTAAATATAAGGAAATAAATTATAGAGTTTAATTATTAGATAAACTCAAATAAAAGTATTTCAAATTTATCGCAATCTTGATTATTTATTTCTGTAGAAGAGAACAATTTATTGCATTGTTTTCATATCAACTTTTCATTGAAATTAGTTAAGCCGCTTGGCGTTGATTTTGTTATGAAACAGTTGTGTTATGGTCATTTATTATTTATTTAAAAAATATAATTATATTTAACTGGCAAGAGGCAATAGTTAATTGCAAAATGAATTTACTCCTGCAGGCAAAACAACAAGTTGTATGACGGCATTTGTGAGTTCTCCTCACACTTATTCCATATACATATTCATATAAACATGAGTATAAATACTTAGACAAATTACTAGCTGACAAGACAAACCGACTGACGAACTGACCGACTGATCGACTGAGTGACTGATCGACTGTTCAGCAGCTGACTGAATGTTCATTTGTCTGTCTGTCGATCAGTTCGTGATTTGCTGTTGTCTTTGTGCTTTTGTTGTTCTCAGCAGCGCATAAAGAAATAAATCATGATGACAACAGTTAAATTTGATTATAATACCATTTTTCAGCTGTCTCGTCAGATAGTCAACTGGTCAGCTGTTCAGCTGTTGGAAGTACTCTTAAATAGCATAAATTTGTTCATGTCGCAAGGTCATCGAGTGAAAAATTAAGGCATGCAACATTAATTTGATTTGCGTGCGAATCAAAATGCTTTTTTGGGGAGTGTCTTTACAGATACAAGCATACATAATTTATATAATGTACACATAATAAAAAGTATATTTACAAATTGGCCAATACTGTTGGCCATAATACGCTGACAACTTAATCTATTGCCAAGTCTAAAGACAGGAACATGACCAAACGGGCCATAATTAAAACAACAAACGTCACAGTTTTTTTATGCTTTTGTTTTATGCTCAAGACTCGAGTCCAGGGCCATTGCAAGAGGGGGTGTTTCTGATATTTTTAATTCCCAAAGATGTTTAGATAATGAAATTCTTGCATTAGCACGTCGAAGTGACATTTCTTAAAGCTATTCTATTTTCTTAATTAAAAAATCATCTGATTAAGTCCCCTTTAGTAGGCGACGCCTCTGTGCTGTGAATTGTTTATGCAAATGTTCTAAGTCGGCTTGAATTTTTCTACTTTGGCTTTTAATTACCAGCTTGCAAATCGCATTGCCTTAATATGGTCACAAAACGCGAGTCCAAGTCTATGACTCGATGAGGGGAACTCGTATACCCGAACCCATTTAGGAAGTTGGATTCGCTTCGCGCACCTTTTATGGTCTGCTTTGGGAAAGCGGTGAGAAAGCAAACTCTCAGTCTCAGTTTCAGTCTTCGTTTCAGACTCTGTCTCAGTCACGGTCTTGCTCTCAGACTCAATGTTAGACTCAAGCAGAGCTTAGCTGCTCGTTTGTTGGCTAATTGTGAGCATCGCTTTGGGCCAGCTTCTCGACAAGTTGTTGGCGTCGCTGTTAACGGCGTTTTGCGTTGGTGCTGGGTCGATTTTGTTTTTTTTTTTTCTCATTTGACGGGGGCGTTGTTCAAGTCGACGTTGATTTTATTTATATTTTTACGTAAATTTATTATTACAAATATTGTTATTGCCGCTTTCAAGCGGAAATACACTCGAAATGCTAGACAAGCAGCAGCCACCCACGCACCAAAGCCCAACTCAAAGCCATAACAACAACCACCTGCACTCTGGGTCTATCGGCCTTTAGTGAATGACGGTGCGCCAACTCATTCATTCATTCATTCATTTATTCATTGGGGAAGTGGAAGTGGAAACTTGCAAATGATCTTTAGCTATGGCTAAGATAGCCACTTGAGTGGAATCGACCAGCGAATTGTCGAGCGGAAATGCCGAGCGATTAAGTTGTTCTTTTTAATTAATTTTATACCCAATTTTCATTGAATTTTTGTTTTGTTTTTTACTCACATCTTATCGCAATTTGCATAAATGGTGGCCGTCTAGAAAGTGTCTTTTATTTTTGGAAAGTGTGGGCGCTTTTTTATGAATAGTTTTAATTTATCATTAATGAACCGTACAGTAAAGATTGTTTTAATTTATTGTATATTTTATGGAAAACGTAGGCCACTTTATCATGCCTATATTGATATTGTAATAATTAAATTTTCATATAATTTTCCTTTCAGAAAATCTTTTGAAGAAGAATCTTTTTCTTTTTCTGATTTAAAAACCATATTTAAATGTATTACTAAAGTAAGCCCAATAATACTGTAAATAATTGTGTAATACTTGAGTCACAATTTTTCTTCAGAACGTTAAATTAACATTACAAAATTGTTTGCTCAAATATTACTCATACGTCTTGCTTAATACATTGTGTATTGCTTTAAGTCAGATTAGTAAGTTGTAAAAATGCTGACAGGAAAATTGACTGACAACTTGTGAACTAATCCCCGTCTGACATATTTCCATATCGACCTATAAATAAATAAAAAAATTACTATTAAAAATACGCTATTATGATCAAAAACTAATCGTGTGCTAAAATTAATACGCATTCACCGGCTGACTGTCTGGTTGTTTGTCTGTCTCGCTGTCCAATTGTCCCGCAAACACATTGACAAAGCATAACAAATCTTTGGGAAGGTGAGAGAGGTGGAACTGGAATAGTCAAAGCGCCAGCTGAGGCAGATCTTGGCCAAGTTAATCGTGAGCGATGGCTGTGGCGTCTGTTTGCGGTGTTTTGTCTGCTGTTCATTGAAACGTGATTTTAACTTGTGATTGCCCATTTTTTTGTGTTGGCTTTTTGTTGTCGTTGTTGTTTTATTGGTTGGCCGTCAACATTTAAGTCATTTAACATTATGTATCAGTTGCGCTGCCAGTTGTAATCCCCAAACAGGCGCTGTCGTCATCAGTTTGCCTGATTTTGCTATTGGCTTGTTTATGCTGTTGCTTTTATTAATTTGGCTTCAATTAATTACGCTACAAATTGTCAACAAAACGTAACCACAGACAGAGGCACAGACAGAGACAGAGACAGAGACAGAGACACAATCGCAGACGCATACAGCATTCAGCCATACCCCAATTGCCACCAGTTAATAACCCATGCAAATCTTGATGGGGGCCAAGCAACATGTGTCGTATGCTTTATGTACTACGAGTATATGAGGCTCACACAAATGGACAGCAAGCATGACATTTGGTTATTGTGAGGATAAACTGAATGCTGGCTCTATGCTGGTGACATTAGCTCATCAGCAGGAGCACTGTGATACAAAATCATTAAGCCCAAAGGTAAAATACTATAAAAATTTAAATGGTCACGGAAAAACTTCAATTTGTTTATTGGTTATGAACTAGTTCATTCACTTTTAAGCTTCTACGTATGTGTTTGCATTGCTAATTGTTGCTGACTAGTGTAATCAAAATCAGGCAACACGAACATCGAATAAATATTGATTTTGAACAGTCTATAGGCCCCTGCAGCTCACAGGCTGCTGCCAATTATAATTGGGAATCAGTTTGAGCGAATAAGCTGGCCTGGACCCATTGAGGAGTGAATAAACGCGTATGCAAACTGACAGGCGACAATAATTTCAACAATATGTCAATGCTGATGCTCATCAAAGTGATTTTTATCGTTTTGCTCTGCTCTGTTTGAATTCTATGCCGGCGTCCTCGTCCACCCTTCTCTTTCCCCATAAAATTTGACAAAACGCCAACGTTAACGCCAACGCCAACGACGGCGACAGCGCCAGTGTTGGCCAATATATAATAATATCGTATATATATAATTGTGTGTGTTTTGTGCGTGTCTGCTTTATAAATAAAGTGACTCAAATAAAGAGGTAAATGCAGGTGAGCTGGCCAACGCAGAGGGAACTGTCATCATTGTGCGCGGGCGTTGTGAATTGGGTTACCTTTTGGGCACGCACTATAAGTTCTTTTATATAAAGTGTATTCATTTAGTGGTACACAGGGGTGCCATTCATCACTAGTCAGTTCGGAGTGTCATTGCTTGAAAAATGCACTGATATATGGAGTAAAAGTAATTATTGTACTGATTTCTCTTTGTGATTGATGCCTGAAATATACAACTAAATTAAAAGTGCTGACAGGGGGTTAGAAACTAAATATATGTTTATTAGTTTATTCAAAATCAAATGCGATATAAATATTAATTATTAAAGACTAAAACTACAAGATTCAGGTACTTAAATATTTAAACAGAAAACATGATGTATCATACCGGCGACATGCTTTGAGTGGCTTAGAATTGGTGGGCAAATAGCGATGTCTTTGATCTTTCCATGCACTTTGCATTTACGCACATTAAAATGCAATCAAACGAGAAACGACAAAATAAATAAAGAGAAGAAAATGAAACCCAACAAAATACATGATTTTAGAGTGTTAAGAGGGCTATTAGATTATGACAGCAGCTATTTATAAACAAACTGGAGTCAAACATTTAAAGATCTCTGAGTGTGTCGCGTCGGTGGATGTCACATCACGAACATCGCCTTGGGTTACCACCACAGTAATTGCAAATAATCAGCGTCAATTGGCGTGGCCAAAAACCAAGAAATAAAAACAAAAAAAAAACAGCGAAAAAACCGCTCGAGGTTCAGAGATCCAAGTGGAGTGCGGACAAGAGGTGAAAAGAAACGGAAAGCAAAGGAAAGACGACAAATAATATGGCCTACGCACGGTATCCAAGTAGTCGGCAATACGAACTGTGGAGAGACACCTACCCGGCGCAATAAAAACGCGTTTCAATTTCAAATTGATTGCCAGTCGCTTATTATTATTATTATTTGCTTTTTATTGTTATTTCGCTTTATAATGATTGGCGTAGTTGTTGCTGTTGTTGTTGTTACAATCACTTGTTTGGTGTTAAATACTCGTGCGAATTTTTTTCTCACTGGAGGCCACCAACGTCCAACAATGTTTGGCCCGTTTCGTTAGGCGCCACCCCCACAAAAAAGCACCAAATGCTAGAAAACTGTAAACAATTTTGCCACGTTTCTTTATTTGTTTTGCTTACTTCCCTGCCCAATTGCCTCCAGCGAGGTAAGATACCCAAACTAAAGGCGTAGCCCCTTGGCAAAAAAGTCGGTGAGTAAACAAAGATTTCGTGATCTCAGGTCAGCGTTAAAAGTTGACCAAATCAATTATTGCTGCATGGGCAAAATATAAATAAATATATATACAATAATTATAATAATTAAGTAGTTTGGCTAACACTTTTGGAATTTTTATAGCATCAGTTCTGATATAAGCAAAAATAACACCTTTGCGTCGGAAATGATTATCTGTTAATTTATAATCCAAAATTTAAGCAAACACTTTACACTTCCTTGACTTTTGTTCTTCTTGTCTCTTTTATTTTGTTCACTCATTAATAAATCTTCTGCAAAATTTGAGCACTTCTATCGGGTTATTTATGGGGTTTTTCTATATATTTTATTATTTTTTAAGCATATAAAAATATAATTCATCTCTGGTACAAGTGGGTTGAAGTTACCTTACAGCTTCTTTAATCGTTCTTTCCACCCATTCCTGTTGTCTATCAATATCCTGAGCTACTACCAATATTGCCGACTTTGTCTTTGACTGTTTTTCATCTGCTTTTCTTTCGATTGTAATCGTTATTTTTTCAGTGTGTCGGGACCAATTGGCTACCTTGGTTTGTTCGCTTTCCCACAAGTTGAACACTTGAAGTGAATCAAAGTTGCGTTTGCTGCATTGCCCAGTTCTTAGATTGCCTTGTAGTTACATATATGTACGAGTAGTTTAGTACTTGTAGTCAATGTTTGTTTTGTGAGTTGTTGTACCCTTTCCTAATATGGACACAACGCCATCACACACTTATGTACACACCAGTATAAGTTAGTAAAGCGAAATTGTGTGTGCGGCTTGTGCAACACACATCCAATTGGAAATGAAAAACTCTGACCTACTAATCACCGAGCCAAAAAGCCAATAAGAGTCAACAACGGCAGCAACAACACAAGTAACGATAACAACAACAACAACGACAACAACAACAGCAAGTGCCACAAAGCAGACAACGACAACATAGACAGCCCAAGAAATCAAAAGATGGACAATAACTTTAAACCAGTTTTGTGATGTCGAGCCTTGTGGCACGTTGCAAGTTGCAAGTTGCATGTTGCTGGTTGCAAGTTAACGCTTTTCGCTTGTACTGAGAACAGTTTGGTGCACAAATTTGTTTTGAATTTGATTATATGAACTATTTGGGCGCACAGGTTGTACCCCCAAATCCCCAGCACCACCGCAGACTCAGACTGAGAGTGAGCCCAATTGACATTTTATGCTGTAGTAAACGACATCTGAATCATGGGAGACTTGGAGACAGCCAGACAGACAGAAACTGCAAATTGCGGCGTTTCACAAAAATTATTATGTTAAATTTAACTGGAAATAGCACACAAGGACATTGGCGCATGCGCTCCCAGACGGCGCCAACTGGTCGACGATGGCGTCGCCGATTGTTGACTAAATTGATGATGACGATGTTGGAGAATGGCAGTGCAGGAGAGTGTGAAGAGCCAGAGAGAGGGAGTCTGGGGGAGGGGCAGCGTATGGCGGAGACGACGTAGTCACAGATTATCGCTGTGTTTTGTTTTGTTTTGGTTATTTGCTTTGGCATAAATTTCAATTGCTCGCATTTAACAACAATTTAAAGCAAATTAAATTTTGTGCAGCCGACGATTATTGGCTGCTGATAGGCGTGTGTATGCTGTACATATATATAATTATGTTAGTGTACATGTGTGTGTGTGTGTGTGTAGAGCGCCATCTATTGCCGTTTAGCAGCAGTTCCTGCCATGTGCATATAAAGTAATTTTCTGCTACATTAGTTTTTGCGTTTTGCGCTCATTGGCTCTGCAAGCCACAAAGATGGAAAATCAGCCAGCTATTTAATGGCCAAAACTCCGAATTTCGTATACACTGTCCCACAACTCACACAATTTTAGGTCATATCCGTAGGCGGCAGAGTGTGATACTCATTTATTTGAGGTACTCTCATATATGAAACTTTGATCGATTCCCGGGGCTGTAAACCACACTTTATTTTTAGTTGTTTTATGTGCCATAATCATAAAAAGCGTTTAGATGAAGACTTTTAGTGGTTTTGACCAAAGCTGTTGATGTTTATGACTCAGTTTGCTGCTTAATATTTCCCTATAAACATCTTAAATTTAAATATAAATGCTTTTTAGCGCTAAGAAATGATTTATTTGACAAACATGAAGAACTGATATAAAAACTTAATTTAACTAGATTAAACATGCTTATCTATTTAATTCCTTTTATGATTTATTTGGTGCACATAATAATTAAATAATTTATGATTTCGTTTTTGTTACCACTTGACTGAAAAATCTCTTGTGCTTCAGTTTATGTAGTGTAACAATTAAAAGAAATTATTATAGATTTGTTTTGAGCACTAACTGCTGCTGCTGCTACTTTTGCTACTGCTTCTTGTGTTCGTCTGGCTTCTTGGCTGAGTTCCATCGCCCACCAGCAGACAGAGTCAATGGGCAACCCACATCAAATGCTCTACTTAGACGCGCTCCATTGTTTCCGCATTCGATTAAAAATGATAAATGCCTCACTGCGTTCAAGTGAAAATAAAAACCACAGACGGCAGCCACTGACTGGGCCGAGTTTTCTTAGCCTCGAACGAACTTAAGCAGCGGCAATTTCCTCATTTTCTTGACCATTCTTAATGTCTCGTTTATGGATGCTGATAACTAAAGAGCATTATTTGTAACCATACAATTTGACTCCACGGCTTGGTTTTTCTGGCGATGTCTTGGCGTAATTATTTGATTAATTTTATTGCCAGTTCAGTTGTATGCGAAGCGTTTGGACTTGTCGATTGAATATATCGTTTATGCTATTCTTAAATTGCACGCATTAATTAACTGTTCACATTTTGGGCCATTGGCACAAACCAAAGTCAAGGACCTGCCCTAAACAGATGACAGTCTTTTAGCTCATTTAATTTTCTTTTATATACATTTCTATAGCGCGAAAATTAATCTATCCAAAAGATTATTCTAATTACTGATTATGTGTAGAAATTCCCATGAATTGTAAGCACATAAATTTCATTCTCTGCTCTTTGCATTCTAACCAGTTAATTGCTTTGAAACCAACAGACTCTTCAATCCACATTGAAATTAAACCACAGTCAAACTTCATATGTTTCCCTTTCAGTGAAGCAAATATACAGGTCAACCACAAATGCACCAAATGGGTGATGTACTAACCCTTTGGACGACTGTTTGGGAGTTGCTTACTTAGCGACCACATTTTGACGCGATTGCTGGTGCGAGTTGTGATAGGTAGACTTTAATTTACAATTTAATATGTCAAGTAATCAGTAATAAAATATGTTAATTATTTCCTTTTTTTTCTAATAATTTTGAATCTTCAAATTCTTTATAATTCTTGATAATTTTTTATAAAACTTGAATGAACGACATAACCATTATATAATTTTTTCTTAAACTTTGAGCGTGAGTTATTTTTAACTTTCTATCCTTTATTTATTTATTTGTTTAGTAAAATCCCCCAAAGAAACAAAACAACTTAATTGATATATACACTTTCTTTCCCACTCATAACATATCATTTACTGCTTAAACTCAAAATCCAGTCGTAACCCAAATGCATTATAATCATTTTGTCAAGAAGTTTTCAATTCTTTGCAAGTGCTTATCATCTGCTGCTGTTGTTGTTGTAAAATAAAGATAAGTTGGCAGTTGATTTTGCTGGTCATGACTTGGCAATTTTTCCTCATTTCAACTAATTTGCCACACTTACCGCATTTAAGGAGAAGATAAAAAAAAATGACTTCATTTCACTTGAAAGCTGCAATCGACTGCTGTTGTTGTTCCTGTGATTGTGGCTTTAGTTGTTGTTGTTGTTGGCGTTGGCGGTTTTTGGTCATTTGGCCAGTGGGCGCTGGCACAGTGCACTAATAAACATAAAGAGTAAACAAGTCCATATAAGGTTATGTCGGTCAGCAGTATTATATCTGCTCTGGCACTTTTCGAGCATCACATTGTTTCGGCTTGATTTTCATTTATTTTTATAACATATACTTACTTACTATACCATATATTTCTTTTTTATCTGTTTCGCCTCACATGCATTTTTCATGCGACAAGACCATCCTTGGCTTTTGCTTTCTGTCAGTCAGTCGCTTGTTGGGTTGTTTGGGTCGGGGTTTGGTGGGTTTGGCATTGCAAATTGTCAAACCGTTATGTATGGCCACAGAGAAAGTCCCTGTAGCCAGAAAGGGCCTTAGTTCAAGTTGCGTTGGCGTTTGCCATTTATTGTGAAATATTAAAATTATACAAGCAGTTCCTTAACAAGGCAACGATCAGCGCGCGAGAAAATGAGCAATGCGACTGTTGCATCTGCATTTTATGCAGAAAAAGTTGCATCTCAAATCCCAAAAGCAATCCAGCAACTGTAGTTCCATTTCCATCGAAGTCCCACTGCGGTTATCGCCATGACAGCTGTCAATCAGTTGCTCTTGGCATAAAAAAACAGAAAAACAAAAAAAAATATGTAAGAAAATAAAGGAAGACTGATGTACCCGGGATACGAGTGAAGTTGGACTTTAACGAGAAAGTTGATAACTTTAATTGTGCCGTCGGTTCAATTAGCGGTACAAGTGATTTTATAGCGCCCGCTGCCAATTCATTAAATTATACCCCCAAAAAAATAACCAAAAGGCAACTTCTTAATAAATGCACTCAAGTAATGACTGGTTCAAAGTCAAGTTCCACTTGAATTGTCAACAAGAAAGCTAAAAAACCTTTCGCCGGGTGTTGGCCCAGAAATTAACAACCATAAAAGGACAACTCCAAGTGACATCGCTGTATAAATATGAAGCACATTTGGACAATTACTTTATTTACGCACTGTACCACCTCTCCTCAATCTCTTTCTTTCTCTTTCACTCTGTCGTTCTTGTCTTTGATTTATGCAGTACCCAGTCTTCGCTTAACAACAGGGGATCACTGTGTCCATCGCATTGTTAATTGCACCAAAATGCAGATTTTTCGACATTTCTCTCCATCTCTCGTTTCGCACAGTTGCAGTTACAGTTTTGGCCTGGCAAAAAAAAGTAAATATAAACAGCGACAGTTTTTGCCCTGGCATCGATAATATGGTCAGCCAAAAGTAAACGAGAGGGAGAACCTTGTTGTCTGCCCAGCCAAACTCATTAAAACGAATCCTTTTAATGGCCAAAAGTTTGCCACTGCTGCTGCTGCTGTTGCAGCCATAATCAGTAAAATTAAGGCCGTGGCAGCTGAAGGCTGAATTCTGCTAGCTGCCAATGTCGTTAGCAATGGGCCAGAACATTACCAAAAAAAAAAAAACAGTAGTTGGCTTGTTTCAAATTTTTTGTAATTTATTTCTCTGACCTTCAAATATTAAATGTGTCACAGGTTTTTATTGTGTATGAAAGGCGAACAGATTGTCATAGATAAACATGGCAACAAGAAGATTTATTATATGGTACTAAAACCGTAGTAGTTTTAAGTATGGATCTTAAAATATTTAAGAGTAATATTATATTATATCTTTATGGTTTTATGGCAATAAATTAATGGTAGTATCATTTTATTAGTTTTACTTAGAACAACAAGAGTTCATCGAATGCTTAGTGAATACTAGCTGTAAATATGTAGTTATATGGTCTTAGACTCAAGCTCTTAGGCTCAAGGGTTTCACGTTTAAATGATCATGGCGGAAGTCATAGCTGCTTGAAGCTGTTAATGAAACATAACACCTAAAAGTATGCAATTTGCTTAATTCAATTTAATTGCAGATGTAATAAGAACACTGTGTTCATTCTATTCAAATACGATTACAACTCAAATTTTAAGCATATTTGTGTAAGGTAAATTAAATTCAAATATTTTCCATTGCCGTGTTCTTATAATTGCGCCGAGGAGTCTTTGCGAACTTAGTTAACTTTTCATAAGTAGTTCGCATACACACTCGCACACACACACACTCACTTACATGCGCAGACAAACACAGACTGGATTTAATATTGGCAGCAAGTACTCAAAGGGGAAGCTTAAAGGCGACAACTTGTGTGTCATACGCGACGCAACTAACAACTTACTTAAACCAACAAAGAGCTAAAGAGAATACCCACACAAAGCCGCATAAACACAAAGATACACACACACACACACACACAGATCCACTGTCATGTGGCACTCAAAAGGCCCAAGGCACAGCTAAGCGACATAAACGTGCAGTTTTCAGCCAACCGATTGAGATGAAGTGTGGCCAAAAGAGCGGGGCAGCTATCTGCTTCTTTAGCAATGTGTCCCCTGTCCTGTACTCCTGTCTCCTGCCTTCAACCTTCTGCCTCCTGCTTCCTGTCTGTTCCCGTCCTGTCTCCTTTGCCCACTGTACGTGGCCATGCACTGCACTATGGCGCACTAATTACGAAAACTCAGCACGTTTTCCCCATGCTGTGTGCTTGGCTGACTGCTCCATAGTGCACCATGGGCTATTTAACGATTTTAATGGCATGCATTTTAAAAGTAAAAGCCACGACTTACAAATGGCTTAAATTAAATTTTTCTTTATATAAAATATTTATTTAAAAATGTTTGAGTGTTCAGTTTAACTTTTAGGTTTTATAAACCTTATCAAAAGAATTTCTAGGCTGTATTAAATTAAATTCTTCTAATTTATGAACTTATTTATTCGTTAAATTAAATACCACAATTTGATCAATCACCCCATAGTGTAGTGGGGCAACAGCTAGGCGGGTGATCCCCCGGTTGCCAGAGTGGTTAAATGCTGCAGTAATAGCAGCAACATGCAACACGACAGTTGGTTGGCGGTGACGGCGAAACAAAAGTTAAAACATTGCGGCAGCAATAAAAACAACATTTGCTTTAGTTTCAACTACAGTTTCAGCTTTGGCTTTGGCTTGGCTTTGGATCTGCCTTTGACCCAGCTGGGGGTGGTTTTTTTGCTGCGGGGATAGGGTTGGAGGGAAGGGTGAGTTGGCCATGGCTTTGTAACTGTATTACTGATGAATCCCCGGTCCGGGGACTAGTCAAAAGCCGCATGGCTTGCCACACAGTTTCACCAAAGTCAATGTCTGAGGTTGACACAAACCGCGTCCAGCGGCAACATAAGCAACGTAATGAGAAATGCATCAATTGCACAAAATTGTTTGGCTCTGTGGCAACAGCGTACTGCAGTTAAACCCAGACTTGGCCTAAATAATAAACAACTCCAATTAAAATGGTCCACTATGGGCGAAATTAGTATAATTAGATTAAGGAGAACAAGCCAAGTGGCGGTTTAATTCTCAGTTAGATAAAATGAGAAACATTTCAAAAGACAAACATTTCAGTTCATTTTATTTGTTATTTAGACAACAGATTTAATATAAATGAAGTCTATTTGTTTTGATGTAACAATGTTAAATGGTCCAGTTTTATCCAAACTCTATGTGAGCTAAAATAATGGTATAGAAGTTTGGTTATCATTGTGTTATCTTATCTACCATAGCTTCTTATTTTTAAAATATTACTTTGCTTCTATTATTTCACTATTTATGACTCTAACGTTGCTTTTAGAAAACCATTGCTTATTCGATACTGTGAAACGTCCTTCAGTTGCTTTTGGTTTGGAAGCAAATCCACTGCTAATAGTCATGCAATCCTTTTCACACAGAGTCCTGCATAAACACCAGCAAATAAGGGTAAAGTCAAAATGGGTAGCTAACTACCCAGTGCCTCATGCCCCACTTCCCCTTTGCCCCATTGCTTCTTGCCACATGACAAGCATTTGATTTGCAACTAACGACACCAGGTTTTTATACGGTCAACGGCAACTACATATTTGCAATCTTTACGTCGACTACATGGCTATAAAAATAAATTACACAAAGCTTAAAACTTATGTGCAACAGGAAGAAAAATGGCTTATGGACGCGCAACGGAACAACCGAATAAACGAATGGAGAAGCTATCCAAAAGAGCAGGAGGATTAGATGGAAGCAAAAAGGGGGTGGATTAGGAGAGGAGGGGCAACGGGAGAAAACGACAAAATGACCAATCGACCTGGCCCTCAAATGGCAACGTTGATGAACGTGTATTGCTCTTATACAACGTTCAATTGTAGTGATCCAAAACGAGAGCGAGTGAGAGAGAAAGACTGCTTGTAAGAGGTGCCAGTTAGAAGCTAACGGTAAAGGTAAAGCTTTAAGCCGACAATGAAGACATTAACATGAGCAACGACGACGACAAAACTCTATGCCATGGCTCATCACATTAATCTTCTTAATACGCCCATCAATAATTCAAAGCCAAAGCATGACCAGGCCAGACCATGGACAGAATCTGCCAGACTTGGCCATAGCGTTAGCCAAGTTAAAACGGAACACGCAACCATATCGAAGTACAAGTATTGAAGTATTGTTAACCAAGTGTTGAGTGAGTTATGAGGCACTGTTCAGCTTCAGTTTCAACTTTAGCTTCGGTTTCGGTTTTTGGTTTCGTTTTCATTTACGATTTTAAGACCCTGTACTACAAAAGCACAAAGAGTTTTCTAAATGAGCACGCCTTTTAAAGCAACGCAAGCTCACTGATTACAGATTGTGTTTATGTTTACGTATACTCTTATCAAATTGGATTAAATCAGAATGAAACGATCACTTGCAATTTGATTAGAATGATCTTTTTGTTTGAGAATCACTGCTTGGCCTTTGAAAGTCTGGATCGCTCGTCTATAACATTCTCTACAACTTAAGCTGCAGTTTGAGTGCTGGCCACCTTCAAGTGGTAACTGTTTGTCATACATCAATACCGAACTATCCACACTCAAAGCATACTCATACAAAATATTGAAGGCTTTGGCAAATCGACAATGAAGCTTTATGGCTCGTTACCATTTGATTTATGCGCAGCTGCCGAAAAAAAGAAAGAAAGAAGGTATCGAAAATGATTTCATATCTCGCCCAACGAGTCCAATGGACGTTGAATGCCTCTGAATGTAATTGTATTTGAATGACATATGCATGACCAGCACACTCTGGGGCAAGCCAGCAGTGGCATGTGTCCATTGTCAATGTGCCAACGACAGCGTCAGTTCCACTGTCTGTTGCTGTGCCAGTGGCAGAAACTGTGGCAAAGCCAGTGGCAGTGGCACTGACAGTTCTGGGCTCAAATGGCGCCCCCACCTGTCCATTGTTTTGAGCAGGACAATGTCCCGTTGTTGCTACACCTGTGTGTGTTTACCCTTGACAATTTCGTACCGCTCATTGGAATTTCTGGTGATGTCGCCGATTTTTCCGCCTACTTTGGCTCTCAAGAGTACCTACCTACAGCTCGCCTTCCTTACATATGGAGAGCCTTTTGTTCATGCTTGTGAATTGCTGCCTCAATTCAACGCATTGTTGCAACGTTTCACAAATGTGTCAAGTACTCGATTCAGTTTTCGGCATTTTTCCTCTACGACGACGCCTTATCGATGCGAACTTAAATGCCACTGATTGTGTCAAAGGTTCGAATCATTTGATAAGATTTACACATCCAGCAATTGTCGAACAAAGCAAAAAAAACCAGACACAAGTGCTTAAGTCAGATATAACGAGAGAATTTATTGACTATTATTTGAACAATAGTTTTTTAAGAGCTGGAAATGCAAATAAATGTTTATATATAAATTTACTTATTATAAGTTGTAGAGTATTTAACAAGAATCAAAGTACAGTCGGACTCTCCCGACCGTAAGATACCCTGTGAGAAGTCCGATCCCGACTTGAGGTTATAGAAATCTTCACTCTGCGTGTTATCAGAATTCCAATTATTTTCAGTAAACACAACTTGTTTATCAGTTAAAAAGCTGATCAAAGTCGATTATTTAGTATCGTAGTTTAACCTCACTTTAAATATATCGATAACGAATCGTTCAAATGAACTAACGAACTGGTATCGATAGATGAATCAAAACAAAACGTGACAAAGCAAAAGAAGAAAATAAAGAAGCATGCTCAGTCTCACTTGCACTTGCTCACACCATTTTTTCATACAAATACCTAATTTTCATCCGATTTGGCCTATGAAAACTATAGGATATAGTTGTCCGATCCTGACCAAACTCGGTATGGGTAATTATAATAGTACTTTACACATAATATCTAATTTGGTCTTGATAGCTTTAGTTAGTTTTCAACATATCGCGTTTTAATTATGTTTTTTACAACTTGCGAGGGCGGTAGGGGGCGTAGCAAAAATTTAACTTAAGCATGATCTACCTGCACATTTAAGTAGTGTATGTACCAAATTTGGTGTTTCTAGCTTTTACCATTTCAGTTATCTCGGCGTTCGTACATACGGACAGACGGTCAAGGCTTATTCGCACAATCGCAATATACCCTCACATGAGTATAATAAATTATAGAGTATTTTAAAAGTTTTAAAAGCGCGAAAAAAATCTATTTTTAAAGAATATACGTATTTTAAATAACACTATATGTTTAACACGCTTAAAAAAAGTTTGAACCTTAGACAGAAATGGGATTAACGAAATAAATCTGATGAATTTGTTTGTTGTCTTTTTTATGATTTCTTGGAACTTAATTATCAATATTGAGCTGCTTTAACCTAATGAACAGCTGACCCACACTAAACTTGATCTTTCCTCACTCATTGAGTACAGCTGCGGCTTCTATTGATAAGAAGCTGGACAGTTTGAGTTTTTGCCCTATATAAGCCCGAACAAAGTGCTGAGCTGTAAATAGTTTCGTGTAGTACTCGATTCAGGTAAGTCTCTGAGAGCTCGAACTGTGGGACTTACTAATTGTGAATAATTTTGTATAGACATCAAAATGAATTTCCAATTTGCCTGGTTGGTGGTGATGCTCCTGTCGCTGTTCGGTTGTGCCTTTGCTAGCTGCCCCGCCGGCTACACTGCCGACAAGAGCAAGTGCGTGAGTGAGCGACCCATTCATGGCGAATGCAAGCCTGGATCTACATACAAGGCGAACATTAATAAGTGTGTGCTTAATCATTAGAAAACAATTGTACGCTTAACTTCCTTATGAATATTAAAAGTGCTTTGTAAATCTGAAAAGTTCAGTCTACTAAAATTTTAACTAGTTTAATGGACTTTGGTGTATGGTTCGAGTCCGTATACTGCAAGTATTCCCCACATTTGGTGATCCTGATTTGGACAAAAATAGCTGAGTTCAGATAAGTGAATTGTGGATGCTGTTTTCTTAGAATTGCTTATCAGTCCTTCACACAAATTTCGTCGATAATAATTTAGGAACTAGACCCAATGTATATTAGAAGTATACTCAACTAAAACTTGGATAAAAACTATGAAAAAGAAAGTTTATAAGTGAAGTACAAGAGCTGTGCTTAGTTTAGGATAAGTATAAGAGTTGCATTCTTTCTGTTCGACCCAATATTAAGCTTGGAAATGGCACAAGAAAATGGTATTTATTCATTAGTTGGTAGGTTTTGTTGAGGGAGGTCTGTACGATTTGTTGTAAACTCTTATCAAAATATTCAACGGCGCAAATTTAGATGTTGATTATTCGCAACTTGTTTACTAATACTTTGCGTAATCAGTCGTTTTTTGTATGTCAAGGTGAACAATAACAAAGTAGAAAATGTTCATGTTCAGGAATAACGCCTGTCTGCCATTTATAAAAGAAACTCATGTTGTTTGAGCCAATTATTATTTGAGTCAAGGCAAAAAATCGCTTGTGGGCGAATGGTTTTGGGCAAAAGTTCAACAAGTGCTGCAAATTAGCGAACACGTCACGAGGCTGCTGCTAATGTTAATGGCTAGACAGGGAGACAGACACAAAGACAATCCGCGTTTGCCATTAGTTTATTACCATGTAATTGACTCAACGCTTGTCATGAAGCGTTGACGTCTACGTCGACGGCAGCTCCTGTGGCTTTAATGTGCTGCATTTAATGACCAGACTGAAAGCAACACCATCATCAAGACCAACACCAACACCAACACCAATCAAAGCCAGCAACACGAGCGCTGACAGCGCATCAAAGTCAAAGCGGTTTGTTCGCGTCGGTTTGACTGTCCGTCTGTCAGTCCGTCTGTCAGTCCGTCTGTCAGTCCGTCTGACTGGCATGATTAGCGTGATTGGCTGCCTGCACTCTAGCCCCCTTATCAATCGGTAAAGCGGCAAATGCTTTTGCTTGACTACTTACGTAATCGAACGCTTTACAGTCTCATCTCATCTCTGTTGAGCTTCAGTTTAGGCAAGTTTAGCTGTGATTGGTTTAGTGTTTCAGTGGTTCAGTGGCTTGGGTGCTGCTATAAAATTCATTAAAAACTTTGCCCTACTGCGAGAGAATGCCTAAAAAAAAGGTCTGCCTGCTGCAACATTTAACAGCAATTGCTAAGGGAAAAAACTTTAGCAAGTCCAAGCTGTCGACAGGATGTGCAGCAAACCCAATTGCATATGCCAATGTTACAAAAGTTCTTCCAAGCAAAATGCCCTTCTTCCTTTTTATCGCTACCTAACATTTCCTTCATTGCCGCAGTGCTGACAACAAACTCAATTGCTTTGCAAAACATCAAAAGTCTGAGACTGTGTCTTTTCCGCAAAAAGCTGCTACCGTCTTAGCGGTTTTAGCCTGAAAATAATCAGTTTGTATTAAGAGTAAAATAGTACAAGTCTAATAGTTTAATATTTGTTTTCCAGAGGTCTATAAATACATCTATAAACATATATTTTTTGCAATAACATAAAATATCTAGCTTTAAACTAGCCAGAAATACCGCTAGGTATTCGTAGCATTACTAACACCATAAACTAGCATTCTTGTCACTGGTGCTTGTAAATTTCTATGACTTGCATAAAAATGGTCCCGAATGTTTCCGCCGCTTGGGGGTTTCCTTTTGGCCTAAAAGTTTTGCTTGCCACGTTGGCAGGATGGCAGGAAATAAGGAAATGTTTTTCAGCAGTATTTGCTGCCTGGCCAGCGACATTTATCAGTCAGTTGTTGCGATGGTGTCCATGGTGGCTTGTTGAACAATTTTTAAACTGTCACAAGTGGCCACAACTGACGTAGCCACTGTCGCTGCCACTGCCACGGCAAACTGGCACTGCAACTGCCACACAACGTCGCCTCAACATCGGCAGCAAGCAACTGTCAGGCGCTGCAGTTGCCTCAATAGCCGCATATTTTTCATGTACCCCAACACAGATAGGATAGGAACTCCCTGGTGGGTATGTGCGGCAGTGCAACTCACGCGTAAATATGACAAACGTAAGCAGTAAAGTTCTGGCCAACTGATAGCCGCCGCCAACACCAACAGCACCAACAGCAACAGCACCAACACCACCAACACCAACACCAATGCAACTGCTGTTGAGCAAAACTTTTCACAAGACGTTGTCGAAAGTTTATGGCCCACACTGCACTTGCTTTCTCCCTCCCGTTCTTTCTCTTTCTCCCTGCTCTCTTTGTCTCGCACTCTCTTTTTCTTTGCTTTCTTTGCTGTTGTTGGCTGCATTTCAAGAATAGTGCAATGCCGCGCTCTTATCGCGTTCGGCATTGTCCTGCGGCCGACTGCAAAAAATGAAAGTGTGGCCATAATTTCTGGCTGTTCAGTTATGTTGTTGCTGTTGTTGACAATGTCATTGTTGTAGTTGTTGTTGTTTTTGAGGCCGGTGTTGTTGGTTTTGTGTTTAAACTTTTCGCATGCCCGTCAAAGTTTATTGAGGCTGACGATGCGAGCTCTTTGGAATTATTTAAATACCCCCCTGAGCTTGTTATAATTATGCTTAGCATTAGTGGTAATAGATGTCCTCAGCAAACATACAAGTAACATTTTATTATTAAACTATTTTGCATTTAATACACAATTTAAAATGAATTTCAAATATTGGTTTAAAAAATACTAACCTTCACTCATTTTTTTGTACCCCTAGTTTAATCAGCCAGACGTATTTTTCGTCTTGTTTAGTGTGTGCATTTAACTTTCAAGAACTTAAAATAAGATGGAGGTTTCCGCTTTATGTGTGCGAGGAATTTGTGCTTATGTGTGTACGCCACAGGCACAAAAACTTTAATTTGAGTTATTTGCACGAGTGGTAGTTGAAATTATATTATAATTTTACCACTAGAGTAAAACAAAAACTTCATCAGTGATAAGTTGGGAGAGAAAGACATAGACAGAGAAAGAGAAAGAGAGACAGACAGTATTTTATGTGTCTTTCTCTGGTTTGGAGCTATCTATACATACAACTCTGTCTTGCTCCCGCAAACATTTATGTATCTGTCGTAAATGCTTTTAATGGCTAAAGCTGAGGCAAAACTTCGCTCAAAAACGACAACTAAATCCTAAGCGAACACATGTTCCATGAATGCAAAAACGATGTTTTCCAATCTACAGTTGCCAATGTGTGTAATGTGTGTTTGTGTTTCGGTTTTGGTGTGTTCCAAAGTTTTGTTTGCCAACATTTTCGAAGGACGCGACAAAATGGACGAAAAGTCGCTGGTATATTGGGAAATTATGCAAAATATAAAACAAACAGTTAAGCTACGGACGAGACTAACTAATTTGTTAATAATGTTTAATAAATATGGAGACTTATTAAATATTAATTAGCTTTCTCCTAAAGCACTTAAAGCATAATTTATTTGCTAGTTTTTATTTTAATTTCGAGCTCATTATTTTTAGTGTTTTACTTGCCTTAAAAGTTGTCGAAAGTCCTCGAGTAAAATGTGCATTGTCTAAGCAATTAAGTAACTCTTTAAGTGGTTGACAGTAATGCAATTTGGCATCCTTATTTTATAGTCCTTAGCCACTTGAAGTTTTAACGCGTTTACTCACCCCAAGGTTATCCGGAGACTTAACTCGACAATCTACCCTACCCAATATATATTTATTTATATTTTGTATGTATATAAAATGTGTATATGTGTGTGTGTGTTCTTAATCCAACAAATCAGCAGCAGGTGCCTTTTAATTGCATTGCTGTTATTTCATTATTACTGCAGTTGTGCTGCACTTCAGGTGTTATTGCTGTTGCAGTATCCCCTCGTCACCTCCCTTTCTCCTCTCCTCTTCATCCTTTACTCTTCTTGCACTTTTATGGAAACTTATTTCGGCTTAAGTTTTATCTTTATTTCTTGCTCTGCGGATTAAAAAACAAATGGTAAAAAGAAACAACGAGTAGCAGCAGAGGAACAGAGAGAGCGAGGGAGAGAAAAGAAAGCAAAAGGAGAGAAAAGTGACAGAGAGACTGCAGCGGTAAGGCGGAGTGAAAAAGCAAAACTTTTTATTTTCTGTGACAAATTCTGAGCAGATAAAACTTAAAAACTTCTGCACAGGGTTGTGGCCAACATAAATTCGGCATGCAGACCAGAAAACCCCATTCACCATTCCCATTTCCCCACCGTTTATTCCCCTGGAAAATGTCTTGTCGGTTGTGTTTGGAACGTGAACTGTTAGAGGAAAGGCAACGGCACTGGCAATAGCAATGGCTCCGGCAACGGTAAAGCTAAATTAAGAAATTTTTGGCAGAACTAATGCGGCGCATTAGTCAAATGTCAAAATTATTTGGGGTAGAAAACAATTTGAACAGAATTCAAACTTAGCAAATAACACTGGTCTGCAAACAGTTTTATTTTAATATTTTTATTAAAGCTCTTGAATTTTGAGAGGCTTATTGAAATTTAATAATTTTTTGGATAATATCAAACTTGATTTATGTTCACGCAAGATGAATGAACAAGCATTTGAAAATTATGAAAGTAATCATCTTTTGAGCATATCCATTACCTTAAGTTTGCTTTTCAGTGTTATCGATGAACTTTAAATTGGATTTGTAGCTAAAGTTGGCTGAATACTTGCTTAACTCACGCCTCGTCTACTTTCCTTTGACTTTAGCGTGCGTTTTGGCTCATTTGCTGACTTTTGCATACGCCCCGTTGCACTCGTTGCCGGTTTGCGGGTCATGCAAATGGCGGATGTTGCTAAGGAAGCGTTGAATTTATGGCTAATGGGTCAAAAATGTACACTGTGTAAGTGCTACTGGCGCTGTCAGTGAAACAACTGAAGAGCACAGTGTGAGCTGGCTCTGGCTGGCTGGCTGGCTGGCTGGCTGACTGGCGAACATGACATGACGAATGTGGCATGAGTTATGAGCCTTTTGGGTCGTGTTGGTTTTGTCATTTGGCTAATTGTGCCCGTAGGCCACTTTTTTGACAGGCAAACATAAATTTGTTGCAATTAATTAAAGCCGCAGAAGTCACAAAAGTAGAAAATGAAATAGAAACATCAAAATTATCGCAACTGAGTGCCCTCTGGACAGTAAATTTTTGATTTATATTACACTAATTGATTTATTGACAGATTCTTTTCGCCAATACCGTTGACAGCGTTCGTTTGAACGTCTGCAGTTTGTCGCTTCGTTGCGGCCATTTATGGCGCCATGGACACGACACGGACACGGACATGGACGGAGACACGGACATGAACATTGGCTTTTTATTTCTTTCGCACCTTATTTGATTAACGTTCGATTTTCACAATTTATGAAACTTCATTAAAAAGCGCGAAATACGGTGCCCACGTTGTCAATACGCACGTGCAGCATGCGAGAAATGTTAATAAAGTTTTTCCAGCACCTGTCTCTGGTGCTGGCGTCGCCATCTTCATCATCAGATGCCATTTTTCATTGTAAATTGAATTTATTTGTTGTATACATATATAGCTTTTCTTTTATAGGTTTGGGTGACTGTGTTTCCCCACTCGGTACGTCCATCTTTTTACTCGGTCTCTGTTTCGCTTTGCGTACGTGCAGGCTTGTTTTTTATATTTTATTCAGCTACTCAGGCGAGAATTTATACCCTGCATCCATAGAATACTTAAAAAGGGTACAGTTTCGCCTCATTAACCTTAAATTTACACATTAAATTACTTTTAGCACAAAGCATGATTTTTACATGAGTTCCGTTGACTTTGATGCATATACATATATGTATTGTATGGTTAGTGCTTTAAGCTGTTGATTCTACTGTCGTTTTTCTTTGCCACTTGGATTAGGTAAACGCCATATTGGTTAGCTAATTATGCAGTCATCTCACTCCTTGGGGGCGTATACCATGATGTAACTGCGGCAGCTGTCCGAGATGTTTGACTTAAAGCCACATTTACATTTCAAAATGCCAGTTAACATTATTTAAATTGCAGATTTCCCATTGAATTTGTCGTTAAGCTGTGCAACTATAATTTATTTTATTTTTTTCCATCAACTTTTATATGCTTATGCAGTTGATTTTTTGGTTTTTGGCTACTGCCAACACAATGCTGTTGAAAAATTGCATAAAATTGCGACATGTCAGCGAGGTTTCTTGGCCTGTCTGTGTACTAAGCCTAGCCAATGTCTAAGCGTTTTGTCAGCATTTAAAAACATGTGGAAAAAATGAAGTTTTTGTCAGCAGCATTTGTCAGAAATGTCGAGCGATTGTCAGGCAAGCGCATCTTGCAGTGAATGTGGCTACTGGTGGGGTCTTAGCTCAATCGTTGCCTATCAATAGATTTTGGATCTGGTAACATATATCCCAGTTGCTGCCAAAAGTACTAGCTATTGAGACTATTGATTAATGCCGCGCCCCCATTTTCACCAAGTTGCTCAACACACTGAAATAAATACACAGCCACTGGCATTTACATAAAGGAAAAGTAAGCAAATGTAGAGTGTGACAGACAAACGAGCGCACACACCTGACAAAACACACCGGTACAATGGGACTCTTAGCGACTACCAGGTGGATAGTGACACGCCCGGTTTCCCGATAAACTCAATTTTCTCGCTATCCCCAGCTAGTCAATAGCCATAGATATTTGTTTTTTAATTTGCATTCTTTTTTATGTGTTGCTTTATTTGATCAAACGAATAACAAGCAGTTGGCAGCCAGTTGGAGGACGGACTGACGCACTGGCAGACTGTCGGGCAGACTGACGGTCTGGCAGCCAAATGAATTTTCCTAAACGTTTTTGAATTGACATTTTGACATTTTGCAGTTGTGGCAGTGTCTGCCCAGGAAGCTGATATGGTGACAGCCGACCAAGAGTGCGTTGATGGAATGACACCAGATGGCAGGCCAAATTATTATTTACATACTTCAACAGCTGTCCTTTGCATTAAAAACGATTTAAATGGGTGCCAAATTTCTAGGACATTATTTAAAGTGCTTAAAAGATTGTGGCTTACTTAAAAGGACTAATGCTTAAGCTGTAGGTATCTTTACTAAGCTTTTAATATTTAAGCACTTGAGGAAATCAAAGGAAATAAATGAAAACCAAAAATAGTTCTAATAAATTAAACAAATTGTTCACTCATAACAAGCTTCAAGAAGAGGGACGTGTAACTTATCTTTAAATATTGACTGTATATAAAATACATAATGTACTAAAGATATACTTATCTGTATAATGTCTTAAGTACATTTTGATTGATAACATTAACTTCACAAGTGTTGTATATATAAAACATTTTAAAGTTCAAAGAAAAAGTGAAACTTTAAACAGTTCGGCATGACACTTTATTATGTCATGCAAAGCGAAAGAAAAAAGATAAACAAAAACAAAGAAACAAAAAGTTGGCTCCAACTCCTGGCAAACGACAGCTGAACCAAGTTCCATTGGTGGCCTGCCATTTGCTATTGTCCAAATTAGCATTTTAAACACCTCTTACTTTGGGCAAATGATATGGCAGATGGAAAGCGAACGTTCCGCAGTAGCTAGTAGTTTTTAGATCGGAGCTCGTAGCTCTCAGCTCTCAGCTTGTTGGGATCCATTCCATTCTTGAGACGGGTTCGAGTCGGGACGACTACTTGGCAGTTTCCCAGGCAGGTAACTTGGCGACGCGTGTGTGGCCTTTTACGGCTGTTGCCAGCAACTTTTTTGGCTATCAGCAGACAACCAAATCGAATTCATACATAAATATGTTAGTGTTTCTGTGTGTGTGTTTATTTTGGTGGGAGTCAGTTTTTGGCGTTCCCGCTTATATGGTCAGTCAAACTTTCAATTAACACAATGCGCATCCTCAGCTGATGTGGCTGCAAAACGTTTTCACGCTTCATGACCAAGTTTGGGTCATCGATTTGGTGGCGACAGTTTGCCAGTTGCAACAAACTGAACATTAATTGGCGGACGTGGACTGGAACCGACTTTAACTGAAACTGAAAGATCGAGACTAGCATTGGCACCTGGGTTAACCCTAAAGCACACAAGTGAGCCTCTGAGGCTCAAATCTATATTATGACTGCAGTTTCTTCATGGCTTTTAAAAAAAAGTCTTTCATCTTTTTGGTATTCTTCAATATAAGTTCCTTAATTAATTTAGTGTTATTAGTTTTCAAAATACAAATATATTTAATCTCAAAAAAATTTTTTAATATAAATGTTACACATTTACACATATGTGCCTAATGAGCTCCTTCATATTTTTGGGTTATTGTTATGCTATTTCAATTGCAAAAATTTATGTCAAAAACCACACATGAGAATGGAGACACAAAGCGCAATTTCAGATATTTTGCAAATTCGCAACGATGTATTGCCTGTAAGTAGCAATGACATCAATAATACAAGAAAACGTTGCTATATTTGCCTTCAAAAAAAGCAAGAATGCAAAAGCAGTGTTGTAAAATTTGTAACAAAAACGTCTGCAATGAGCATTCTCAAACAACCAAAATTTGCCAAAATTGCGAAAACAATAAATGAATTAAATATGTAATGAATAAAAATTTGTCAATTTATGTTTTTTTTTTTCATAAAATAAAGATTTGAGTTATAAAAATACCATTTCATCAATATATTTACTTTTTCTTATATATGAGCCTCAGAGGCTCATTTGTGTGAATTTGTCATTTTTCAAATTGTGTGCTTTAGGGTTAAGACTGGGACAGGATTTGTAGCCAAACGTTATTAACACCAAATTAATCAACAAGCGTTTGACAGTTGAGTGATTTGTGCTAGCCAGTCTCCACTGTGGCGCCACAGTTTGATCAGAAACATTTTCTAATTATGTCGTCGTCACAGCCCAAGTCATAGTTTAATTTTATCGAAGGCATGGCCAACGCCCACTTGTCACTACTTGCGATTTGTTAGCGCTTTTTTTCATTTTTGCAAAATGATCACTTATGGCCAACAGCCAACAGCCAAGAACCAACAACGAACAACTAAGAGCCAAGAGTCTGAGCTCGTTAGTCGAACTTGTCGGCATTTAAGTCTTTGATGTACTCGCAACAGTTTTTGGTCTTTAAACGCGTGCCGACAGCAAAACAGTGGGCTTGATCATTGCATTTGAGTCAGTATTGGCATTCCTACTAGCATAAATTGGTATTGGGCTTTTGTCTTTGGCACATTAGCAGGCGGCACGCCCATAAATCTTCAACGCCAAATTGAATACGTTGACGGACAGAGTGTGGCGCAGTTTGTCGTATAAGAAGAGTGCGGAAATTGTGCGGGTTGTGCAGGGAAGTAGGAGAACAACGCTGCATGTCATTAAAAAGCGCTGCTATAATTTGGATTTAATTGGCTTGACGCGTTGCGTGCTGTTGAGAGCTCAGTGGGCTGTGTGCCACATATTAAGCAAACATGAGCATAATAGCAATTTACACTCTCTCACAAGCATACAGTTACACACACACACACACACACACACACACACACACACATGTGTGTATACTCAACATAAACTCACACACACACACATACAATCATACAGCGACGCAATTAACATGACATGCTGCTCACGTTGGCCTGATTGGGCTACGGCGATTGGATTAACCACAAAACTCAGTTGTCACACAGGCAGGCGGCAGCAGCAGGTGCTCAGCATGTGTGAGAGACGCCCACGAGATACCCTATAAATGCTCAATTAAGCTGAGGCAGAGTACCAAAAAAAAATATATATATTTAGAAAGTCAATTGGTTAATAACAGAAATTAAAAACACAATGTAATTTAATTAATTAATTGTATTTATTTAATTATTTAATTCTTATATAATAAATAAATCTATATATATATAATAAACCAATAAGCACTATAAGCTATTTCAAATTTTATTTGCAATTTCAGTATTTCCAAACATCGGATGTAATCAGTTCTTAAGTCAGGCATTGAAATATTAACACTTGTGTTTTGTATTGAGTACAGAAATCAATGAGCAGAGTGTGTATGTGAGTTGTGCGTGTCCTGTTTTATGTCGAGTTCAGCGGGAAGTGGAACGGGGAGAGCATCCATAACTTAGTCACTGCTTTAATTTTAATTATTGCTAGCCCATCCGGTCTCTTGCCCCTCAGCTCTTAGCTCACAGCTCGGCTTAAATGGCAAGGCTATGGGTATGACTAATTTGCTAGCAACATGACGCTGACGCCAGTGTCGAGTCGACGCTACCTGAACTGAAGCTTCGTCTGATTAAGTCGAACACTTGGCCACATGCTTAACATGGTCTACTGCCATCGGCTTGGCTTTTGGCATGCGTTCGCGTTAATTAAGCTGCATGGCACTGTATGGCACTGTATGGCACTGTATGGCACTGCATTGAACTGCTCTGTGCTTTGGGCTGCAAGTGTTGGATATGTTGGCCATGTGGTCGTCTGGTAATCTCCGTGGATTAATGCGACACTTTGCAGTTAACAGAAGTCGTGTTGGGCTCTTTGCTCTTTTGCACGCTTGTTAACAATATTTGGAGTTGTGTTGCATCGAGCATCGAACATGCGGCTTGTGGCCAAGTGTCAGCAATTGATGCCACAGTGGAGCAATTGGCCAAATGAACTTGTTACATTTTTTGTTGTTTTCTTTTCTTTAAACCGTTTTAAGTCGCATTGTCATACTATTCCAGTCCAATTGAATGCATAGCTTAGACTTCGAAAGTATCGATAACCAATTTCTCAGTGCCTGCAATGCTTTCAATAGAGCCAGGAACATATTTCCCAATGCTAGCCAAACTGTGCGCCTTTAATAAAGTAAATTAAAACTTAGTGTATAAATAATTAATTAGTAAATCTGGTTCTTACCTTTGCGCGCTTAATAAGCTCACCTTGAGCTGTTTGCACATTGTCCTTTTTGCCACCCCAGGACCTCATTGCGGATGCCTGCATTGCTCGTCCAAAGGCGAAAGTTAAAGCCCACGGCTTGCACAGTGGCACATTGTTGGTTGCATTCAAGTTAACAGAGGCTTCCTCTTCAGCCTGACCACCCGAGAGAAACATAATACCTGCAAACAAATCGTATTATATCATATATACGCAAGAAGTTCTCTACTTACCTGGAACCGCAGGTGGAACAGTACGACGAAGGGCCAATATAGTGCTCAAGCCAATATCAGCTGGTGTATTGTTTTTGTGACTGCTCTGCCCGGGAGTCACCATATTGGGTCTGAGAATAGTGCCCTCTAGATACACATGGTGATCACTCAAAGCCTTGTATATGGCAGCTAGCACAGCTTCGGTAACTTTCTGACAACGATCCAGATCATGATCACCAATCATTAGCACTTCGCTCTCAAGTATAGGAACCAAATGTTGTGACTGACAAATAGTTGCATAACGGGCCAGAACATTTGCGTTTTCCATGATGGCTTGATAAGAAGGCGTGGTCTTATCAATTTTAAGCACACAACGCCACTTGGCAAAGTCACAGCCATCCTTTTTGTATTGTGCACAACGTAAATGCAAATCGTCTAAGCCCTGAGTGGTGAATTCATCCATCGAGCAGAACAGAGGCACCGAATTCTTGTCAACTTTAATACCCGGAATGATGCCCTTTTTGCGTAAAACCTCTGCGAATGGCACACCTGCATCGGTCTTTTGGTAGAGCGTCTCGTGAAACAGAATGAATCCTGAAATGTTCTCAGATATCTTGGGGTCTGTGGTAATAAGTAGTTGGCGATAAAGGCGTCGATTCTCCTCAGTATTTTCCAAGCCAATCGTCTGAAAGCGTTTGCCCATTGTCGCATTCGATTCATCGGCAGCGATAATGCCTTTTCCTGGAGCTACAAGAGCTTTGGCAATGCAGGCCAACTCATCCTGCAGCTCCTTATTCGGGTGATAAAAGTGTGTTGTCATTTTGTGAACCACAAATTTGGATACTGAATATTTCGATTAAGAATACTACGTACTTATTTTGTCTGACAACAAACAGTATATAAAATGTTTAGAGTATGACTGAAAAAGCTAAAACAAACTTGGCTACAAATCAAAGCTGAAATGAATATTGAAAGATAAGATTGTATTGTAAATTATTTGGCATACGCAACCAGTTCATTATTTGTCCATTGTAAATCTTGTAAGACTTCTGTAAACTTGTCTTAATTTATGTCTTTTGTATTTACCATTTACCTGCACCTCTGGCGTTTATCACATCTTAATTGTTGACCGCGTTGGCCGCAGCTTAATGACATTCTAATTGGACTTTTAATTGCTTCTTTGTTGTGGTGCCGTAGGTGTGAGCTTAGATTTTCATTTAAAATATATTTCGATAGCACTCAGATTAGAGACATTCAAATTGCACGGACCCATGGCCAGTGGAAGTAAAAGTGGAATAAACTTGCTTCCCATTAATTATATTTTAGCCGCAACGAGAGTTCCAAATAGCGTGAACCGCTGTTACCACCCTCGCTGCTGTGCTCATTTTATGGCTTTCTCACACATTTTATGACAAAAGTTTTGTTAGCACAAATTAAACGCAGCAACGTTACCAATCCATGGAAGCAAGCTGCTGCTACCGTTCCAACTTTATCATGGAAAATATAAGCGAGTATCGTCGAGCAATTTACGCTGCATAAATTGAATTAAAAAACAACCAAAAAGAGCATGTGCGAAAAAATACTGCTATAAATGAAAAAAATACAGATAATTTTTGAAATTTCATTCGACTACAATCCAATTATTTTGCAGTTGCTAAGAAAATATCAGTCATTCGACTATGATTCTAATTGGCGTGGGAATCGCAGCAAGTGTACGTTATACTCTCTTGCTCTAACTGAGGGTATTGTGAGCCATTTAAAGCGACTTCGATAAAAGTCAAATGGATAGTTCTCCAAAAAAAAAACAAGTAAGAAAGTCTACAGTCGAGCTATAAGCTATAGTTCACCGATCTTAATCTGCTCCCGAAGTAGACTGACTTTCATTCCAAATTTGGTGGCTCTAGCTCTTATAGTCTCTGAGATCTAGGTGTTCAAACGGATGGACAGACAGACACACATTGCTGTTCAAGAATATATATCATTTATGGGGTCGGAAATGTTTCCTGCTTACATTTCGCTTCTGACAAACTTAACACACGCCTCTACTCTCTTTTAAAGTACAGTGGTCTAAATATATATAAAACTGATAATACTTAAGATTAAACATAACAAGAGTATTGTGCTATCGACTTTGCAAATATAAGAGATACTTCGAGTTTTTCACATTGTTGAACTGAATTCATTGATCTCTTGGATATACTTTAAAAGGAGAGCTGGCGAGACACTTGCCTAATTTTGTGTAAATTATCGCACGAATTATGAGTCTCGAATTTGAAAAATTTGCCAAAAATAGTCAACGTTAACAACAGCAAAACAGTTGAAAAAAAAAAAATAAATGAAACTAGATAAGTATCAGACAACAATACTAAAATCGATTCAATAGGATGTTCATGTGTGTATATGTGAATATGAGTGCTATGAGTAGTAGCTTGTCATGGATTGCCCCCAGCAGTATCAAGCATTCAAGCTGGAAGCGAGAGTCGCCAGTTGAGTCGCCAATTAGGCCAGACACACAGAGCGCCACTGGCAGCGCTAACTACTCGTACTGGCCAAATCGCCAGCCAATGGCCAATAAATCTACTGCAAATCTTCGTAACAAGTCGATGCAACTAGCGGCTTAAAATGTCTTTGCACCTAATTGAGCATAGTGCTGATTCAACAGCGACTGAGACGTCGACAGCAGTAGCAGCATTGGCAACGGTGGCAACAGTGGCAATGTTGTCAAAGTAGCTTAAAAATTATTAATTGATTATCTTTAAACGTTTTAATTGAAAAAGCCATAATAACATTAGCTACTTCGACTTTTTAATGCACTACGATCAAATTATATTAAATTTAAATATACATGTTTGACTGGTAATATTTATTCATTTGAAAGTTGCTTACAAGATAAGAGGAAACTTAAAACTAAAATATATATTATATTTCAGGTAAATAAAGTTGTATTTAAATATATAAAATATACGAAATAAAATATTATTTTCATTGCCTAATTTAACTTAATTGAATAATTTTCAGATAAGCAACTCTTTTTTCACAGCTGCAACTTTTCACCCATTACCACATACTTCTCACAACTTAGGGCATTCAATGAACCGTCAATTGGCTTACTGTAATATTAAATTGGTAAGTTGGTGAGTTTTTTTGCTTAGTCTGAGCTGGAGCTGCTTGTTAGGCCAATGATGCCGTTGGTCAGCGTTTAGTCAGTCAGGCGTAATTATTGTTATTACCAAATTAAGTAGCCAATTTTTTCTGCGTTGACTCTTTATCAGGCTGTCCATCCGTCTATCTGCCTCTCCTTCTGTCTGTGCGTCTTTTTCGCTGTCTGCGTCGACTCGTAATCCGCCAACTACTTGCAGCCGTCTGAAGTGCGAGTATCATAAAAGTGGGTGTCCATCGGACTTACTCACGCTGGGGCTGCTTGGTATTTTTTTTTTATTTTACGATTTTGGCTTGCAATTTTGAGCACAGAGTTGTTTTGACCAAAAATAATAATATATAGACACTATCAAGCACACGCACACACTCACACTCAGACGGTAGCATAATTTTCAAGGAAAATCTCTTC